>CM040121.1:414770986-415145898 GCA_022559845.1 Amorphophallus konjac | reverse complement strand
GGCGCTGAGATGTCGAGGAATCAAGCTTAGTCGTTGAATCGCTTCCCGCTCCTTTCTAGCTGGTCACGGTCCTTCAAACGACGCTCCCCCCGCGGAACTTCCATCAAAAGCCCTCTTCATGATGAGGTGACGAGAATCAAAGGTTTTAGGCTTTAGGAGAAGGAAGATGGGTGAGTTGAGGGGTTCAGGCCTACCTGCTACTTATAGGGTTCATTAGAGAGCCCAAGCCTCTTAGGATTAGGCCCAGATAAGTCTAGGACGAGTTTGGATGGCGTTGTGATAAGTTCAAAGCACCTTGCCCTCGGGCTGGGGACTCTCCAGGGAGTCCCCTCTCAAGCAAATCGGACGTGGGATTGGACGGTCTTACGATAGACCGTCCATCCATTATACGGCCCATCATCAACCGTTCTTCTCTCCAAAGGAAGCTTGGGCCCAGTGACTTGTACGGCCCGAACTCCGCCGTTCCACCACTCATACGGTTTATATAGAACCGTTCCAACGAATTCACGCGGTCCTTAGAGAACCACTCTTACATACGAACGGCTAGCGGAGAACCATCCATATGCTCTGCTCCCCAATTAACCTGCTGCACTCATGCCTCCGTCATTTAGCGCACTCATCTCACTCAAGTCGGCGTGTACGCTCTCATCTCACTCGAGTCGATGTGTGCGCTCTCATCTCACTCAAGTCGACGTGTGCGCTCTCATCTCACTCAAGTCGGCGTGTGCGCTCCCATCTCACTCGAGTCGGCGTGTGCGCTCTCATCTCACTCAAGTCGGCGTGTGCGCTCCCATCTCACTCGAGTCGGCGTGTGCGCTCTCCTCTCACTCGAGTGGGCATGTGCTCTCTCATCTCACTCAAGTCGGCGTGTGCGCTCTCACCTCAGTCAAGTCGGCATGTGCGCACTCATCTCACTCAAGTCGGCGTGTGCGTCGCTCATCTCTCTTCTCTCAGGCTAAGCGAGCTCCTCAAACTCACTCACCCATTCATGCATACATTCATCCACAGAACAAATGAAAAACAAGGATAGGCATCACTAATTAGAATATATCATATACAAAGGACGGGCCCGGTACAACAAGTCAAGCAGCCCCCTCTCCCTGGCTCCCGTCACTGTCCCCCTCACCCTCATGCCTCTTTGGAGGAGGCATCGCTGAGGTCGCCTCATCACGCCGTCGCCGGCGCCGCTCCTCCTCCTCGTTCCTCCGATGGCCAGAGGAACCAGTGAAGTAACTCCTCACAGAGCCGTGAGTGCCGTGGCTACCACTCGGAGTCCCGCTGCGCGATCGCCGGCTCATCTCTCTAAAAACCCGCAACTCTCCGTTCAGCCCGGACATCTCAATCAGAGCACGATCCCGCTCCGCTCGAACTCGCACCAACTCCGCCGCATCCGCCCGGAGCCGCTATAGCTCATGCCGAAGGAGTGCCATCTCCACTGTGCCCGCTGGCTGGCCCAGCGCAACCTCCTCCCGCACACGGACTGCCTCCTCCCTAGCCGCTGCTCGGCTCTGCTCCAACTCCGCCCGCAGGCGGGACAGCTCGGATGTCTGCATTCACACGCCATTGTCAGTTGGTCACAGTTTCATACAGTTCATAAGCATAAATAAATAGGAGGAAGTGTAGAAATTCATGTACCCTCTCCACAAGTGCCACCTCGGCCGCTTTGGCCCGCTCTACCATCCGAGTAAAGTCCGCCTCTCGATCGGCTCGAGCTGCTGGGGTCTGAACGGAGGAAGTAGAAGGAGCGTCTGGTCCCGCCCTCTGAGCACCCTCGGCTCGCTGCATCCAAATACTCCAAGTCAGTCATAAGCATAATCATAATCATATAGAACTGCATAATTTGAAAAAGTCTAAGGTTTAGGAAACTCACCAGTAGGGCCAGGGCCTGCCGGGCCTCGTCTCTCTCCCGGATGATGGAGTGCAGGAGTCCCTGCAGCTCTGCCACTCGTCCTGCAGGGTCAACCTACATTTTAGAAGTCCATGTGTTAGTGCATCATCATATAAGAATCATAAGCATGATAGACAAAGTTTAAGTTTAGAAGTCGTACCGGTCGGTGGGCGCCTCGGAACACCTGGTCCCGGTAGTGCCGTGCGTACGCGGTGTAGTACGCGCTGTCGCTCTCTGCCCGGGCGGTCACCGCTCGCCCTCGTGCATCCCAGTCAGCAATCTGCTCGGCGTTCCTCGCTGTCCAGTCGTACACCTCGCGGAGTCCCCGGGTAGTCCTCGTCACTCGTTCCCCCGCCTTCTCGGGCGCGGGGAACTCTACAGCCGGCTGGTGGACCCCAACGGTCCTCATCACCAACCTAAAGTGTAGTGGCTCCACCACATTCATGCAGTGAAGCCACACGTCCCGGCCAGACAAGGCCAAGGCCTCGGTCACCCACGGCTGACCCTCCGGGCTCTCCTCCGTGTAAGGGGTCCACCGTACCTACAAAGAATAGGAAACTGCATCAGTATCATCAGAATAGCATGTATTTAAAGAGTCTGAGTCTAGAAGCGTACCGAGGTGTACGGTAGAGAGTCCAGGTCGTCCTGCAGCTCCCGAACCTGCCTCCTCAAGGCCATCATCTCCCGAGGTGCTGTCCACCTCCGCGCTATCGGCAGGAGCCCAGGGCGGGTCTCCTCGCCTCTCCCCAACCCACGTAGGTGCACGTAGGCCCACACCTGTATCACAAGGTCGTGTCAGCATTCGGTTAGCATATAGAGTTGCATAATTAAGACTAGGGAAGAGAGTCGCACCTGGAGTAAGGGGGAGAAGCCCCCAAGCATCGTCCGACGCGCCGTCGAACTAAGGGTGTCAAAGAGGAAGGCGAGGACCGCCGCTCCCCAAGCATAGTCACCTACATGCTCGAGCTCCTGGAGGAAGGGGAGGAAGCGACAGCTCATCACGTCCGCCCGAGTGGAGAAGAGAAGCCACCCGAACATCAGCATCAGAAACCGTCGTAGTACTCTGTCTGCCTCTGGTCCCGGTGCCGCTGCGACCCTCGGCCTCGCCAATCCGACAAGCCACTCCAAGTGCTCCTCTGGTCGCTCGCCCACTGCAACACCAGCTCGTCGAAGGCCCAGGCTGTCCTGGAGAGCAGCCCGGGGAAGGAGGGTCGACTGCCTCTCGGGGCGCCGCAGCTGTAGGCCGAGCAGCTCCCGAGCCATTCCCCGGTAGTCAGGAAAAGTAGTCCCGCTGACCGGCGACCCGTGCACGCGTAGGCCAGTGAGCCTGGCCACGTCCTCCAACGTGGGAACCATGTGCCCCCACGGGAACAAGAACGTCCGACTCACTGGGTCCCAGCGGTCGTGCAGAGCATAGAGCAGAGCTGCGTCAAAGCGACACACCTCAATGCTCAAGAAGGGGGCGAACCCCATGGCAGTCAATCGCTCCCTCTGGAAGTCCGGCAGTGCGAGGTACACTGCCCGAACCTGTAGCCAAGAGGTGCGGGTCCTACGTTTCCCCTGCATTCATCCATTTTATTTTGCATTAGTCAGTTAGTTTCACATGTTGTTTCACATAAATAAAATGCTCAAAGCCCAATTATTGATTCGAAGAACGGTTACTCCAAAACCGCTCCATAGATGAGCGGCTTCACTCAAACCGTTTTTTTGCTCAGGACCCCCAGTTTGAACGGGCTATCCCTAGCCGCTTTTATCATGGACGGACCACCCTGAACCGTCCGGTTGCCCGTCTTCCTAAGGAATAACGGCCCACCTCTAGTCATATTATTTTATGACGGTCCTCTAAGGACCGTATTGTTTTGCTTGGTTGCATGTTTGAACGGACCTACACGGCCCGTCTGTATTTTGAACGGTGATACCCTCACCGTATTTGGTTTTTAAGGAACCGTTGGCTATGTGAGTGTAAACGGCGCTCCCAGCACCGTGTTTGTTTGGGGCGGTCCTTTGGGGACCGCATTATTTTGGCAGTACGATTTCTGTTAAACCGTTTTACCATCGTCGTCCCCGACGACGGTGGAGGCCTCCCAGCCGGCTGGGAGACCTCCATGGTCCCTAAAAACAACCCCCTAGGCCCCTCTAAGCCCCTAAAACTAACATGCATGGAACTAAAACGATAGAAATGGAAGAAAAGGTGGGGGAAACCTACCTCGGGATCTCGTGGTTTCTTGGCCGCCCCCGCGGGCGGTGGTCCTCCGGCCACCTCCTCCTCGCCGGCAGGGGCCTCTTCGTCGGCGACGACGATGGCGAGCTCCTCCATAGTCACCCCGGGTGTGCCCTCCTCCTCCGGCGGCGGTGGCGGTTGCTCCGGCGGCGGCGAGCCCTCACCGGCGGTCCGTGGCCTGGCGGACTGGTGCTTCGTCCGGGTCATCAAATGGGCTGGGGGTGCAGTGAGGTTGAGAGAGGGAGAGGGGGGGAGTTGAGAAGAGAGAGTGAGAGAGGGAGAGTGTGGTCGTTGTTTGCCCCTTCGTCCCTTCCACCGTTGGTTATGGTGGAGGGAGACGAAGGGGTTCTTTTTTTTGAAGCTCCAGAGAAGAACGGTCTATCGTTAGACCGTTCACTATGTGAACGGTTCGTTCCTAACCGTATGTATCTCTTGACCGTTAATTCTATGTCGGTTGGAATTCTGGGTACGAGCGGTTCCCACGGAGCCGTTCAAATTAAAACGGTGTCTACACAACCGTTCATCACGGGCAACCGGCTCTGAGAAAATTGCTTGGATATCAGGTACATACGGTTAACATGGAGCCGTTTAGAATATAGAACGGTTAATATTCGGCCGTATATCTCGTTGATGTGTTTAAATCATGAATATTGAATATTTTCTTTGAAAATACATCTCTTAATCATCTTATGCAGCATCACTTCAACCATGTCTCGCCATTTCGCCTGCACAGGTAAGTCAGGTATGGTCTTCTATCCCTGAATCCCTTATTGCATTATTATATGGTATTATATATACTATTTCGAGAGCCGACAGGTTTCTTATGTGTCCCAGGATCTGATGTTCCCCTTCAACAAAAACAATGATGATCCAGGCTCATGTACCTAACCTTCGGATAGGCCGTTAAGCTGGGATGTCACGAGGAGGACGGTTCTATCCCCGCGCTGTGGTAACGGACGGTATCTTGACCCTGATGTTCCCAGCTTAGCAATATTACTCTCGAATATCTTATATTTTAATCTTTCTTGGCATTTGTTTTAATGATTTCTTTTTGTTTTAGCCCAGCATGAATCATACGCATTCATTTGAGCTTTCATGCCCCATGGTTTGCTTAAGAAATGTCCCGACGGTAACGGTCAGCTATGTGTTTAAGAGGCTCGAGTAAGATGAACTAATTCCACTCTGAGTTTGAAGGTTCTCTTTGGTCGGTTCGTTGAGATCGGTTGACTAGAAGATCCCCGTCTGGAGCTTTAGCATCTTTTTTTTCTTTTTTGTGGCCCCCTCATTGGACCGCGGGATTGTGTCCCCCATGAGGTTGGTCTTGTCGGTTGATTTCCTTTAGTTTAGTCCCTCCAGATTGGCGTCGCCTTTTGGTCAATTACTCCTGACGCTCGGTTCAAGGTTTTCTGAAAGATTCTCATCGCTTATTGGTAGGAACGGGTGTCGTTTACCTTAACGCCCGCTTTTCCGGTCCACTCCGCTACATTTCCGCTTCGTCTCCATGTTCTGTGTCACCTCCGCTTCACCTCCGCTCGCTCCCCTGCAAAGAGGACGTTAAGGAGGGGCATCTGTTGACACCCGTTTTATACCGATAAGTTGAGCCGTTTCTCTTACCTCCATTTGATTGATGCCTTAAGTTGTCCATTATCTGCTGGGCCATTTTTTGTGGCACATCCTGGGCCCATTTTATGGGTAGCCTCCCTCCTTGGTAAAGGTCATATCCATTTAGGGCTTATCGGACCTTGGCTTTGATTAATTGAACTGTTTTATAAACATCAGGTACCCAAGATCATGAACGGTCCCACATCAGCAGTTCACGACTGGAGCGGTTGATACCAGACCGTTCATACATTTCGGCTAATTTCTGAGGATTTTCTGAATATTCACCGACAGGATTTTGTGCGGTGTGATCAGGACCGTTCAAGTTCATGGACGGGCATATTCCAACCGCCTATATCTCAGAGTCCTACGCGCGCCCGTTTTCTCAGATAATTATCCAAATATTTGAATTATCACCGACAGTGTAAAACGGTCATGGTTGTGCCGCCCTACACTCAAACGGTCTCCATTAAACCGTTCATGTGTTCAGGGTCCCACGGCGGATGTTTCGGCCAGTTCGAGAGGTAATTGGGATTATTTGCTGATTATTTGAATTTCCACCGACGGGTATGGACGGTTAGTTTATAACCGCCCACCTGGTTGAGCGGTCTATCGTAAGACCGTTCATCCTGTCGGTTGCTGAATTTTAACAGATTTTAATCCTTTTCTCCATGGTTTTATCCTTAACTTATTTTGGCGATTTCTCCGCAGATAATCAACCATTTTAAGTGCCGTTTCGACTGGATGAGAGATGATTGTATTATCTACGATTTATCTTCAATAATTTCATCCCGAAAATGGCTCTAAACCCTAATTTCGAGGTTGGCTTTCTAGGCTCTATAAATAGAACCTATTGGCCGGACGTCGAAAAGGGGGGGAGATTTGGATCGACGGCGAAGCCCTGCCGCATTCTTGAGTGACCCAGCACCAAGGAGGGAGGCTCTCTACGTCCGCATGAGCCTCCGGTCAAGGGAGTAGCCCAGTCTTCGTAGTTTTTCGTTTCATAGTTTTACCGTGTTCTTTCATTGCATGCTTTGTTTCTCACCCGCGTACCCCCCTCCTTCTCATAACATGCACACAACCATCCCGTTTTTTGTCACCCTAGGGGTTTAAAACCCCCCAGGTATTCCCCTTTTCATTTGTTCATGCTTAATTCTTCTCTTTTGAATATGTACCGCATCATTAAGGTCTAATTTGGGTGTCTTTTTTGTGTCTCTACGATTGTTTCGCAGGTCAGCATCTAATCAGCACGAGGCCCATCCCCTCTGGCCGGCCGGAGAGGGTGGAGGTCGAGCCCTTCTCAACTTGCTGAGTGAAGGTATTGAGTGGTCATCCTCCAGCCGTTCAACTTTCCGCGCGGTGCATAAACAACCGTCCTTCGCTGGAGTGCGGTCCCTCAAGCGCCGTCCATCTCACTGTAGCAGTTCCTCCCGTGTCCCTCGCAGCGTCCCAAGGCGGTCTATCGTAAGACCGCTCATCACAGAGCGGTCCTACCCGAGCCGTTCATCCCCAACGCTGCACCAAGGCGAGTGTCTCCCCATTTTCCAAGGTACGGCGTGCCTGTCGCATACGGCATCTTGGTGGCGATCACGATACTTTGCTTCATTCCCTATTTCCTCTTCTGTCTCTCATTTGTTCATGCACTTGGCGTACTTTTGACCCCTTTAGTGAAGAGAGAGAGAGAGGAGAGAAATATATATCTACACCTCATAGATGACCGTTCTCCCCCTTTGACATCATCAAAAGGAAATGAGAGATATATGCAGTTGCTGGAGACATGAGGAAGAAATACAGTGGCTTCTTAGTGTAGAAAGACTCAAGAGCATATCTTAAGAGAATAAGTGAGTTGCTAAACTCAAGAGAAGATTCTTTAACTCTGGTAAGCAATAGAGAATTAGAATGAGAGGGAAGTTTATCCACATATAGGGTATATGATGTAGAGCAAGGATGAACAAGTATGACAAGACATAGCTGATCAAACAACTATACTAAGTAGACGACTAGAGACAAAAGCAGAGAAGGTGTGCTCAAGGTATTGAGGACAAGCATTCCATTAATTTGCACAATTATAAGGATATTATAGACATTTTCAAGAAGACCAGTAAGTAAGTTGGTAAATCACATCTTTGACATTAGGGAGACACCTTGATCAGAGGCCAGAATCCCCAATTACTCAATGTGAAAACCTCATTACCTCTCCCTTTTAGAGAACATAGTTAGTAACTGTGACTTTTTACGTGAGGAAATACCTTGATCAGAGGTCGGAGTCCCCAGTTACTCACCACCTTGTCACCATTGCTCTGTGATGGTCAGAAACATTAAGTTTATTTTGCCGAAACCCCCTTTTTTTAATTTGACACCTCATGACATAGGAGAAACTTCATTTCATTGATGAAGCTCCTAGTTTCTTAGTGATCAAACCGTAGACCTTTGTTCGTTTGGTTGATCCCTTATATTGTGGAGATGAAATGATTGAAGACAATACCAGAAGAACTATTTCTTGAAATGAATCTTGAAGTCTAGATTTCAAGTTGTTCTGGACAGATATCAAGACATACAAGTTTTAGCCTGAACTAGAATCATGAACAATGTAGGAAGATATACTTCGGACACTTAATCCAAGTCTCTGATGGTCTACTAGAGAAAAGATTCTAGCTGGACTTTAGTTACACAAGCTCATAGACTTAAGAGATGAATGTGATTCTATTGTCTGAGAGAGAACCGCACTCATTCAATCATGAGAACCAACAATGACATACATCTGGTCAACCTTTTGAATCAGTCAAACTTCACTAACTGCCTAGCTCTCCCTCAATTGATGCACAGTAGGAAACTAATCAGCAAATACTCAGAACTCCCCCTTACGGTTAGGACAGGCTTCTCACACAACCTCTTCCCAAAAAAAATATCAGGAGATTAGAAATTAAGATAATTTAAATAAGCCTAATTCTCTCCTTAATGTGGTGAATTTGTCATTGTCTAGAGGCTTGGTGAAGATATCGACAATTTGATTAGCAGTGCCTACATGAATCAGTTCAAAGGTGTTCTTAGAAACCTCATCTCTTATGAAATGATGCCTTATTTTTATGTGTTTGGTGCGTGAGTGCAAGATAGGATTCTTGGCTAGATTGATGGCACTAGTATTATCACAGTAAATGGATGTGCACCCCAGGTCTACTTGATAGTCTTGAAGCTGGTGTTTAATCCAAATGACTTGTGTACCACAACTCCCTGCAGCCACGTACTCAGCCTCTGCAGTGGAGAGAGCCACAGAATGTTGTTTCTTGGAACCCCAAGATACTAAACACCCACCTAGAAATTCACAATGACCACTAGTGCTTTTTTAATCTAGTTTACACCCGGCATAATCTGCATCTGTTTATGCAATTAAATCTAGTGTGTCTGATGCAGGAAACCATAAACCAATGGTGTGTGTAGCAGACAGATATCTGAAAATTCTTTTTATTGCCACTAGATGCAGTTCAGTGGGTCTAGATTGATACCTTACACACATTCCTACACTGAACTGTATATCAGGTCTTGAAGCTGTCAAATAGAGTAGAGATCCAATCATACCTCGGTAGAGCTTGGCATCTACTTCTTTACCTGTCTCATCTGCATCCAATGAGGTACTAGTACCTATTGGTGTAGTAATATGCTTCAAGTTGGTCATGCCAAACCTATTGAGAACGTCCAATGTATACTTGGTCTGGTTGATGAAGCATCCTTCCTCCAACTATTGTATCTGTAGGCCAAGAAAATACTTCAGTTCGCCTACCAAACTCATTTCAAATTCTGCTGACATCAATTTTGAAAATTCATCACATAGACCAGTACTTGTTGAGCCGAAGACAATGTCATCTACGTATACCTGGACTATGATGAGATCTTCTGTAAAGCTTTTTGTAAAGAGAGTTTGATCTACCTTACCTCTTTGGTAGCCCTTGCTGATCAGAAATTCCGTTAATCTCTCATACCAAGCTCGAGGGGCCTGCTTTAAACCATACAGAGCTTTGTTCAATCTGAAAACTTGGTTAGGTTTAGTGAAGAATTAAAAACCAGGGGGCTGTTCAACAAAAGCTTCTTCCTTGATAATTCCATTTAAGAACGCACTCTTCACATCCATTTGTTGGAGTTTTATATTTTTGGAGCATGCAAATGCTAACAATATTCTTATAGCTTCCATCCTAGCAACATGTGCATAGGACTCATCGAAGTCAACTCCAAATTCCTGACAGTAGCCTTTGGCTACTAGTCTGGCTTTATTTCTAGAAATAATTCCATATTCATTCATTTTATTCTTGAACACCCATTTGATTCCTATCACATTAGTGTTCTCAGGTCTTGGAACAAGTTCCCAGACATTGTTTCTATCAAATTGACCTAACTCTTCAGACATGGCATTGACCCAAGATGCATCGTTTAAGGCTTCATCTACTAATTTTGGTTCAATTTAAGAAACTAAAGCAATTAAATCTTGATTTTGAACATTTTTGAAATGAGACCTGGTCCTAGGAGGATCCCTTAAATTTCCTATGATATTATTCTTAGGGTGGTCTTTCAAGAATCTAACATTGGTTGAGTACTCACCTGGTTCAGTTGAGCTTACTTGATTCTGATTGGTTGGTCCTTCGGGTTGCTCATTTTCATCTTTCAATTCCTCCTCAAGAAATTCTCCATCATGCTTTGAAGACCTTTAAGGAGTTCATAAGGAGTTTTCTTATGGATAGGTCTTACCATTGCTCGGTTAATTGTGTAGCAGGCTATGTTGGCTGCCTCTGCCCAAAATATCCTGGGAAGCTAACTTTCGACCAACATAGTTCTGGCCATTTCGATGATTGTCCGATTTCTTCTCTCAACAATTCCGTTCTGCTCTGGAGTCCTGGGAGAAAAAAATTTGTGAGTTAGTCCCTCTTTATTGCAGAAGTCAGAGAATAACGAATTCTCAAACTCACCTCCATGGTCAGTTTGAATTATTGAAATACAGTGAGAACCTCCTTGTTTGATTTTATTGAAGAAGTGTTCAAACTTCTGAAATGCATCATTTTTATTTTCTAAGAAAAATAGCCATGAAAACCTAGTGAAATCATCTATAATGACGAACCCAAACCTTTTCCCATTCAAGCTCAAAGTTCTGGTTGGACCAAAAAGGTCCATATGCAAGAGTTCCATTGGTTTGGTTGATAAAGGCTCAGATCTGAGCTTAAATGACTTGCGAGTTTGCTTGCCTAGAGCACAGGCATCACAGATTTTTGAGATATAATTAAACTTGATTTTAGGCATGCCTCTGACTAAATCATACTTGATCAATTTATTCAAAGTGGAAAACATAGCATGCCCTAAACGTCTATGCCAATCAAAAGTATTATTTTTAGAATTAGCAGACAGGCAGAGATTAGATTCAGACTCAACATCTAAGTCTACCATGTAGACATTATTGGTCCTATTGGCTACAAACTTAACAAGATCAGAATTTATTTCGAAGATTTTGCATGAATTTTTATCAAACACA
Organism: Amorphophallus konjac; assembly: GCA_022559845.1. Taxonomy (NCBI): domain Eukaryota; kingdom Viridiplantae; phylum Streptophyta; class Magnoliopsida; order Alismatales; family Araceae; genus Amorphophallus; species Amorphophallus konjac. Next base: position 415,134,678 of record CM040121.1, on the reverse strand, counting down.
ACCCTGCGACCCTTGTCGCATAATTGACTGATGCTAATCAGATTGTGTTGAAGACCTTCCACAAGTAAAACTTTCTCAATTGAGTTAGTGGAGGACTTACCAACTGTGCCAACCCCAATGATGTTACCTTTGTTCTTTCCTCCAAATTTGACCAGACCCCCTACCTTCATTTCTAGCTTGCTAAACTTGGATCGGTCTCCTGTCATGTGCCTGGAGCAGCCACTGTCAAGGTACCATTTGTTGTTCTCAGTTGCCAGGCAAACCTACAAAAGAAATCAAGCACGGTGGTTTGGAACCCTAGATAAGTTGGGTCCAAGGACATCATTTAAATCTTTAAGCAGATGTTTGGGAATCCAAAATTGTTTCAGCTTATTTTTCTCTTGCATGTTATTTTCAGGTTTATTAAAATTGTGACCAGAGTTATGTCCAGCTGGTCTAGAGAAATGGAATCTATTCCAGTTATTAGACCTTTCATCCCTGGGGTATCTTCTGTACGCATGTTGATTACCAAATTTTTGTGAGTGTATGTTGTTTCCCCAATAACTTCTGTTCGGGCCCATTCTTTTATAGTAATTCCAACTTCTATTCTGATACATTTGCCTGTTCCAGCTACCATTTTTGTTCTGGTGAATGGGCTTAGTGAATTTCATCCCTATTTTAAGATGTTGTTCAGCATGGTTTGTTGCTTTCTCCTTTGGATGTTGAATATTTTGATTACTGTTTGAGCTGGATGGTGTGTCCAGCTTATCTTTTCCCTTCTCAGGGTAGAAGGTAGTGGTCTTGAACTGAAAGGGTCTCTTATTTTTCGGGTTATGGCCTAAACCCTCTTTGTTGAAATTTACCCTTGTTCCTAGTATAGAGTCCAGATTTGTTTTCCCTTGAACAAATTTTTCTAAGATTTTTTGTTTGTCTTCTAGCTCTCTTTGCATAGACTCGCAATTTTTTAGAAGTTCTATGTTTACTTCCTTAATAGCTTCATACTTCTCAGTGATCACGCTGTTTCCATTCAGACTTTCCTCAAGTTTTATCTTGAGTTCGTTGAGCTGTGTGTGAACTTCCTGGTTCTCTGATTTGTGCTTTTCATTTTTCTTTCTTCAGAGTAGTCATTTCTTCTAATTGTTCCTTCAATTTCTGATTTTCCTTACTGATTTGAGTTTGTTCTTCAAAATTAGCATTGAGTTTTCTTTTCAGAACCCTATGCTCTTTACTCAATGAATTGAACTTATCTAACAGTTCAGCATAGGCATCTTCCCAATCATCAATAGAAAAGTTCTCAAAGAGGTTTGTTACCTCTTCATCGCTATTTGCCATCAGGCAGATTCCTTCTTCATCCTCCTCAGAGGAGTTGGCTTCTGGATCTTCTTCCTCATCGCTCCACGTGCAGACCATTGCTTGTAGTTTCTTCTTCTACACCTTGGATCTCTTCTTTTGAAAGTCGAGACCCTTATTCTGAAGATCAGGGCAATCCCCTTTCATGTGTCCAGGTTTCCTGCAATGAAAGCATGTGATTTTCTTGGCATTCCTATTCTTATCATTGCTGGAATCAAAGTTCTTACCAGAGGGATATGACCTCTTTCTTCTAAAGGTATTTCCCTTAGTCCTTAAGAATTTCCTGAATTGACGAGTGAGCATTGCTTGCTCCTCCTAGTCGAGGTCAGACAGCCCGTCAGACTCACAACTACTACTCCCGCTGCTACTACTGCCTTTGCTGCGGGACACCTTGAGGGCAATATTCTTGCCCTTCTTGTCGCTTCCTTCACCATTCCTCTTGAAATTCATCTCATACGTCATTAGGGATCCTATTAGTTCGGTGACTATCATTTTCGATAGATCCCTAGACTCCTCTATCACAGTGGCCTTAGTGTGCCATGTAGGGGTTAGAGATCTAAGTATTTTCCTGACTATATCTCCCTCATATATCTCTTTCCCAAACCCCTTAAGACTGTTCGTAATCAATGACAGTCTGGCATACATCTCAATTATGGTCTCCTTCGATTTCATCTTAAACAAATCATATTCAGAGGTGAGGAGATTTACCTTTGTCGCTTTCACTTGGGATGTACCTTCGTAGATTAACTCCAACTCATCCCACATTTTCTTGGCTGTTTTGCATGCTAAGATGTGGGCGTATTCGTCTGGATGAACTGCACATTGGATGATGTTCAGGGCTGTTCAGTTGAGTGACGAAAGCTTGACTTGATCATCTGTCCACACATCTTCGTTTGGTGGCAGATCATATGACCCTGTGGTGATCACTCTCCAAAGTTTGTGGCTCTGCGCTCTAATGAAAACCTCCATCCTATTTTTCCAGAAAAGGTAATTGTTACCATCGAAGAACGGAGGGCGGTTGATAGATTGTCCCTCAGCCAAGAAGCTCTGAGGAGCATTAAATCCGGGGTTACCTTGGCCATTGGACCACATAGTGAAAACCTGCTCAGATACCAATTGATACGCACAGTGGAAAGTGAGATAGAAGGGGGGGATGAATAGATCACTCCCAAATTCGATAAGCACAAAAACAATTACTCAACCCCTCAGAGCGCAGTGATAAAAACATCAGAGATAGGTAAAGATGTCTAGACTGTGAATTGAGATCGAGAAAGGAATTCACGATGAAGCAATATATCAAGTAGATGGAGAGCAAGCATAATGTAGATAGGCAAATCCACAAGAGAGATAGAGAGTTTTTAGGTGGCTCGATTGCTACCCGCAATCTACGTCCACCCCTCACTCAGAAGAGTAAGGTTTCCTTGCAATGATCAATTGCACACAACAGACTCAGTCTGCGACAACCGCTGCCAAATAGCTTGCCCTGAGGAACACCCTCCTCAGCCTTCTGATCAACCAGAAGAAGCACTGGAGAACAAATCTCCCTTCCTTTACACGCAACAAAGGGAACCCTGTGAAATTGCTCACAAGCAACTCACAAAAGTAGAGGATCAAACCTCTCTTCCTCCAAGAACAATGGAGGGAAATCGGAGAACTTCTCTCTTCCTCCGAACAAGCTTGGAGGGTAACAAGATGGAATGAGAAACAAAGGAAACTCAAAAATAAAAGACCGATGGAAAACAACTATCTCAAATTCAAAATAATGTAGCTTCCGTAGAAGCAGATCTTCAGATTCACAGATAGCTTTCTCTCAGAATTTTCTCTCTGCTCTGGATGGAGTGGTTTGTCTTATGTTTTCTCTCTTGATCCACACACTGCTCTCACTTCTCTTCTTTTTCACTATTCCATCCTCCTCTCTTTTGAACCCTTTTCCTCAGCATATATATATATATGTCTGCTCTAGAAACTTAGGCGTGTGATACCACGTTTCCCGCCCGAAAGGTTGGGGCACGTGTCAGAATGTTCTGGACCTCCATCTTCCTCAGATCACGTGCCATCCATCTGGTGAATGCACAGACAAACTGTTAGAAAGGGAATAAACATTTTGTCACATACTTAGCACAAGTCTTACCGACGTAGTGAGTAAGTAAGCATAAACTGCACTGAGTAGGAGTTACCAAGTCAGCCATTGCACTGACTTACTACAAGGTGAACAAGAGGTTGCACCGAGTAGAAGTGAGCAAAGACGAGAGATGTACTGACATGAGAAAACGCATGACGTCATAAGCACGGACCATAGAGTCCAATCGTGCAACATATATGCACTGACAAGAAACCACAGAACACAAAGATACACTGACTTTATTTTTGCTAGAAGGGAAAGTTTGCACCGAGTCTGATTTGCACTAAGATAAAAGAAATGAGCAGACTAAACAATGCATTCTAGTCAAGAATTGCACCGACCCAAATATTGCACCGACCTCGAGAGGTGAGATTCAGAGACATGATATGCACGGACCTTGGTGCATACGACCTAGTAAAATGCACTGAGACAGAATATGAACGACAGAACCTGTGCATGAACAAGGACTTGCACCGAGGCAAAACACTTTATGCGGGAAATGCAGAACTTGGAGAAACTTGCACCGAGCAAGCTTATGATCAAGACAATGCATGTACTAACTTAATATGCATTAAGCAAGAAGACGAATGACAAACAATGCACGGATCTAAATCATGCACCAAGCACAGACCTTCTTCATGCTCAGAAACAAAGGAACGCCCCACGGCAAAAAATGCACAGACTTAATGCGAGATCCACCGAGCTTTACTGAGACGAGCACAAGTGTTGAGCTTATTAAAGGAGACTTGCACCGAGGCAAGGACTTACCACCACGTCTAGAGTGAGGCATGCACTGATCTATTGAATACATAGGAACATGTAAATGCATGGACCTTTATAGCAAGAATGCGATAAAACAAATTGATTTATAGTGTGAGACATCATCAAAACCGTAGGGATGCAACAGTACCTACGTCGGGCTTCCCCCGACCTCAGTGTACATTTTTCTTTTTGTTGGACTGTACTTGTCTTTCCTTTGGACTAGACTCTGGTATGATTGTTAATCTAAGCTGTTAATTAAAAAGTAATTTTATTTCTACTATTTTAGCAAACTGATCTAATGAAATTTAATTGCTTACTGTTATATCTGTGACTTCAATGTACTACACAACAATCCTTTTATCTCTTCGGAGTTTTACAGCTCTTGGGAGGCTTCACGGGTTCCAAATGGTATTGGGTCTACTCGGTAGTCCTATCGGGTATATCCGGTATCCGGAGTCCGGGTCGTCACAGGTGGTATCAGAGCATTGTTGTGTGAAAGTACATGAGAATCCGTGATATTACAGTATCCAGAGTCCTGAAAGTCCATACAGTCTTTCGCTGGCTTAGGTTTCGCGATTCCTTGTCGCTTTGTTTTCCGTAAGTGGTCTTGTGCGTGCTGTGTTGGCACTGTATGAGATGGTTTTGCTCTCGTCAGGATGCGACGGGATGCTCCTTTTCGTCATGGTGTTTGTCTCGATCGTGCTGTACTTGGCAAAGTTCGCCAGTAGTCTTGAATCTGCAGTACATTGTTCGAGATTTTTCCGTGGCTTGTTCAGGTGGCTGGTGACTTTTAGTATTGGTGCGATGGACGTACACGTTCTTACATTGTTTTGGTCATCCTAGCTTGAGTCTGTTCAGCTCCTGAGGTGTTTCACTTCTGTTGAAGTGGTTGCTTTATTGCCTCGATTGAGAAGATGCTCAAGTGAACCTAGGATTTCCCTTCCTAGTGAGCTACTATTAGTGAGCTTCATGCTTCTCATCCTGTTTGGTGGAGTCTTTTTCGAGGTAAGCCTTGGAATTACTGTCTTAGTGAGACATTTGTCCTGTGTTTGCTTAAGTGTGGACAGTATTTATTCTGAGCCTGATCTACTCCTTGTTCGACGGTTGCTTGGCGTTGGACCTATTCTTGTGTTAAGAGCTGTTGTATACCGTGTTCGTCGTGCCATGTCTGGCGGCTGACGTGTTGTGAGGGTTCAGTAATTGTTTCAGGATGTAAGGGTAAGCCGAGATTAGTAGTTTTCTTTGTGCTTTGTGCTGAAGCTGGTACTCTTCTTGATGTGCACTTAGGCGACTTGTGATCGGTTGCTCGCAGGATCAGTACTCGTGGCGTGTTATATTGCAGTTCTGTGAATTACGATGGCGTCGAGTGTGTGCTGAGATGCGGATGCCGAGGTATTTACGATGCATGTGTGCGTTGTATGAGTACGCAGCGGAAGCGTGTGGGCTGATAACCCTCTGCTCCTCTGTATCTTTGTCTTGGGTGTTATGTTCTCAGGTCGTGATCATGGTCCTTGAGATGCGATTTCCTGAGATTATTGTCCTTGTTGTCGTGGGTCTTTTCTTGGTAAGCTGCTTGACGCATGGCTAGTCCTTTGTAGTCATGTGTTCAGCTGTTATCGTGCCTTGATGTGACCCAGCTTGCAGTAGTGTTCCGTTGTTCTGTGTTCTGTACGGAGTCAGGATCCTGCAAGTGCTGCTGTTGCGTTGTTGTCATTTTGTCATTGTTTCCCTGTGAATCTGTCTTGGCACTGTGTGGACCGAAGTCTTGTCAGTTGGTTGTGCTGTACTCTTCTTTCCTGGTGGAGTTAACTTGCGACTCGATCAGATATAATGTTTGAGTGAGGACTGACTTGATTGTGCTTATGGTCTAGTGCTGTCGCTGGCGTCCTGTGTGCCAGGCTTTCGTGGTTGCTTATGGCACTAGAGCCGATGATGTTGTGGAGTGTCAGCTGAGAAGACTATGTTTCCTTATTTACGCTGATGCTTGCTATGTCTGTCGTTTTGTGTTATAGGTTGCTGTTGTCGTGGCATGGGTTGTGTCTCCTTTCCTGTGAGACGTAAGCGACGTTGCCTTGTTTCGGAGGTGTCTGACTTGTGTTCACTTGTGTACCATGCTCGTTCTGTGGATCGATTTACCCTGAGGTCCAGAGCGTGTGCTTGTGATGATGGTCTGGCGGTGTCCCTCTGAACTGTGTTTTTTGAGATTTATGTTGTTCCGAGTCTAGATGTTTGGGTTTGTTCTTCCTTGCTTCTCCTTGGTAGTTCCTTAAATTTCGAGGATGAAATTTCTTGAAGGAGGGGAGGCTGTAATGCCCTGGATTCTTATCGGATCTTCCGGATCCTTATCGGAGTGATTTTGGATCGCTTTTGTGGGTCCTGAGTTGTGTTTTACGATCCGCATGGGTTTTTCTCTCGGACAAGTTACGGAACCCTGTGGTGAGTTTATTTCTCAGTTCATCGACTCGAGGACGCTACAGTTGCGATGTACTCTTTGAGAGAATCGTTTCGGCTATTTTTCTGTATTTTTTTAAATTAGTGTATTTTTAGGCACAAAAATCAAAATTTTGGAAAATTAGGAAAATTCCTAATTTTCTTCTATTTCTTTCCTTTTCATCTCTCCTCCCTCTCATTTCTCACGTTTCCCTCTCTCTCTCTCTCGTTATCTCTCCTCTCTGTTCCTCTCGACGCGGGGCGCGCACCATTGGCGAGCTGGCCGAGGCGGGGACGCGATGGAGTGAACCTGGAGCGTGATGGAGTGACGGATTGAGTGTGGCGCAGTGCGATCCCTCGGTGGATTCAAAGCCGGCGCGGTTTGTTGGTTTGATGGTTTTCGGCGTGGTTTAGTCGCTTCGGCACACAGAATCTTCAGTGAAGGTAGGGAGATGGAAGCTCTACTTCTCTGCTACGTTCCCTCGCAGTTTTACGCCGAAAGGTGCAAGAACGAGTGGGTTTCATTCAAGTTCGGGAAAATCATACTTTTGGGGTGTTCGTTGGGTTCATCAGAAAACGGTGACGATTTTCAGATCAGTTGGTTCCATTGGAACCCCCAGCATGTTAGCATTCCATTCCCGCAAGTTTCATCGCGATCGGTGGTCATTTGGGGCCGGTAGAAGCCCGAGAACCCATGTGACTCCATTTGGGTCGATTCGTTTGAATCGCCCGATTCGTGTCGTTTTGGCGTCGATTTGATCCCTTCCGGTCTGTGGAAGACTTGTATCGTCATTAGGGTTGTTTCCCCTTCGTTTTAGAGCGAACGAGGCGTGGAAAGGCCGGGATCGGCCCATCCCCTTTTTTTCCCGCCGTGGTGTGTAAATGGTCTTATAGTGACCACCTGACCTTGTAAGTGGTCCGGTGGTGACCGTTTGAGTTCTGTCGGTTCTATGTCGATTTAAGTCTACGCGGTCATTCGATAGACTGTGTGAGTTGGCAAGCGGCTCATTGGAGGACTGGTTAGCCAAGTGAACGGCCTATTGGGGACCGTGACTATATGTCAGTTCGTTGGCTAGACGGCCTTGCGACTGACCGTTTGGTGTCCTGGATGGCCCTTTGGGTGACCGTCTGGTTTGTGGAATGGTTCAAGGTAAACCATTTAGTGGTTTAGTTGGCTCGGGGGATGACTGGGTTAAGCGGCCTTGTCCATGACCACTCCATTCATCGCATGGCTCCATGGGAGACCGTGTAACCCTATGTTGTTGCAGTTTTGGTCATTGAGTCTCTGAGGGGAACGACTCTTCCCTTGACCGTTTACTCAGTGACACGGCCCATGAATAGACCATTTGTACGTTGGCACGGCCCTTTGCTAACCGTCAAGTGTTTGTGTTTTCTATAGGTAGACGGCCCTTTTGTACACCGTTTATAGGTTTGAGCGGCCATACCCCCGACCGTTCTATTCAGTGGGACGACATGCTTTTGACCGTCTTTGGCTTTGCACGGTTTCTTGGCGACCGTGATTTGCCCATATGTTCTAGGTAATGGAACGGCCTCCTATCTGACCGTTTGACCTATTAAGTGGTCAGGTGTACGACCGTTTATTTCCCGGAGTGCTGTTTTATGTTGTTTTTTTCGATGGTTTGGCCTCCATTTGTCTTGGCTTCACCTGGTGGTCTGCCCGTCGCTCCATGGACATCTTGGATGTCCTATGAGGGCTATGACCATGTTATAAGGTAGCCGGGAGTGCCATCACATCGAGTCGTGTTCCGTGATGCTTTAGAGTCATCCTTGGTTTCTAGTCAACCCGGTGTGATCTAGTGGTTGACACGTGACCTCGTTAGTGTCTCATCTGATCGAGACATGGTTCTGGACACCTAGAGGTGCTATCTTACCTTGGTTTGTGTCCAAGTGCTTTGAGGGTCTTGATGATTCCCCAAGTTTCTGTGAGTCGTTTTATACGGTTGTGTGGATCTGATGATCCATTGTCATTTTTCCTCGACTTAGGATTAGGCTGATTGGCGGCTTGTCACCGCCGTTGTGCGACGATCTTGACTCCGAGTCATGAGACTCAAGGATTGTTGCGTTGGTAGGTCTAGTTGCCTTGTCCTGAGTCTGGTGGCAGTTGGTATACCGCCATGTGTCTGTGTACTTCGTAGTACGTGTGACAGTGCATTCTTAGCCTGTCTGTACTTCAGCACTCATATTTCAGAGTCTCCGTGTCTAGTGAGCCTCCACTAGTCGTAGCCTGACGACCTCGAGTGTCGGCCCACTTGGGAGTGGTGGTGGGGCAGTTCCTGAGATACGGTTTGTAGGCTAGTTTCCGTGGGCTCCCTTGCCTTGCAGTAGCGTCCTGCTGGGGGAGAAAACTAGCTAGAGGCCTGGCTCAAGGCATTAAGCTTGTTTGTGCACACGTAGTCAGGGGCATTTTGGATGAACATCGATGGGCGTGACCCTGACTAGACACTCGTTACTGTAGTTCTTGGTTTAGTTCGGTGAGTATCTCAGTCTCCGTCGTTCTCGACATCCATAGCGAGATACATATGGCGCAGTGTAAGACGTCAGTGGATGCATTTGGCTATTCTTCTAGTGATGAGGTGCTTCCGTCACTTGGCGCATGACTTTCATGTTTCTCGGAGTCTGTGTTCCCCTTTCGAGTTAGTCTATTCTTGGCTTCGTCCAAGTTCCGCTTGCCCTTCCGAGTTGGTCTGTTCTCGGCTTTGCCGAGGATAGCTCTGTGTCGAGTACACAACGCTCTAGTCGTGTGCGTCAGTGTCTGTTGTCTATCTAGGTCTTTTCTAGGGCTTTTGCCTAGTTTTGTGAGCTTTAGCCTTTGGGCTAATGGTTGGATGACGGATCGGTAACTCATGACTTTGTGAGATCAGGGTTCGCCCTTCGTTCCTTATGGCTTTGCTTTCCCTCTTTCTTTTAGCCGTTCTACTCCTACTCTCCCAACTTTCTTTTACAGCTTTCTAGTAGTAATTTTTCCTACTTTCTTTCCTGCTTTACTACTACTGTTGTTTTAGCTGTTGTTCCGTGTTACTATGTTATTTTTCAGTGGGGATCCGTGTGACCCCTACTGAGCCAGTGACACGAGACTCACCCCTACTTTTCAGGTGTGGCGCTCTGCTTCCTTCGCGGTTCCTGGTGTGGCGTGCTCGTAGTTGCCAGCGGTACCTGCGTCGGGCTTCTCCCGACCTCAGTGTACGTTTTTCTTTCTGTTGGACTGTACTTGTCTTTCCTTTGGACTGGACTCTGGTATGATTGTTAATCTAAACTGTTAATTAAAAAGTAATTTTATTTCTACTATTTTAGCAAACCGATCTAATGAAATTTAATTACTTACTGTTATATCTGCGACTTCAATGTACTACACAACAATCCTTTTATCCCTTCGGAGCTTTACAGCTCTTGGGAGGCTTCACGGGTTCGAAGTGGTATCGGGTCTACTCAGTAGTCCTATCGGGTATATCTGGTATCCGGAGTCCGGGTCGTCACACCAGTAGACTTTATTCAGTCAGAGAGGCTCTTACTGTAATGATGGTGCATCGACCTGTCAATGCATAAGGCAGTACTGCATGCACTTCATCATAGATGTACCATTGAGGCGTGTCGTCCTGACCTGGTGATATATAAGGAAATGTTTAATGCATCGACACAAGACCTTAATGCACCAACCTGACTTCAAGGTAGATGCACAAGGTGCACCGACCTTAAGAAAGATGGCATCTAACGCACCGACCTTATACAACAATCACTTACTCACCAGCATCGACCTGATGTTACAACATCTAGCCTATAGTGCCTAGCGACATCGACCTGTGTGCAAAGTGCACCGACCTGATAGTGCAAGACTTCTGCATTCACACCGACCTTCTAGATTAGAATGCATATGTGCACAGACCTGACTTTCTCAATGCATGAATGTGCATCGACCTTATATCGCAGCAGCATGAGTACGCATTGACCTTATAAATGCAAGAATCATATTCTTACTTAATGAAATGACAAGATGCACACATTATAAATCCAAATGGTTTTGCCAATATCAAAGTCAATCTCACTGTTGCCAGCATCAAAACCATCAACACTAGACATCAAATCCAGAGGAGACACAACATTCTCCCCCCTTTTGATGATGGCAACACTGCTATACTTTGATGGTAACGCATCTTACAATGTGTGTCAGAATATGTAGTGGACACTGTCAAATGCAATATGAGACACATTCCGGTTTCAGCTTACTCTCCCCCTATAGACTCAAATGACTTTCTCTCAGACTGACACCACATATGACATACATACATGCAGGACATATGCATCTAATGGGTAGAGCTTTTCTCCCCTTTTAGCCATCAGAAACTCTAGCCATCAGAAACCATCAGAATCTCTCCCCCTTTGCCATCAGCAAAAGAAAGGATGGAATTAACCACGTGATGTGATGAAAAATGGATGAAAACAATTTTTGCTTAACAGGAAAGAGACACAAAATTCAGATGATAATATCAAGATGGTGAAAGTACAGAAATGATCATGCTGACAAACTGATTTATCCTTCATTAACCAAGCATACATTATTCAGATTCTTCTGGTATAAGAGTCTATATAATGCAACCTTGATAAAGATTTGGTTTAAGAATGATGAGTTTTTAGAGTTTAGCAACCACATTCTTTGAATAAATTTGCATTAACCCTTAATATCAATGAACCAGAACTACATAGATCATGTCAGATTTAGTCTTATTCATCTTACTCACCCAAAATCAGTGAATTTCTTAAGAGTGACTAGGACATGTATTGAGGTTAAACAATGTTTATAGTTCTGATATTTCACCACAAGGTTACAACATGATTTTCCTCTTCTTTCTATTTATAAATTTTAGAATAGTTAGGTATAATCCATACCTTTTGACGTAAGGGTACACGTTGATTAGACGCTAGTACCCTTAGTTACTCAGTAGAATTTACCATTCTGTTTCTAAACTTTTGAATAAAGATAACTAAAGCACTTCATGACATAGGATTTCTTTATTTCTTTGATAAAGAACCTAGTTTCTCGGTGCATTCAGCCATTGCTCTGCCTGCACATTTGTTAGCTCATAATTTTGACATGACTGCCCTTTGGTTTTATAGAAATGTTCATGTTTAAACACAATACACACTCCAAGTTTCTCAACCAAGAAGTCATTAACTCAAGAACTTTCAGATTCTGAGAGACTTCACCATACATGACATGTGATATATGGTTGAAGGCTATTAAGTGTGATCAACAACCTTATTCTTTGAGTTTAGTCTTTAGACTCTACAATTCAGTAGACTTAAACCATCAATTCATTCATGGTACATCACAAATTCTTATAAAAGAAGATTTCTGATTTTAGTAGCTTAGAGTAGTGAGAAGCATATCAGATTGTCATTATTTTAGATCCAGGAGAAGATTCTCATGCAAGAGAGTTACATGAGAGAAATATATGCAATACCACTGAATAAGTATGGAAAGAGAGGATTTTGCTTCAACTGAGATTATTCAATTCAAGAGTATTGAGGATTTCAACTGATCAAAGTGGTATTTTCAGTTGACCATGAAGATCAGAATTGAAATTGAAACCTTAGGAAGTGGCAGACAGAACTTATGTAAGATGGTGTCGACTTTGGGTGTCGACATTTCTTCAGAGACACTCACGTCTGCCTAGATGCATCAACATGAACCTGATCTGACTTAACCTAAGCATCCTATCATGGACTTGACACTTACTCCCCCTATCTACATGTACTACTGCTGGACACAACACATGAACATTTAGGACAACATTATCACAAACAATGAGATGCAGAACACAGACATGTTCTTGAGCCAGGGTACCTGGCGGAGGACTAGCCTCTACGCATAGCGTGGGTTTTCAGACAAAAGAGATCTACCCTTTTCCCAACATACCATTTGATATACCTTTGGGATCAAGATGAACTTTATGCAATGCAATATATGCAACATCATCCTCATTTAAGTTCTACCAGAAATCTGATTCATATGCATATCAACAATAAAAAAGAAGGCATTTATTCCAAGCAAGAGGAACTCAAGCAATCAGTCATCATGCTGAAATTTACATAAACCTAGTTCTCTTCTTAAGAATATAAATCTTTCATTTCCAAGAGGTTTAGTAAATATATCAGCAATCTATTTTTCTGATTCTACAAAGTTCAGTTCAATTTCATTCTTACTCACTTCATCTCTCAAAAAGTGGTGTTTTATCTCAATATGCTTGGTCCTAGAATGATGAACATGATTTTTAGTCAAGGAAATAACATTGGTATTATCACAAAGAATAAGAATGCATCCAAGTTTTATGTGATAGTCAATAAGCTGGTGTTTGATCCAGAGTACCTGGGCTGCACAATTTCCTACTGCGACATACTCAGCTTCAGTAGTTGAAAGAGCAACAATGTGTTGCTTCTTAGATGCCCAAGACACTAGACAACCACCTAGGTATTGACAATACCTACTCGTGCTTTTTCTATCTATTCTACACCCTACATAGTCTGCATCAGTGTAAGCTAGCAGTTCAAGCTCACACCTGGCAGGATACCATAGACCTAAGTCAAGGGTGCCGGATAGATATCTAAAAATCCTTTTCACTGCACTCATGTGAGACTCCTTAGGACTAGCCTGAAATCTGGCACACAAACACATAGAGAATTGAATATCTTGATGAGATGCAGTGAGGTAAAGTAAGGATCCGATCATACCTCTATATAGTTTGGTATCAACCAATTTACCTTTTGTGTCAGCATCAAGACTAGTCGATGTACCCATTGGTGCAGTAATGGCCTTGAGGTTTTTCAGCTTGTACTTCTTCAGCAGATCCTTGATGTATTTGGCTTGAGTAATGAAGGTTCCCTCTGAAGTTTGACAGATCTACAATCCAAGGAAAAACTTCAGTTCTCCCATCAAGCTCATTTCAAATTCATCAGTCATTAAGGTTGAAAATTCCTCACACATGGATAGTTTAGTTGACCCAAACACTATGTCATCTACATAAATTTGAACAACAAGAATATCTTTTTTTTCTACCTTGGTGAAAAGGGTTTGGTCAACATCACCTCTTGAAAAGCCTTTACCTGTGAGGAAGGAGCTTAATCTGGCGTACCAAGCTCTGGGAGCTTACTTCAGTCCATACAGTGTCTTATCAAGCTTGTACACATGATCAAGAAAGTCTATACACTTAAAACCAGGAGGTTGTTTGACAAAAAACTTCCTCTTTTATGAAGCCATTTAAAAATGCAGATTTAGCATCCATCTGCTGAAGTTTTATTCCTAGGCAACATGCAAATGCAAGAAGAATTTTAATAGTTTCTAGCCTGGCTACAGGAGCAAATGATTCTTCAAAATCTACCCCAAATTCCTAATTGTACGCCTGTGCCACTAGCCTAGCTTTATTTCTAACAACCTTTCCTTGTTCATCAGTTTTATTTCTGAAAATCCATTTTGTTCCTATAATGGAGCCATGTGATGGTTTAGGAACTAAGTGCCATACTTTGATCCTCTCAAACTGATTAAGTTCATCATGCATGGCATTTATCCAATGTTCATCTTTTAAGGCATTCTCAATATTTTTGGGTTCTATTTGTGAGACTAAGGCAAAAGAATTAAGTGCATTTTCAATTCTGAAATGAGATCTGGTCCTAGGGGGTTCATTCAGGTTACCAATAACATTTTCTAATGGGTGATCTCTGAGCATTCTTATATTGGTAAGCTGATTATCTAAATTTTCATTTACCTCCCCCTGAATTCCTGATCCTTCAGTCTCACCTTCATCTACTTGTTCTGCATTCTGTTCTTCTTTATTTTCCAAGATTTCTCCATCATCTTTGTCCCTGCAGAAGCCAGTATCAGATTTATTAGAAGTTTCATCAAACACAATATGTGGTGATTCTTCAACAGTTTTAGGTTTAACATTATAGATCCTATAGGCTCTAGAAGTCTCAGAAAATCCCAGAAAGATTCCTAGTTCACTTTTGGCTTCAAATTTATCAAGGTCTCTTTTAGAGTTAACATGGATAAAATACTTAGATCCAAAGACCTTGAAATGAGCTAGTGAAGGTTTCTTACCTTTTAATATTTCATAAGGAGTCTTTTGAGTTGAAGTTCTTACCAAGGCTCTATTGATAATGTAACAAGAGGTGTTTACTGTCTCAGCATAAAACCTTCTAGGCAAGTTGCCTTCAACTAGCATAGTCCAAGCTAGCTCCACCAAGGTTCTGTTCCTTCTTTCAACCACTCCATTCTGTTCTGGAGTTCTTAGTGAAGAGAATCTCTGATTTATCCCATTGTCCCTGCAAAAATAATCAAACTGTGAGTTCTCAAACTCACCACCATGATCAGACAGAATATTAGATATAGACTGCTCACCATTCTGTTTTATTCTGTTGAAGAATACCTAAAATTCTTTTAAAGCATCATTTTTGTGAGTCAAAAAGAATACCCAAGTATATCTAGAGAAGTCATCTACTAAAACAAATCCATATCTTCTACCAGATAAACTAGTTGATCTAGTAGGTCCAAACAGATCCATATGTATCAGCTCAAAAGGCTTAGAAGACATGTTCTCAGTTCTGGATTTAAATGACTTCCTAGTTTGTTTGCATTGGGTACAAGCCTCACAAATTTTATTGTTATTTTTAAATGATATTTCAGGTAGACCTCTCACCATACTGAATTTATTCAGTTTATGCAAAATCCTATGACTAGCATGACCTAACCTGCGATGCCAAAGTGAGGCTAAATCATCTTTATTTATAGTAAGACACAGGTTGATGTATGCAGTATCATCTGAGTCAACCATATAAATGTTATTGACTCCTTTTCCAATAAATTTTACAGTATCTGAATTAGGTTCAAAAATGGTGCATGCTTGTGAATCAAAAACAACTTTATGACCCTTATCACACAGTTGACTGATGCTAAGAAGATTATAAGCAAGACCTTCAACAAGTAAAACATCTTCAATGCTGCATGAAAGACACTTACCAACCTTACCTGACCCTATGATCTTTCCTTTAGTATTACCACCAAAGGTAACATGACCAACATCTTTCTCTACTAGCAAGCAGAATTTTCCTTTTTCCCCGCTCATGTGCCTGGAACAACCACTATCAAGATACCACCTATTATGGTTGGCTGCCAGGCATACCTGCAAACACAATCAGACAGAGAATTTTGGAATTCAAAACTATTTGGGCCCCATAACAGTAGTCAAATCATTCAAGCAAGATAGTAGTTGTTTGGGTATCCGCATTTGTATTTTATGTTTTGCTTGTGGTGGATTTCTTAACTTTTTGTGTGTGATGTCTTCTATTCACATTCAGAATTTTTGTTGACTTTATTTCTGGTGTGACATTCTGATTTTTGAAAGCATAAGAGTTTTTGTGCCAATAATTGGTCCAATGAGCATTGGAATGAGTGTGTGCACTAGAGACCCTCGGTTGAACAAACTTTGGATGGACAGAGCCATATGAGTTCTGGTTTATAGATGTCCTGAACCTAGGCTGCATAGAGACACTCCAAGGGTAGCATTGATGCACCTAATAAAGATGGGATTTCTGAATACTCTATTGCATCGACCTTATATAGTGGCTACCTCGACCTGTCCTACCAGAGTTATGATAAAAAGAGTAGTAGCTTTGACCTGAAGTCTTCTTGCTCAGACCCTGGATTCTAAAGGACTGGAACCCAGATGAGATATGCGTCGGTGCAGGTTGGTTGTTGCATCGACCTTTCTGTTGTGATTGGGTTACTTTGATTTTGGGGTTTCCTTGGACTTGGGTTCTAAATGGTTGACCCCTAACCTGACCTTTAAGCTTAGGTACAGTGGTGTGTGTGCTAGGTTCTCTATGCATGTCCACTTTCCCTTTGCCCTTGTCCTTGGCACTGACATTGTTCTGTTTATTATTTTTCACAAAATTTTTATTGCTGGTTTCTTCACAATTCATTCTTATCAAAGGATTGAATTTGGATGTTCCTTTCTCAACAACAAATGAAATGATTTTGATATCAACCCGTTTCTTATTAGTTGGGTTAAAACCCAATCCTTCTCTTCTGAAATTAACCTTAGTCCCCAGAATTGCATCCAGATTCTCTGTACCTTCAGTCATGCCCTCAAGGGAGGTCTGTTTATCATTGTTTTCTTTTTTCAGGTTTTCAATTATTTTCTTCAATTCCTCATTGACCCCTTTTACAGCTTCATATTTTTCTCTTGTAGTATTTGTTTCTTCTTCAAATTTCTACATTCTGATTTTAAGTTCATCAATAACATTCTTCATATTTTCATTTTCACATCTTAACTCTTTTAAGATAGTTTTAAATTCTTCTATTTTAGCAAGAGAGTTTTTAAAATTAGTGTTCTTAGTTTCTAACCATGCAATTCTATCACTCTAAGAAGTATCATTAACAAGGGAGTTTATCTTCCTTTTCAGATGTCTATTATCCCTACGAACATCATCATACTTATCTAGAATTTCAACACATGCTTCTTCCCAATCACTATAAGTATAGTTCTCGAAAGGGGAAGTTATCGCATCATCTTCCTTCTCTTCTTCTTCTCTTCTGGCCATCAGGCATAGTCTGTCATCGCCTTCACTGTCAGATGAGCTGCTCTGACTGTCTTCTTCTTCATCGCTCCAGGTGCTTGCCATAGCCTTGCCTTTCTTGTTCTTCCACCTGGGCTATTTCTCCTTCTGCAATTCAGGACAATCTGCCTTCAGATGCCCTGACTTCCTGCAATTGTAGCATACAATGCCGTCAGTCTTTTTGGCATTATCAGATTTGAATCTTGATGGTCTCTTTCCTGAGGAGTATTTTCGTCTGAAACTCTTACCTTCTCTCCTCAAAAATTTCTTAAACTTTCTAGTTAACATAGCGAACTCACCTGAATCATCCTCAGAACTGGAAGAGCTATGTTCACCAGAAGACACTTTGGTACTAGAATTTACCTTAAGCGCCAGAGGTTTTTTCTTCTTCTCAGACTCATCGACCCTCTTGAGATTCAATTCATATGTCATAAGAGAACCAATGAGTTCATCAACTGTTGTAGTCGCCAAATTCCTGAACTCTTCCATTACAGTTGCCTTCGTATGCCAGATCAGTGTCAGTGACCGAAGGATCTTCCTCACTAGCTCATACTCACTGTAGACCTGTCTAAACTTCTCAAACTATTAGTGAGCACCATCAATCTGACATACATCTCTGAAATAGTTTCATCAGATTTCATTTTATAAGCTTCATACTCAGATACTAACATATTAGCTTTTGTTTCTCGTACATGAGATGTTCCCTCATATATTACCTCCAACTTGTCCCACATTTTCTTCGCTGTGGAGCAGGAGAATACTCTGGAAAACTCAGTGGGATGTAGAGCACACTGCATAGCATTGACAACACTCCAGTTTAGAGTTGATCTTCGAATCTACTCCCGAGTCCAAACATCTTCATCTTCGGGAAGCTCAAATGGACCTCGGCTGACCACCTTCCAGATCTCATGGTCTTTAGCTCGTAGGAAGACCTGGATTCGATTCTTCCAGTATGCATAGTTATTCCCATCGAAGAAAGGTGGCTTACTTACAGAATGACCTTCAGCTGTAAGTCCTCTAGCATCCATTATCTAGATCTCTTTGGGATGTGAAGCCCTTGATGGAGAGTTAGGCTCTGATACCATATGATGAAAAATGGATGAGCTGCTTGTGGGTGTAGAAATGTGGAGCGTGGCGTCACAAGTCACATGAACGAGCATATGTGCATGAGTGATAACATAATGTGCCAATCAAGTGAATAGCATGAATATGTGACTATGTGAATATGGTAGCATAATCTTACAGCAAGGCAAAGGTGATAAAAGATGTAGAAGAATACCGTGATCGCCACTAAGGAAAGACAACGCCAAAGAATGTGAAAGAAGACTATGTGTGCGTTATGTACCTTGGAAAAAGAAGATGACCGCGCTTAATATAACTAATGCGGGGACAATGTAGATTACCTCTCCTCGTCTTCCAGCCGGCTAGAAGGTAAGGGCCCACTTTCCATGTTTTCCTGCGAAACAAAGACAACACAAGAAGCAAAACCCATTAGAAAATACTAAGTGTAGAAATCTGCCCAAGTGCATAAAGTAGCATGAAAGATTGAGGGCAAACTTACTGGGGGAGGGTTTTTAACCCCTATGAAAGGGTGGAAATGATAGGTGTGTATATTGTAATGAGATTAACATGAATAAATAGATTTAATATGCCAGGATTAATATAGATAAACAAGGTGTAAAAGTGCAAGTCACAAGAGAAACTGCGCAAACAGTGTAAACTGGGTGCAAAGACTGATGAAAATAGTAAAGGAAACGACGTCCAAACAAGGTGAGAGTTGGGATGACAAAAGACTTTAGTATTGTGAAGAAGTAGGAACAAGAATCACTCCAAAAGGAAGTCTAGATAGAAAGTTATGACGCCGGAGATTTGGCAAAAAATGTAGAAAGATGCAGAACAGTGGACAAAATGGACTCAAAGAACGATGAATATCTCACAGAATAAGACACCAAAAAGGGAAAGAAGAGATGTTGTAGAAAGGTGGGAGTATTGTGGGGAAACTAGGGCAAAAAGAAGGCTTTAAAACGGGGAAGACAACAGTGAAAAATGGGGAAGAAAACACAAGAAAATAGAAGAGTGCGGAATAGGATAGAAAAATGACTGTCAAAACAGAGTGAAATTGCAAAAAGATGGAGAAAAATATGCATGAAGAGGACTAGATAATGAGCCCATAATGGAGGAAAACGAAGAGTATACTTCCCTTAAGAGCCAGGAGTCGAAGGGAAGGATAAGAAGTGCACCATGGCTTCACTCCGGCGACGCAAATGTGCCCCTATCGCAAGAAATCTGGGTTTCAGATTGACAGAACAAAGTGATGAAACATGAAAAGTTAGAGCTTGAAAGAGGGGGAAAAGATGAGAGAAATAAGACGCATATATGATCAAAACGAAGCTAATACTCCCCTCTTCAAGATGGAGTCGGAGGAAGACGAAGAGGATGAAGCATGACTCCGCCCCGTCTTGAACAACAGGCCCCCGTCGCAGAGTTGTAGCAGAAAAATAGAAATCTGTAATGATTTGCCAAAAGTAGGGGCGAAGTTAAGAGGGCAAACGATGATGAAATGAAGCCCAAATAGAACCAACACAAAGCTAATACTTCCCTCTTCAGGCTACGGTCAAAGAAAGATGAAGACAATGTGGCATAGCTTCACGGTCACCTCGAAAACGTGCCCCTATCGCGAGCTTTGCACATGGTTCTTTATATAGAAAACTGCATAAATCTCAAACTTTCCACCACGATTTTAAGAGATAGAGTCCACCAAATCTCGAGATCTATGAATCAATCTCAAGATAATAGTTAGGATAAGAAGTAGGAACACGCGGGACTAAATTTGGTGGAGGATTCTAGAAGATAGAGGCGCCGCAAGAATGGCCCGGAGCCTAATCAGGTGGAGTTTGACTTGAACTGGGATTGCATAAATCCTGAACTTTTGGCTACGTTTCCAAGCAAAATAGTCCACCAAAATTCGAGTTCTATAGACAAAACTCGAGATAATAGTAAGGACTAGAGATAGGAACAAACGGGACTCAATTTGGAGAAGGATTCTAGAAGATAAAGACCCAAGAAGGAGGCATCGTCGAGCAAAAACACCCAAAAACAGAGTCCAGAACACTTAGGACTCTTAAGGTAGAAGAGGGGGAGGGGTGGTCAACAGTTGACCGTGACCTTGAGTTTTTTTATTTTTTTTATAAAAAGAAAAAACGTCCCCCAAAGGCTCCAAGGCTTAATGGGCTTAGAAATGACAAAAAATGGGCTCGAAAAGGGTTTAAAGAAGACTCCACAATAATGGATAATTCGGAGCATTATAAAGGAGAATAAGAGAAATAACTCAACTTGCAGGCTAAAAATGGGTGTCAATAGATGCCCCTTCTTGATGTCTGCTTTGCAAGGGCACGAGCGAAAGTGAAGCGGAGGGGAAATGGAAATGAGATAAAGCGAAAGCGAAAGCGACGTGAAATGGAGATGAAGTAGAGATGAAGCGGAGAGAACTGATAAGCGGGCATCAAGGCAAAAGACACCCGTCATAACCAACAAGCGATATGAATTCTCCCGAAAACGCCGAACTAACCATAAGGAATGGATGACGCGGATGAGACATGTATGGAGAACAAAATTAAGGGAAAGGAAACATGACTAGCCTCATCGGGGACACAATCCACTGATAATGAGGGGATCGGAAGAAACACCGTTGAAAGCTGGAAAGGAGAATAAGACTGAGATAAAATCCAGATAGGAATCACGCTGGCCAACTAGACCAAGCGGGCAGATTAGAGAGAACGTTCAAATTCAGAGTGGAATGAGAATCTCTTATTCAAGAGAGAATTGAAATGCAACTAACCATTGCTGAGGAGAAACCTTGAAAGATCACGAGGCGTGAATGCTCAAAATGACATGATGCATGCTGGGCTAAAATAAAGAAATCATTAAAACGAATGCAAAGAAAAAATAAAAATAGAAAGTACTTAAGGATATTATTGCTAGACTGAGCAAGACGGGGTCAAGAGTCTTCTTGCAACCACGGCATGCGAGATAGAGTCCATCGTCCCCCACCTGACTCAAGCTAACGGCCTATCCAACGATTAACCGTATGCTCTTAGATTATCATCATTTTTGTTAAAGGGGAACATCAGATCCCAGAACACACGGACAACCAATCGGTCCTTGAGAGGCTGTAATAATGTATATACCATATAGTAATGCAGCAATGAGCAGGGATAGAGAGCCATACCTAACTTACCTGCCAAGCGACATGGCATTTTTTTTAGATCTTTTTTTGTAATTTTTGGATTTTTATGGGATTTTCATCATAAGACAACCAACAAACATGAACAAACAAGTATGAACATAACGAAGATAACATAACGATCAACTGAACCACAGACAACACAACATGATCAAACGAATGGAAAACAATACAACAAGACAAACAAGCACATATGCAATGGTATGAACAAACAACATGTATGCACGATGAACATGGTGGGACAAGATAACAACGCGGTGGGACAACACATGGTTGGGATAAGAATATGAGGGATGACCACATGGTTGGGACAACACACGGGACATAGAGGGATGACTAACAACATATGCAAGACAACTAACATCATGTGCTGAGGGACAAAACAACATGCATGGGACGACACGGAGGGACATAAACATGTGACAAGGACACGGTGGGATAAAAGACATGATAAATACGCCCTTCAATCAAAGTCCAAGATCAGAAGAAGTAGAATCGCCAGGTTCATAATCGTGAGGCAAAGCCCTCTCATGGAGATATAATCATTGCAAACAAAAGTTGAGAAGGACACAAGCTTCAGAACAGATCGAGAGATGAGATTGAAGAAGGAGAGAACAGATCCGAAAGATGTGAACAGGAACCAGATAAAACAAAAGGTAGAGCAAGGAAACTCAAACACCTACAACCTGCACACTAAACAAACGAATCATACATGTCCTCAAAATAAATAGATAGAAAACACATGAAGAAGGGAACGGAAGATAAATATTTTTGCTTTTTGTAATTTTTGATTTTTTTTTGGGATTTTTGAAAATATTTGATTTTTTTGGATTTCTTTGAAATATTTGATTTTTTTTTGACAATATGTGATTTCTTTTTAGATTTTTTTTTGAAATAGCAATCTGTAGCACCCAAGACGGTCTCACACTACTGTCCTGGGATCGTCGTCCCCCCCCTTTCATTAAAGATTTCTCTTAAGCAGGGCGTGCATGTGAGGGTGGGTCACCATAACCAACTGCCACTAAAGAATGGTGCCTCTACTAAGGCCATACCCGGGATACAACCTAGCCAAAGAGGGAGAAGTAGAAGAAAAATGGGGATAAGCTTTGTGCAGGATAGGAGATATCCAGACTCGACTTCCTTCCAGGGCACTACCCCTCAAAGATACAATCTATTACGCCGGGACTTTCTGTCTTTGATTTTGAGACTCATATTTACTAGGCACGCATGCGACCGGGCTCATGACGTCCCGCGGGGAACTGTACTACCACTCTTGTCATGCCTTTGATTCATAATTTTACAATTTTATTCATTTTAGAGAGCCCTTATTGACTAGATTTAGCATGAAAGCTCACTTTCACGAGGGTCAAGATTGCCCCTATTTGAGACCTCTCTCGTATTAGGGAGTTCCTAGGTTGGTCATCTCATCCATCCATCTCTTGCCCCTGCACTTGGCCGAGCAGAGAAAAGAAAAAGACCTTTGTGCCTACCCAAAGCATGGCCAAAGTAGCAACGGTGTGCCTCAGAGGAATCGGCTATAGCTCACCGTGTAGTGTGTGAAAAACCCATGCTAAAAAGACACCCTCAACGATCGGGGAAAGAATCTAGACTCTCAGCGCGGAGCTATCACCAGTCTAAGGATGCTGCAGAAGCGACTCCTTTTTGACTAAAATAAGGAAACTTAATGAACTAAAGCCACTCAAACCATGTTGAGGAAATAACATTATCTTAACCATGCACAGGAATAACAATGATAGAGATAATAGCATGTTCTTGCACAAAATAAAGATACCTTGCAAATCCATAGCGTGGAAACCAGCGTCCTAAAGCGATCTTGACCATCGAGCTTTTGAGCAGCACGAGCTTTGTATTCCTTGCTTGACAGGACGAAAGGGAGAGGATAGCAATGGATCAAAGATTTTTCTACACGAAGGAGCGACATACATCAAACTGGATGAATAAGGATAAAAAGGAAGAGGGACGAGGGCTAGAACTCTCTCGTTAAGGCACTGAGACACTGATAACAAGGAACCAAAATATAGAAGAAACCATATCAGCTGAGATCAAGGCGGACTAAAGCCTCCAAAATAGCATGAAAAAGGGCAATGACCCTGAAAGGGTGAAGAAGAGTCAATAGGAAGATGAGAAGGAAAATCATCCGACGTGGTCGGAGAAAAGGAACGAGAGTCATCCGATAGGGTCAGAGAAGGAGAATGAGAATCACCCGACAGGGTCGGGGAAAGAGAATAGGAGACACCCGACAAGGTCAGGGAATAAGAAGGAGAATCACCTGAAAGAGTCAGGGAAGAAGAATGAAAATCACCCGACAGAGTCGGGGAAGGAGAATGAAAATCACCCGACGGAGTAGGGGAAGGAGAATTAGAGACGGAACTCAGAGATACCGGAGGAGAAGGATCAGAAGAAGAAATCCCTAGATCGGGATGAAAAGATGACATGGGCCGAGGCCTAAGACAGTAAGAATAAGGAGAATCTAGAGAAACCGGATGAGAAGAGTGGGGGTTTGCGGACTCGGGAAGAGAGGAGAAGATCATGGACGTGGGATTGGAATAAGGAAGGTACACCACCCAAGGGTGGGAGCTGAGCAGAAGGAAAGATGAATGAACAGACGGGGAAGAGGGAGTGGACCCCTGAGTGCACAATCGATGGCCCTTGAATTGGATCCGCCGCCTCTTCTTAGCATAAATTTCCTTGAAATGAATCCACCTGGTGCGGACTCAGGCCTTCGGGCTTCTTGATCTGCAATGTCTTCTCAAATAACGGGCCCATCTGACAGACGGCCTGGCCCGACTATGGACATGCAGCTTCATCGGGGCGGTTGCCCATAAACACCCAGTGCTAATAATATGTGGACATTCTTGAACAGATAACCCCTCAAATGAATGAATATCAGAAAACCATGGAGTTTTGTCACTTGGCACTAGCAACATGGGATTTGACATTTTCACTCGGCAATCGGGCATGAAGTACAACTCCCTTACTAGAAGAGCGGGATGAAGCTGAGGGAGTGTAATGCGCGGCGTTGACTTGGCCGACTCACCAATAAATCGAGGGAGATTGCATAAGATTTGTAGAATATCCTTGGAAAATCATGAGAGTACGGCCAATTGTCCCTTGAACAAAGAGTGCATAATTTGTTTGGCGGCCGTATGAGTTAGCACAATTCGGGTGGAGAACCCCTCTTGGCCAGTTATCTGAACAGCAACGGAGCGAGTGCTGATAAGAGCATCAATAATAAGTCCTTTGGCAAGCAAAGAGATTGCCACCAGTCTCGCTTGAGAAGAGACTGGCACCAATGTGAGAGAACTTTTCTTAGCAACCATCATCGGAAATATAGGCTCATTAACCTCAAAATAGCCAGGGACCAGGATACAAACTGGCATGCGACAGATGTAATCTTGAAGCTTGAAATGCATAACCTTCATCCAATCATCCTGACTCGGCTCATTTTCACCCCGGGGACCAGATCCGACGGGCACCAAAGGTAGCGCACACCCACTCCGTAGGGTGGAAGTAGGTGGAGGAATAGGTTTGGAAGATGCGGAGGTTTCAACGGGGATGGTGTGTTTAGGTGGAGACAAAGGTAAGGGTGGAGGTATGGCTTGCTCGGGCTCGGGCGACGGGAAAAGTGGAGGAGATGGCAAAGGCGGTGGAGATGGTGGAGGTAATGGAGAGGGTGGTGGAGATGGCGGTGGAGGTAATGGAGATGGTGATGAAGGGGATGAAGAGGAGGGTCGTGGTGCCCACCGTCGACGTATTGACACAGCACGTTGGGCGATGTTGGGGGTAAGAGTAATGGTAACGGGAATAGAGGAAGAAGGGATGGCACTAGCCTGAGCGGAGGCTTGGGTTTGTGGAGGTGATGGAGACGGCGTAGGAGATGGCGAAGGTAATGGGGTAGGCGAGGTAGTAGTTGATGGAGCGGGTGCAACGCTAGTTGAAGAATCACAGGGGTGCCCCTGGTCTTGAAATGGTGATGGTTGCCTGGTCGGCGCTTCTTGCTGCTGCTGTTGGCTGCGAAGATGTGAAACGACCTTGTGAATTATGGCCCAATCAATCCTTTTCTTTTCTTTCAGGTTATAAACAAACTCCCGGAACTCGAGGCAATCCTCAACTAAATGCCCCTGCTGGCGATGATAATCATAAAATTGGAGCAAATCCTCGACCGTGGGTTGGCAAGGCACAACCGGAGGGAGCGGCAACGTGTGAGTGGCCGTCAAAGCCTGAAAAATGTCAGTGAAACACTCTGGCAACAGAGGATAAGAAGGAGCCTGCTTCGGGCAAGGTGGATGTCGAGGGGTATGTTGTGGAAAAGCGGGTTGTGGAGATTGCGGAGATGGAAGTAGGGGTTGCATAGGCAAGGGTACATGGCTAGTGGATGGACTAGGCGACGGCGCAGGAGCGGGAATATAGTGGACGGCATCCACTTGCTCGGGGTGTGTTGTTTCCTTGACCAAAGGTGGAGACACATGTGGGTATGTGGAAGTGGAAGGCTGACTCGTGGAGGGTTGACTTATAGAGGTGGATGTGGTGTAAGGCTGACTCATGGAGGGCGTGATATAAGTGGAAGGTTGGCTCATGAAGGGTTGATATGCAGAAGCTTGATATGTGGGGGTAGATGTAGATGGCGGGGTGGATGTGG
This sequence comes from Amorphophallus konjac, assembly GCA_022559845.1. NCBI lineage: Eukaryota > Viridiplantae > Streptophyta > Magnoliopsida > Alismatales > Araceae > Amorphophallus > Amorphophallus konjac. The sequence goes on along the minus strand of CM040121.1, from coordinate 415,108,509 downwards.
GCGTAGAAGGTGGAGAAGACTCGAGGACAAGGGAATCATGTATTTGTTGGCGAATGAAGCGGGCTCGGCTATAAAGTTGTTGCCAGGAGGTGATGTCGTTGAGGGCTAAGATGAACCGGTACTCGGGCGTTGCATTGGAAATCATCATCTTGATCAACTCCTGCTCCGGAATGTGACCCAGGACTTGCGCAGTGAGACGACGCCAGCGGTCGGCAAAAGCAAAGAACTCCTCATCGGACTTCATCTTCTCATGGGCCAGATCCATCATAGAATACTTGGGCCCAACATGGTCCTGGAACTGCTGAATAAATCTTCCTTGCACAACTTGAAAACTCACGATCTGCTCTTGCGGAAGAGAAAAGCACCAATCCCGAGCCGGACCTTCTAGTGACAGACTGAACAAATATGCCATCAAACGTTGGTCATGTCGAAACTGGGCCGACTCATAAAGAAAGTCCTTCAAGTGCACATACGGATCACCAACTCCACCATAAAGGTGATACGTGGGAATTTACAAAGATGGCAGAAGCCGAAGATTTTGAAAAGCGAATGGTACACTCAAGGAGGACTTGGGATCAATTCGGCGTTGAAGCTCATCAAACTGGCGTTGGGCTTGAGAAATCATCTCCGGAGTAGGGAGAGATCGAGAATGGTATGGGCCAGCTTGAGCAAGAGATTGTGAATATGAACCAGGATGATGATATTGGGCCGGATAAGAAGATCCGGACTGAGAAGAATGAGGAAGGCCCATTCCAGAAGTAGAAGGATGCATGGACTTAAAAGGATCATGAACATAAGCGTAAGGGCCCATTGGGCCAGCAACAACATGGGTAGGGGTAGTGGGCCCATTAAGAAGAGTAGGCCCACTAAAAGAATAAGAAGGCTCGTTAAAGGAAGGGGGTCTATTAAGAGTATAACAGGGCCCATTGAAGGAAGAGGGTAGCCCATTAAGAGAATGAGGCCCGTTAAGCGAGGAGGGCCCATGAAGGTGATTTGCAATGAGCCTTTGGGCCTGGGCCGGGTCCATTTGACGAACGAGGCCTAATAAATGGGTCATGAGATTGGCCTGTTCCTCAGACAGATCAGAGGGATCACGAGGAGATGGGCCCGCGTGGGAAGAGGAATCCACGCGGGAATAGGAAGACGGGGAAGAAAAAGGGTAATGTACAGGAGAAAAATGGCACTCCATGAGGGCAAATAGAGACTTTATACAGGAAAAATCAGGAAAATACAATGAGGGAAGTAAGGGCTCGAAGAATATGGAGAGAGACTGACTCAATAATGCAAAGGGAAAAAAAAGGACTTAGGACAATGAGACTTGACAATAGACACACAAAATAGGCTAGCCTAAATGGGCCTAACAATAAAACCTATATGGATGATGGGGGATGCAACACAACACACCAAAAATGGGCTTAGACCGCACCGAACAATACAAACAATATGAAGGATTTCACCCAAGTCAAACAAGGTTGATATGATGGGAAATGTTTTATTGTCAAAGTTTTGGTGGGCCCTTTAATGTTTTAAATTATGCACAATTCCCTCAAGATAGGAATCCTATAGGGAATAAGGTCCAAACTTTGGGTTGACTAAGGTTAACTCTCAAACAACGTATGCAAATGCAAAACTATGGGGTGGAGAGGTACAACCGCCCCGGCGTCCGTGTGGGAATCCACGGCTCGCGGGGACATACGGAGGTCCCGGATAAGATCACCTAGTCGAGCACAAGGAATATGGGTGCGAGAGGATCACTTACCAAGGTAGGAATGCAACTATAATATGAGAATGCATGGCCCTATGTGCACCGGAGTGCATGCAAATTCTAGGCTAAATGTAGCAAATCAAGATATAATGAACATATGCAAACATAACAATATGGATGCAAACAATATGAACAATATGATCATGAAATGCTATCTAAACATGGATACACACGCCAAAATCGTAGAAAAGCATGGACAAAGTGATGGGCACGAGTGGTCCCACCGTGATCGCCAAAAAAAGAGCTGTGGGTTTAGAAATGTGGAGCGTGGCGTCACAAGTCACATGAACGAGCATATGTGCATGAGTGATAACATAATGTGCCAAGCAAGTGAATAGCATGAATATGTGACTATGTGAACATGGTAGAATAATTATACAGCAAGGCAAAGGCGATAAAAGATGTAGAAGAATACCGTGATCGCCACCAAGGAAAGACAACGCCAAAGAATGTGAAAGAAGACTATGTGCGCGTTGTGTACCTTGGAAAAAGAAGATGATCACGCTCAATATAAGTAATGCGGAGACAATGTGGATTATCTCTCCTCACCTTCTAGTCGTCTAGAAGGTAAGGGCCTTCCTTTCCATACTTTCCTGCGAAACAAAGACAACACAAGAAGCAAAACCCATTAGAAAATGCTAAGTGTAAAAATCTGCCCAAGTGCATAAAGTAGCATGAAAGATTGAGGAAAAACTTACCGGGGGAGGGTTTTTAACCCTTATAAAAGGGTGAAAATGATAGGTGTGTATATTGTAATAAGATTAACATGAATAAATAGATTTAATATGCCATGATTAATATAGATAAACAATGTGCAAAAGTGCAAGTCACAAGAGAAACTATGCAAATAGTGTAAACTGGGTGCAAAGAATGATGCGAACAGTAGAGAAAACGACGTCCAAACATGATGAAAATTGGGATGACAGAAGACTTTAGTATTGTGAAGAAGTAGGAACAAGAATCACTCCAAAAGGAGGTCTAGACAGAAAGTTATGACGTCAGAGATTTGGCAAAAAATGCAGACAGTGCAGAAAGATGCAGAACAGTGGACAAAATGGACTCAAAGAACGATGAATATCTCATAGAATAAGACACCAAAAAGGGAAAGAAAAGATGCTATGGAAAGGTGGGAGTATTGTGGGGAAACCAGGGCAAAAAGAAGGGTTTAAAATGGGGAAGACAACAGTGAAAAATGGGGAAGAAAACACAAGAAAATAGAAGAGTGCGGAATAGGACAGAAAAATGACTAGTGTCAAAACAGAGTGAAAGTGCAAAAAGATGGAGAAAAATATGCCAAAAGAGGACAAGATAATGATCCCATAATGGAGGAAAATGAAGAGTATAGTTCCCTTAAGAGCCTAGAGTCGAAGGGAAGGATCAGAAGTGCACAATGGCTTCACTCCGGCGACGCAAACGTGCCCCCGTCGCAAGAAATCTGGGTTTCAGATTGACAGAACAAAGTGATGAAACCTGAAAAGTTAGGGCTTGGAAGATGTGGAAAAGATGAGAGAAATAAGGCACATATATGATCCAAACGATGCTAATACTCCCCTCTTCAAGATGGAGTCGAAGGAGGACGAAGAGGATGAAGCATGACCCCACCCAGGCTTGAAGAACAGGCCCTCGTCGCGGAGTTGTAGCAGAAAAATAGAAATATGTGATGATTTGCCAAAAGTAGGGGCAAAGTTAAGAGGGCAAACGATGATGGAATGAAGCCCAAATAGAACCAACGCGAAGCTAATACTTTCCTCTTCAGGCTAGGGTCGAATAAGGATGAAGACAATGCGGCATAGCTTCGCCGTCACCTCAAAAACGCGCCCCCGTCGCGAGGTTCGCACAAGGTTCTTTATATAGAAAACTGCATAAATCTCAAACTTTTCACCATGATTTTAAGAGATAGAGTCCACCAAATCTCGAGATCTATGGATCAATCTCGAGATAATAGTTAGGATAAGAAGTAGGAACAAGCGGGACTCAATTTGGTGGAGGATTCTAGAAGATAGAGGCACCGCAAGAAGGGCCCGGAGCCTAATCAGGTGGAGTTTGACTTGAATTGGGATTGTATTAATCTTGAACTTTCGGCCACGTTTCCAAGTAAAATAGTCCACCAAAATTCTAGTTCTATAAACCAAACTCGAGATAATAGTAAGGATAAGAGATAGGAACAAACAGGACTCAATTTGGAGAAGGATTCTAGAAGATAATGACCCAAGAAGGAGGCCTCGTCGAGCAAAAACACCCAGAAACAGAGTCCAGAACACTTAGGACTCTTAAGGCAGAAGAGGGGAAGGGGTGGTCAACAGTTGACCACGACGGTCAACAGTTGATTGTGACCTTGAATTTTTTTTATTTTTTTATTTTTTTTATAAAAAGAAAAAATGTCCTCCAAAGGCTCCAAGGCTTAATGGGCTTAGAAATGACCAAAAATGGGCTCGAAAAGGGTTTAAAGAAGACTCCACAATAATGGATAATTCAGAGCATTATAAAGGAGAATAAGAGAAATAACTCGACTTGCAGGCTAAAAATGGGTGTCAACACTGCTGATCTAGAGGGGGGGTGAATAGATCAACCCCAAATTTTAAACTCACACAGCAGTTAATGAAAAGCTGAATAAAATGAAATTGCTATGAATAGAACTACTTATTCAATCTGAATTAATAGCAAGAAGATCTAGTAAAGACTGACCATCATCCTTTCTGAATTTCAATAGAAGTGATCAGCCAACGCAGTATGGTACTAGGTAGAGGTTTGATTCAAGAATCTCCTCACGCAAGCGTTAGTTTTCCATATAGGCGTAACCCATCCTTCCAACTAAGCCTTTTGATATACCACGGTGTTATCGATCAGTAAGTAAATGTAATATAGAGGAACTATAGAGCAGAATAACACAAGACAGATTTAAGTCAGATTCACACAGTAGTAGGAATCAACCAACCAAGTTCAGTACTGGGCGGAGGTTCGATCTAAGAACAATTGAGCACATCAAAAGCATCAGATGATTGCAGTGAACATTCCTAGGCATTCATCTTAGTTGCAGAAATAAAGAGTTGAGCAATCACATACAAGACAGAAATTTTAAGGTGGTTCGATCTCGAGCTTGAGATCTACGTCCACCCCTTACTCAAGTGAGTAAGGCTTCTGCTGACAAACAGCTTGCAAATCCGCTGATCCATAGCTTTGAGGTTGAAATCCCTACAGACCGCTGAGCTTCATAGCTTGCTGATCCCGCTGAGCTTCACAGCTTGCTGTCCGAGGATCAGATCCTCGCTGCTGCCTCACAGCTTGAACTGCTGATTACACAGCTTATAGTAATTCACAAAGTTCTGACAGATACAAAGAAACATAATGATAGAAATAAAAAATGTAGCTCTTTCGTTAGAGCAATTCGACTCTGGATCTGATCCAGAAGTCAAGACAAGCACAGCTTCTCTCTCCCTCTCTTTTCTCTCAGCCTTCTTCACCTTCTTCCGATACTCTATTTTCTCTCACTCTCTTTCTTTTCTGCAATGAGATCTCTTTTTCAGACTTTTCTTAGAGTAGGGACTCTCACTCTCAGGCTTTCACTTCTCTCAAGCTCTTCTGCTCTGGTTCTCTTCTTTCTAAAAGTTGATACTCTTGTCGCTCGAGCTCTGGCCTCTATTTATCCTCACGAACAGGAGTTCTTGTTGTCCCCATGAGATTTGATTTGGGCGCGTGGAAGAAGCGCTCCCGCCCAAGGTTTATTTTTGGAGAAGCTCGGCCACATGTCAGATGAGGCGGTGAGGAATCTTCAAGTTACAGCCACGTGAAAAGTTGTTTAGAACGGAATCTCCAAGGATTAGGGAATTCACCTCGAATCATGTGCCGCCGTCAACTTCACTTACGAACCCACGTGATAGACATAATTTCTTTTATGCATCTCAAGTGTATGAGTGTAAATCTGAATTGTCACTTGATGAACTTCATCTTATTTTTCCTTCCAAGTCAATTATAGAAACTTAATAACAATTTAGTCATCATGTGGCTCATGAAACAAGTAATAAGTTCTTGAGAAATGCAAGCTCAGATGGTTCATGAAAAGAGGAAGAAATCACATGGAAGGATATGACAGGATATACCCATGGATCGATGTATAAACATGGTACATTGACCTGTGAATGAGTACAGTTGCATGAGTATAGTAAATTAACTACAGCTACACCGACCTGAGTAAACTACAGGTAGACCTGATATGTATCAAGAGAATGATGAAGACATGATGTCATGAGGATGCAACGACCTGTTTATCACACATGTAGACTTTATTCAGTCAGAGATACTCTTACTGTAATGATGGTGCATCGACCTGTCAATGCATAAGGCAGTACTGCATGCACTTCATCATAGACGTGTCGTTGATGTGTGTCGGCTGGACCTGGTGATATATAAGGAAATGCTTAATGCATCAACGCAAGACCTTAATGCACCGACCTGACTTCAAGGCAGATGCACAAGGTGCATCGACCTTAAGAAAGATGGCCTCTAACGCACCGACCTTATACATCAATCACTGGCTCACCAGCATCGACCTGTTAAATGTGTGCATCGACCTTACGTTACAACATCTAGCCTATAGTGCCTAGCGACATCGACCTGTGTGCAAAGTGCACTGACCTGATAGTGCAAGACTTCTGCATTCGCACCGACCTTCTAGATTAGAATGCATATGTGCACAGACCTGACTTTCTCAATGCATGAATATGCATCGACCTTATATCGCAGCAGCATGAGTATGCATTGACCTTATAAATGCAAGAATCATATTCTGACTTAATGAAATGACAATAAGCACACATTATAAATCCAGATTGTTTTGCCAATATCAAAGTCAATCTCATTATTGTTGGCATTAAAACCATCAACACTAGACATCAAATCCAGAGGAGACACAACAGGAGTGAGCTTGCCTTTGATGCCAAATCTTTGAATACCTCGACCCAGAGAAACCTTGAGAAACACATGGTCTCCCACTTGAAATTCCAGGTCTCGTCTTCTATTATCAGCATATGACTTTTATCTATCTTGAGCCATCTAGAGTCTCTCTCAAATAAGTTTTACCTTCTCGATAGTATCCCGGATGATTTCAGGGCCTAGAAGTTGTCTTTCTCCAACTTCATTCCAGCAGATAGGTGAGTGGCAACTTCTTCCGTATAATGCCTCGAATGGTGCCATTTGTATACTAGCTTGGTAGCTATTGTTGTAGGTAAATTCAACTAGAGGCAAATGGTCGTGCCAACTCCCATCAAAATCAATAGCACATGCCCTAAGCATATCTTCTATCACCTGATTTGTCCTTTCAGTTTAACCATCTGTTTGTGGGTGAAAAGTAGTGCTAAAGTTGAGTCGGGTCTCCAAAGAATGTTGTAGACCCTTCTAGAATTATGATGTGAAATAAGGGTCTCGATCAGAAATAATAGTGACAGGGACACCGTGCAATCAAACAATTTCCTTCATGTATAAAGTTGCTAATATATCCACAGGCCATCGACTTTTAATAGGTAGGAAATATGCAGATTTAGTCAATCGGTCTATGATCACCCATATACAATCATGTCCACCTCTTGTCTTAGGCAAATCCATGATGAAATCCATCCCTATGCTCTCCCATTTCCATTTGAGAATTTCTAATGCTAGTAATTTACCAGCGGGCTTTAGATGTTCCACCTTGACTTGCTGACAAGTGAGGCAACGTGATACAAAGTCCGCTATCTCTCTCTTCATGTTGGCACCATAAATTCTTTTCTAAATCTTGGTACATCTTGGTAGCACCAGGGTGAATATCATATCTTGTATTATGAGCTTCTTCTATAATGAGCTTCTTAGTGTCGACGTGATCCGACACACAAATCCGATCTTTGAATAGTAATCTTCCATCGGTCGAAATAGAAAATTCTGGCCGTTGATCAATATTAGTCTTGATCTCCACCAGCATAGGGTCATTCTCTTGTAACTCGACTAGATCTTCAATTAATGTAGGTTGTTACCGGATACTAGCAATAATACCCCTTTCTTCTTTTACATCAACATCTAGATTCAAATTTGTAAGATCTTCTATAAGATTTGTCATACCTTTCCTGAGGCTTGCTAGAGTTGCCAGTGGTCTCCTGCTAAGTGCATCTGCTACGGCATTTACTTTGCCTGGGTGATATTGGATAGAAAAGTTGAAGTCCTTAAGGTATTCCTACCATCTTCTTTGCCTCATATACAAATCCTTCTGGGTAAAAATATACTTCAGAGTTTTATGGTCCAAAAATATGGTGAATTTCTCCCCATAGAGGTAGTGTCGCCAGATCTTTAAGGCTAAGATAATAACAGCTAACTCCAGATAATGAACTGAGTAGTTCTCCTCATGACACTTTAATTATCAAGAGGCATAGCAAATCCTCTTTCCATGTTGCATAAGGACACAACCAAGGCCAATGTCTGATGCATTCGTGTAGACTTCAAATCCACCACCTTCAACAGGTAGTGCTAATACGGGTGCTATAGTAAGATGTTCTTTAAGGTTTAGAAAACTCTCTTCACAGTCCTTCGACCACACAAAGGGATTCTCCTTTCTTGTAAGTTGGGTCAAAGGGACAGCGATCTTTGAAAAATATTTGATAAATCACCGATAATAGCCAGCCAGACCAATAAAACTTCTAACTTCGGGTACCATTGTTGGTCGACTCCAATTCTTGACAACTTCAACTTTTGAAGGATCCACAGTGATACCTTCTTTTGACATAATATGGCCAAGGAGAGAGACATCCTTTAGCCAGAACTTGCATTTGCTAAGCTTCGCGTAGAGTTGGTGCTCTCTTAGTATTTGCAAAGCTATTCTTAGATGTTCTTCATGTTCTTCCTTGGTCTTAGAATATATTAGAATATCATCAATGAAAATGACCACAAATTGATCGAGATAGGGCCTGAAAACATTATTCATGAGTTGCATGAAAGCTGTAGGGGCATTGGTTAACCTGAACGGCATCACAACGAACTCATAGTGCCCATATCTACTACAGAATGCGGTCTTGTAAATATCTTCCTCTTTAATTATGAGCTGATGATAACCAGACTTGAGGTCGATCTTTGAGAAATACTCCGCTCCAGAGATTTGATCAAATAGCTCATCGATACACGGTAATGGATATTTATTCTTGATGGTGAGTTGATTCAACTGCCGGTAGTCGATGCATAACTTGAGAGATCCATCCTTTTTCCTGACGAATAAGGCTAGCGCACCCCAAGGGGATGTGCTGGGTCGAAGGAAGCCCTTGTCTAATAACTCCTGAAGTTGATTCTTTAATTCCTTGAGTTCCATAGGGGACATCCTGTAAGGAGCTATTGAAACAGGTGCTGCTCCGGGAATGAGTTCGATAGAGAAGTTTACTTTCCTTTCGGGCGGTAAACCGGGTAATTCGGATGGAAACACATCGAGGAACTCTTTTACTATAGGGATTTCTTCAAGGATGATTTTTTTGGACTCGGTAATGATTACGAAAGCAGGGAAAGCTTAACAACCTTGGGAGATGAGTTTGCAGGCGTGAAGAGACGAGATAAGAATAAGATGCTTCCTATGTTTGATGCCAAGGAAAGAAAATCATGGAAGATCCAATTTATGGAAAGAGATTCTCCTATTACGACAATTGATATCGGCATAGTGGTCACATAACCAATCTACACCTAGGATACCATCGTAGCCTTCCATGTCAAGGCATACGAGGTTTGTGGGAAGATTATGTGGTCCCTGTGTTTTGATGATGTCGACACTATTATTCAGCATTGAGTTTTATGAGTTTTTGATGAGTTTCATGTGCTTTTGATCTTAGAGTCTTATACGTCTTTAATTCTTCAGGTTCATGTGTTTTGATCTTTGAATTGCATATGTGTTTGAATTTCATACGTTTTTGATGCTAACAAATATTTTTGATAATGTTAATACATGAATTTCCATGAGCCTTGTGAAGACAAGTTCAATTTTGGATCAAGGAAATGGTCAGAAGTGTGAAAATCATAGAGCAGTCTGAACAGCATGCTATCGCTAATAAATGGCCAGTTAAGGGTGTAAAATGCCTGCGAAGGGTGAAAAATAGGTCACTACGGGTGACAAATGGCTCAAGAGGCTGAAGGAATTACACCGCAAACCTTCGCTGAACAATGTCCCGTATCGGTGACAAATGGACTCGTATCGGTGACAAATAGACCTGTATCGGTGTAAAATAGGTTGCAACGCTGGAAATGTTAAAAGCAACGGAGTTGCATCGACGTAATAGGTCCGTGGAGTCGACGTAGGCTTGTTGTAGCTCGCAAAGTGTGAAATGGAGCTATAGCGACAGATTAAGGGTGACAAAAGCTGTTTAGGGTGAAAAATAGCCGATAAGGGTGAAAAATAGCTGGTTAACAGTGACAAATGGGTTATAGTAGTGAAACGTGAAGAATGATCATGCTTGCTCGTTGAGAACTGTTATGCTTGAGTTTCTAAACTTTGTTCTCTCAGATTTGAAGCTTCACTAAGCCTTGGACGACATTGATGAACACCCTCAAGATCAAAGAAAATGCTCATCTTTTGTTCAAAGAGAATCTGATAGTGAAGGGCTATAGCAGAAGCAACCATGGAGTATTGTGAAGCCTGTTCCAACATATGAAGAGAAGAAAGGGAAGTAAGAGGAACTGATCTGGTAGCAGATTCATAAGAGAGAAATCCTCTAAGATTCAAGGGTGAAATGGAGTCACTCATGGGGTGACAAATTGTCTTAAACAGCACCAGAGAACCTGTGAAGTCATCTACGGTAACATAAGCAAAGGCAGAACAATGAAGATCAAGAGAGAGACAAAAGGCTGATAAGGGCAGCAAATCAAGACAAACGGTGGTAAATGACTTCTCCAAGTAGACATCTAACCAGGTTCGAAGCACTGAAGGCTTCACAGTTCCTTAATCTAACATTTTTGTATGAAGGAAGAAGGCGACGGCTTATGGATGATAAGGGTGAAAAATAGCTTCGTAAGGGTAACAAATAAACAGCTAAGGGCGACAAATAGCTATGTTGTGGTGACAAATAGCTAGCTTCTGTGACAAACACCCATATGGTCCTTATTCATTCCCGGACCCATTCGCACACTTAATGGGCATCATGATTGGGTCCTGAATCCGCGTGCAATCATTGGAGATTCCTATCCATACTAGTTGCAGCTTCTCGAAGCACCATTTTGGAGGGAATTGTTCCCCACCTCTGGCATGATCGGAAGTGGGCCCCATGGGAATATTTGATTCACTTTTTAATCCGTGCGTGTGGAGTGCACGAAGAGAGCACGAGAAAGGAGCACGAGAGGTGTGCTTGAAGAAAAAGAAGGAGCCCCATTCGAAGACTGAGAGAGTGGAGGAAAAAGGAGAAAAGAGGAAAGAAGAGGAGAGTTGAGTCCTTCCTCCTGGTCAGACAAGCTCAAGGAAGTAGGAAGCTCTCTGTCCATCACTGGCTCAATAGTAAGCAAAGGGAAATCCATCTCCATCCCTCAAGTGAAGAAGATCAAGCTTCGTCCCTCATCTACCTACACTATCTGGAGAGGAGGTCGTAGATATATGGAAGTGCAACCTCCACACAAGCAATGAAATGGATCAACCACGTGTATGGGAATATCACCTCAGAAATAAATATGAAGACAGTGAAATAACTATGCTAAGGCACATGCCATGGGTGTGGAGTAAGGGTGCAAATGAAAGCAATAAGAGACACATGTCGGGGGCGTGGAGAAATCAAAAGAAAGGTAATAACTAACAAAAAGAGGTGATGAATACCCAAAATGAAGATGTGTGATTGCCACCAAGGCCTGTAACATGGAGGAAACTGTACCACATACCTTGGAAAGGGTGGAGGAAAGGCTCACTCACGAGCGGGAGAAAACCCAGGTGCAGGATAAGAGACGGTCTCCCAGAAGGCCGCTATATGCTAGAAACGGTCGCTGGATGGCCGCAAACAGAGAAAGACGATTCGACGAAGACCGCTACTTGCACCCAGTGTTGAGTAGTGGATAGCAGATCTAGAGGGGAGGGGTGAATAGATCTGCCCTTCTTTTCGCAATGCAACTCTCTTTAAAGCTAGATGATGATAATAGCAGTGGAATATAACTAGCTTGACGAAGGACACAAATGATTTACTTAGCAAGATGATTACGTAATATAGATATTGAACCTAAGCATGCATCTAACATAAAGCAATCGCACAAGCAAACCACAACACACGAGATTTTAAGGTGGTTCGGACTGAATACCCAGTCCTACGTCCACCCCTCACCAAATCCGGTGAGGCTCCACTAGTGCCACGCACTGAACCGTAAATCGGAAAGACCACCGATTGCCTTCCTACTAACCACCGGTAGGGACGTCAACACCGCAGATCGGACAACTTCCGATTACCTTCCTACTAACCACCGGTAGGGACGATCTTCAGTTTCAATTATTTGTATGAAATGAAAAAAAACAAATATGAAAACACTCAATCATCAAACAAGATATAGAATATGCTCAAGAAGAAAGATCTTGTCTGAGTTGTAGGAGCTTGAATCTAATGCTTCGATCGTGTCTTCTTCCTTGAGAGATTATCTTCCTTAAATCTCTTCTAGTTGATGAGGAAGACTATGGATGTAGTTTGGATCTTCCTTTTGATCTTCTTGAGTTGATGAAGAGGATGAAGAATGCAGTTTAGATCACCTTTGAAAGTCTTGATTGCTTCTTGCTTCCTTGAAGGTTGAGATGGCTTCAAATCTGGACTTGAATCCCTTGGAATGGATGAAGCTTCTTCCCGTAGTACTGTTCACGGCTACAGTACTTCGAACTACTCTCCCTTGAACACACCCTTACAGCCTCCCTTGATTTCTCAAATGATCAACTAGGGTTTCTAACCCTCTTGCATGTGTTTTATAACCTTTGAATGGTCCTTAGACATCCCCAGACCAGATCCACAAATCATGGGAGATTAGGTGAGTTTTGATTAAACAAATCCATGGAAAGGGGCTGGCCTCGAGGTGGAAATCGAAGTGAAACATGGCTGCATCGGGGTTGGCGGTCGACCTGTGGCTTCTGGCGGTCGAACTCTACTGAGAAACGCTGTAGAAGGATGTTCCCTGGGATTTCTGGTCGACCGCTACTGGATGGCGGTCGACCGCCACTGAGAGAGGTGCGGACTGGGAACATCTGACTAGGGCGGTCGACCGCCCCTGTGCTGGCGGTCGACCGCCAGCTGGGCAGACCCCGGGTTTTCCCAGGTCGGTCCGTTAACCTTCTTAGCTCAGTCGCTTAAGTCCTTTAGCACTCCATTCATGTCTGTAGCATCACCCTTGACAGTCTAGAAGGTGTCAACTGAGTCTTTGACTTTGGGTTCTCTTGGTTATGCTTCTTTGTGCATCGACCTTAACTGTCATTGAGCTTTCACTTTTGCCAACTCCACTCCATTCCTTGTCCATTCATTTGCATACTGTCATGAACAAAACATCACGTATGTCAGTCATATAAGAGTGAAAAATAACAATGATTAATAGTGTTTAGCCATTATCAAAACTAAGAATGTCAAATAACTCAAAGGACCACATGATGATGTCGAATGACCCAAGTGATCACAAGATGACTCAAATGACCATAGGGGTACAACATTCTCCCCCTTTTTGATGATGGCAAAACTGTGAGTCATTATATGGTAGTAATATCCAAGATGGCAAAGTTTATGACATATGCAACAAGTGCAGCTCAAGATCCATGATAGTAATAGCATGTGAATGCAATTATGAATGCAGATATGAATGCTATGCAATTATGCAAACCTCATCATATACACATATGAGATACACAAAGCACATAAAGGATTCTCCCCCGTACACAATTCACTCATCCCCCAATGACAACTCACAAAGCAAAGGATGACTCACAACAAAATATTCTCGCCCCTTTGACAACGCGATAACGCAAAACTCTTACAAAGGACTCACACAAAGAATTCTCCCCCTTTGACAATAGCAAAAAGGGAGGGATAAGGTAGAGAAGGGGACTAATGTCTGAGAGACCAGAGCTGAATGAGAGTGGAGAGCAAGCCATTATATACAAACCTGAAACATACCGTGAGCAACATAGATGGTTCAAAGCTAATGAAATCAGAGATCATCAACAGAGTTCGAAAAGCAGCTACATCTAAGATTTAATAGAAATGAACCAAAGGTGCATATCATGGCATTGTTTAACATTCCCTTGTCTTATATATCCATATTCAAGAACTACAAAGGGAATTACACAAAAACTAGTATTGAGGCTAAACAATCATGACTAAAGCATGGAATGTTATGAGTTCAACAAATTTGATTTTCAATATCTTTTGAATTTGAAGGCACATGAGTCATATTTTACGAGCAATCAAGTCTAGTACATGCCTCTAAGCCGTAAGAATACACGTTGTTTAGACGCCAGCATTCCTAGGTATTTGGTAAGACTGACTGTCATGCTTCAGGATGAACAGAGATAGCAAAGTCACGTCATGACATATCTTGTCTCAATTATTTGATGAGAGGATATATTTTTCAGCAATTATGCCATTGCTCTGCCTAGAGTCCAAAAGTATTAAGTCAGAGATAACATGGGCACATCATGACATATCATTCGTCACTTGATTTGATGACGTGACATATTTCTCCGTGCAACAATATCATTGCTCTGTCAAATTGATTTTCAAGAATTCCAGCTCATCAAGATGTTTAAAAATAATACTAAGCCTGAGTGTATCACCAAGATTGTCATGAGGTTTGGATTTTCAGATTTCAGGGTAGTCATTCAAGACATAACATGCAATCTTTAGTTAAAGTCTATTAAAACCACAGAACATAGATGATTTCAAACAAAATATATCAGAACTACAAGGAAATCATTAAATTTGAACCATTTTCATTGAATAGACAATCATCAGTTCATATAATAGAAAGCTCTCACACCATATGTTTGTCAGTCTCATGATCTCATATTCAGACTGTAAGCCATGCAAGCACAAGAAATTAAGAAAAGCATCAAGACTCCCCCTAAGGATATGCAATGAATGCACTCAAGGAGTTATGTGTGCAAGCAAGTGTAATGATAACTGTCAAGAGGAGAATGACCTGAAACATGCAGGGGTTGACATGAATTTGGCAGACATGAGATGCATGACCCAACACATGGTTGTACACTTATTAAATGTAACAGAATGAAGATGAAACATATGCATGAATGTTGCACAAGGACAACTCCCCCTTACTATATGGCCTATATGCGACATTGACACATGGTACTTGACGGAGGTGAAACCTCACGCATATTGAGTGCTTCTAGGCAAGCATAACCTGCCTTTCCATACATCAACATTTGATATACCATGGCCATACAAGAATGATGCTACACAAATCATGCAATGCATTATGAACATGAACTCAATTCATTATTATGCATCTACATGCAATGCTACACCATATGCAAAATGACATTTACATATAAACAATGCATGAACACCAATCTGTAAAAACACACAACTAATTGAACAAGATCATCATTTCAATTTTTATTGGCCTGAGGTCGGTAAAGACCAAGCTCCCTTCTGAGTGTTAAAAACCTGTCATTACACAAGGGCTTGGTGAAAATATCAGCAATTTGATTTAGAGTATCAACAAAATACAGTTTAAAATTTTTCTTACCGACCTCATCTCTAATGAAGTGATGCCTAATCTCAATATGCTTAGTCCTAGAGTGCTGGACTGGATTTTTTGCAAGGTTGATAGCACTAGTGTTATCACACAGAATCGGAACACAACCAAGATCCACTAAGTAGTCTTGGAGTTGGTGTTTAATCCACAACACTTGGGTGCCACAGCTCCCTGCAGCAACATATTCTGCCTCTGCGGTTGAGAGGGCAACCGAGTGTTGTTTCTTGGAGGCTCAAGAAACTAAACACCCACCTAGAAACTGGCAATAGCCACTAGTACTCTTACGATCCAGCTTGCATCCAGCGTAGTCCGCATCAGAATAAGATATAAGAGATAAGTCACATGATGACGGATACCACAATCCCAAATCTTGAGTGCCAGTAAGATATCTAAGGATACGTTTGACGGCAGTCAAGTGGGATTATCTAGGACTAGCTTGAAATCTAGCCCAAAGGCATACACTAAACTGGATATCTGGTCGGGATGCAGTCAAGTAAAGCAAAGAGCCGATCATACCTCTATAGATCTTTGCATCCACTAATTTACCATTCTCATCCGAATCCAGTGATGTTGTGGTGCTCATAGGAGTTGCAATGATTTTTCTGTTCGTCATGTCAAATCTTTTCAGCAGCTCCTTGATGTATTTGGCTTGACTTATGAAGCACCCATCTTGTCCTTGGTTGACCTACAAACTGAGAAAGAATTGGAGTTCTCCCATTAGGCTCATCTCAATTTCACTAGTCATGAGATTAGCAAATTCCTCACACATTTCAGATTTAGTAGAACCAAACACAATATCATCAACATAGATTTGAACAATCAAGATGTTCTTACCTTGCTTCTTGGTGAAAAGTGTTTGATCTACCTTACCTCGTGTGTACCCTTTTTCAATGAGGAACGAGCTTAGTCTCTCATACCAAGCTCTTGGTGCATGCTTAAGTCCATAAAGCGCCCTGTCTAGCTTGTATACAAAATCTGCATGGTTAGAATTCTCAAAGCCAGGGGGCTGCTCAACATAGACTTCTTGTTAGGGTGCTTGGCCCGGATACAGAGGGGGGTGAATGTATCCTTCTACAGAAAATGGCCAAATTACAATAAGGATGCTAGATAAGGGCACAGGATAGAACTAATTCGTTTCAACTCAAATACAAACTCATGGGCGTGCCTATCCAAGCATCTAGCGGAAGCAATCAAACAATCAAGCAAGCCACTGCACAAGATATTTAGGTGGTTCGGTCCACAGACCTACATCCACCCCTCACTCCCAACCGGAGTGAGGCTTCACTAGCAAATGCTAGAACCAAGCAGACTCAGTCTGCAAACAGTTGCTGCCACACAGCTTGACCAGGGAAACAGACTTCCCTCTTCCTCCCAACCGGAGGGACACCCAAGTGACTCCCAGCCACTTGAAAACTAGAGGTCGAAGACCTCTCTTCCTCTAGACCAGGAGGGACACCTGGACTTTCAACCACAAGCCCAGAACCGGAGGACTAGCCTCCCTTCCTCTAACCAGAGGGAACCCACAAGTGACAACCTATCACTTGCAACTCGGAGATCAGATCTCCCTTCTCCTGAACCAATAGGAGGAACCCGATCCCCAACAGGGCAATCGGAAGACCAAAGATAATCAGAAAAATAAAGGAAAAACAATAAACGAAAATGACACAGCAATCAGAAGGCTGTAAAAGATGAAAACATAGATGTGGCTCTCAACGGAGCTGACTGGCCTGGATTTGATCCACGGTCCAGTAGACAGATCTTCAGTAGCTTCGTCCTTCTTCTCCACGAACTCTCTCTCTCTCTCTTTCTATCTCTCTTTCTTTCTCCTCTGCTCTCTTCCTCTTTCACTCTCTGCTCTCTCTTTTTATCTCTCTTTCTTTCTCCTCTGCTCTCTTCCTCTTTCACTCTCTGCTCTCTCTTTTTCTTTCTCTGCTCTCACTCTCATTTTTCTAGATCGAAGGACTCTCTGCTTTTCTGCTTTTTCTTCTATTCCTCTCTTCTTCGATCACCTTCATCTGAGGACGAAGGGTTCTATTTATAGCAGCAACAGTAGGTGGATAGGGCACAAAACGCGTGTGCCTCCCACGCTCGATCCAGAAGCTTCCTGCCACGTGCCTTTAGCAGATTGGTTCCTCTTGTCTCGGATCACGTGCAGCCCAGGTGTGAGGAATGTTCTTCCTCGGACCTGTAATGAGATTAAATCCATTAACACGCTGTATGGCCACAAAAACCAAAACTGCATGAGGTATATAATAACAACACGACGTGACTACTACACGAGATAAGAAAAGAACGACACGAGATACACTGTAACAGATCAGACACAACGAAGGGAACGACACGAAGTGAGGTTATAAAACAAGAGAGACACGAGGTCTAGGAAAGGCAACACGAAGACACGAAAATAGAAACAACAAAAAGACACAAATACTAGACCAACACGAGCTTACGAATGCAAAATCAACACGAGGACACGAGTGTATAAAAATAACACGAAGACACGAATACAAATGAAAAAAACTCGAGTACAAGGTTGCTCGAACGTTCGAACCACTCGAAGACGAGGACGACATGGGATGACAACAGAAACCGACACGAAGTGGTTGCAAACAAGCAAGACACGAGGTCTACGAGGTGTGGTCAAGGCGAGAAAGACATGAAGTCTAAAGCGAAAAACCAACACGAAGATAGAATACAAAGAAACGACTCGAAGTGAGATGAGAACAGTATGAAACAAAGAAAACGACACGAAGTACATAAACACTGAAATAATACGAAGGACCCGGACACAACACGAAGACCAGATACAGGAATTGACACGGAGTGTGGTCAAGGCGAGAAGGACACGAAGTCTAAAAGAGAAAAAACAACACGAAGACGAAGACTGAAACCGACACAAGGTGAAGTCACAAAACGACAAAGACACGAGGTCTAGGAAACACGACACGAAGACATGAGATAGACACGTCTTCAACAACACGCGATGAAACAGTGGAAGCAGAAGAACAACTCGAGGAACTACAGTAATTGACACGAAGACACAAGAGCAAAACATAGAGGACTGACTCGAGATGAGCAACTAAGTGCTAACGACACGAGGTCAAACAGAACACATCTTAAAACAACACGAGGTACGAGAGAACGACACGGCGTGTTGAAAACACAAACAGTACTAAAACGAAAAACGACACGAAGGCAAACAGTGCGACACAAGGTGTTATACACAAACATGACGAAGTACCAACCAACACGAAGACAGTCCCTGAAAATACCTGAAGTGAAATGAAGGTTTATTCTTCTCAGAAAAATATTCTTGGTTCACTTTCACAGAGAAAATATTTTTGTTATTTTTTATTTCACAGGGATATTTTTGAACACCACTAAGACTTATAGTGTTGTCATCATCAAAACATGTAAAGATTCAACAAGCCTCAACAATCTCCCCCTTTTTGATGGATGGCAACACTATGAGTCTTGAGTCTTTGCAGAGAAAAAAGATTTCAGCCTTTCCAAGGCTAAACAAACATCAGCACCATTATAAAACATTGTAAAGTGTCAAATAGCCATTCTCAATGAATAACAAACATTAAACATTCTCAACGAGCTAGCAAAGGCCTGATTTCTCCCCCTTTGTCATCATCAAAAAAGAAGGAAACAAGAAGGATGCAACAATGCAAATGATATGAAATTTAATTAATAAGTCCAAGAGTGTGAGAGGGAAAGCCTCAAAATGGGCAACAAGATACAGAGCATTGTTTTTCAAGAAAAATATCTGGCTTGTCTGCTAGAAGGGCCACGCGGCCTGCCATGTGGTGGTCTCCCCCTTGGAGAAGCAGAAGAATATTCTTGAGGTGTAGTTCTGCTAGAAGAAGCTTGACCAGGTGCTGAACCCAAGGTTGACTGAAATTCCTTTAGGTCATTTGACAGTTCAGCTAGCCAATACACCACAGCGCTTCTAACATTTGCCACTTCAGAAATGATGTCGTCTTGGCGAATATTGACAGTTTCGTATCTGTCAGTAAGAATTGTCATTTCTGTTAAGAAGGCGACCAATTTATCATAGACCTGCTGAATACCTGGACCTAGGGCACTGGATGACTTCTTCAAAACTTCTAAAGATGTTCTGATCTCAAAGCAGTGATCTATAATGTTGGTAGACATTTTGAAGGAGGAAATTTGAACATCTTGTAACTCACTCAGTGCTTTTGCTATCTTTGAACACACCTCCTGCAGACCTTGCATCAGGGATCTGTTGGCATCATCTGAAGCCTTTTTGTTGAGTAGGAACCATTTCCATTCAGTGAGGAGAGATATCTCAAGCTTCAGTAGCCTGGAATGTACCTGATTGATGTTGAGAGTGACATATGTGAGCAGATCATCTAATTTCTTATCTTGTTTCTGCATCTGCTGAGTCAAGTTTATGAGAAGTTCTTCAATGTTGGGCGCCCGAGCGGATTCAATGTTGGGCGCTTGTGCAGATAGAAGTCTAGGTGGACCTAGAGGTGTACCAAAAAATTCACTGCCAGGAGCAGTTCTCTCAGCTGCTTCCTCTTGTACTGGCATATGACTACTCTCAGCTGGGACCTGATCTTCATCTTCAGCTTGAGTTTCTTTCTGAGGAATTACACCTTCAGGTGCCTCTTCTTCACTTGAAGATTCTGTATCTAGTTCTATGACAGGAGCTTTCTCCTGACACTCATCCACTATATCTTCCATGAGATTCTGAACTGCAGGACTTTCATCAAGTGCTTGTTCTAGAATTTCAGATGTAACTACAGTTTCAGCCTCTTCCAAACTTTTCTCCACAGCTTCTCTTAGAATGACATTAACAAAGTCAGTAAGTTCTTGATCATAACTTACTTGCTCTTGATCAGGCTGTTCCACGGGCACCATCTCCTCTTCTGATATCTTCCCAAAGGAATCAAACAGACCATCAATGTTTGCATCCAGATCAGCCTGAATATTTTCTTCAGACAACCTGATTTCTTCAGATGCAACTTCAACCAGCCTCTGAAAGGAAAAAGATACTTCAGTGGGTGCAGCTGGCAAAATAGACTCTGGTTGTTCAGCTGGTGTTTCCTGTTGAGCAATCTCAGAAACTAATTGCACACTAGTTTGGGTTAAGTCTTGAGATTGTTCCAGATGCTCCCCCTGAGTTTGTGATTCCTTAACTTTCTGGGCCTTAGCTTTCCCTACTATGGAAGAGTCCTCCAAGCCCAAAAATACTGAAATAAAATTCATATTGAATATGTTTCGGGCCTTAACCTCAGATGCGGCCTCTCCATCCAAGTAAATCTCTGAATACTTGAAGATGTCTGTCAGATGGGCGGCATAGGGAAGGTGTCTCTTGGATCCAATACATCCCTTCATGACAGTAAAAATGATCTCTAGCAAACATATCTTTACATTCTTTATCAGACAGAACAGTAGAAATCTCTGTGTGTCTGTAATTCTTCCTCTAGCTCCAGTCTGTGGGGTGATAATGGAAGCAATGACGTTCTGAAGGAGCTTGTGAAGAGGAGGAAATGACGATGTCTGATAAGCTTTTAGCTTCAACTGCCCCTTATCATGAATATTACTGGGTTTACCAGTAATGACTGAGAAAGCTTCATGGAGACTGTATCGAAAGCTTCTCTCTACCTCCCCTTTATCTGGAACACCGAGGGCTTTGTGGAGGGAGTCACATGTAACAGTTATCTCGACCCCTTTAACAGATGATAACAAGGCAGACTTGTCTCGGCTCAAGGACAAATTATTGTAAAATTCCATTACCGGCCTAGGGTAATAGACACGGTGATTTTCTAAGAAATTTCTCCACTCTTGAAACTCAAAGATTTTCAACAGTTCTGGAAACTTTGAGACCATGGTTTCATCTCCGAAATCTATTATTCTAGGAAGAATGATTTTCCCACTTTCTAAGAACACGGTAGACTGAGAAATCCTGGTACCTTGTTCTGAAGACACTTCCGCAGCAGGTTCTGGCTCAAGACATCTCTGTTGCTTAGATGAAGGCTCTTCAACTATTTCTTTTCCCTTCCTCTTCCTTTCACCATGAGCTGCTGACATTTGCTGATCCATCTGCCGTAACTTCCAGAGTATCAACTCTCTCTTGCCGGTTGCTACTGGAAGTAAAGCTAGACCCAAGAGAGGAAGAGATCTCTGTGGGGAAAGGAAGTGAGTGGGAAAGGATGGAGATGTGTTTGAAGGAACGCTCAAGGTGGAGCGGCACGAAGATGAATAGGAAGCGGCAAGGGGAAATGAGGGTTTGTGGATGAAGGCGTGTGAAACAAGAAAGGTTTTGTCGGGTTGCTTTTTACTCTTATCAAACTTTTTCTGGAAATACCCAAACTACCCTCAGTCATGATGTAACGCAGCTACTGCCTGTTACAGTTTGCCCTTCAATATATGGACTAGTTATATTCTTCCAAATTCCATGGTCAGTTACCTCAAGATGTTAAATCAACATGATCATAAAATTAGCTGTTAAAGTTGCTTAACCTAGAGAGAGTCACGATTAAATTACTCCTTATGTTTGTCAAGCAACGAAATAACATATCGATGTTAAGCAGATTTCATTTCTTCATTTAATGAACAAGAGAAGGCATACAGGGTCAACCAATTTTGTTGAGCACAAGGCAGAATAGTCCCTTTTTACACAAGGAGACATGTTTATCAGACACCTGAAACCCTGGTTACTCAGGACGGTTTACCTTTATGCCAATCAAAGCCAATGAAATTTTTCTTTGTTGACTTTTCTTTTTTTTTATTTTAACATTTCTATACAGAGATAGCTAGTTGTATCATGACAGAAACTCTGGACTTCTCTGATCTAGAGTGTCTATTTTTCCACAAAAGCCATTGCTCTGCCACAAAGAATGGTGTATTCCCTGGTGGCACTTCTCATGATTTTAGACACAAGACATATATCTTACTTAACACAATTTTTTTTTTATCTCAGAGCTCTCTACACATAAGTTTCAGTTAAGTCGAGATCCTCAACAAGTTTTTCTCATTTAATAGGAAGTTTTATAATATGTTGACCAACACTTGAGAGGATAACTTAGAAGGATCAAGGACCAAATATAACCCCCATTCATTGAAGTTCTTTGTTAACAGGTATGAGTTGTTACATTAGATATTGGGTGGTTTAAGGTATACAGATCACATCTGATAAGAGCAAGAAGACTGTAAAAACAATTTCTTTGAGAGAATTTCTGAACCAGAAGTGATAGGAGAGAGATAAGAAGGTGGCTGACCGAATGGAGAGAGATGAGATGAGCAGCACTCCTATCAGCAAACCAACAAGTGAGAGATCACTCAAGACATTAAGCACCAAGGACACATCCAAATATAGTATTCTTGAAGAAGCTCTGTCTTACGTCCAGAGAAGCTCTTGGGCAACAAACCGCAACCTCATGAGATGACAAATCTTTACACCACATTAACTGCATCGGCTGACAAAATTCTTCAGAAACCAAATGGCCTGTCAAGCTCCTTTTCAGCCCACTCAAGGACATCTCACTCACGACTCTTGGAAGTATTAATTATTTATTGAATGCAGTGTTTGCCATGAAAATTAAACATGTATGTTTGTGAGTTATGCACATACAATTTTCAAACAGCATTCACATTCAGTTCAGATTTTCAGAAATTTCACAGTGCATGTTCAGAAAATAATGCAACTTGCATATGATGAATGAATATACAAGAACAGATTCAATATGCATGCACTAGATGAAACTAAGAGCAGGATATGTAAGAATACATCAAACCAGATATGCAATAAGTTTCAAAATGGGACATGCAGAGAGATTACCTGGACAGTGTGAGAATGGGGTTTTTCATTCTTGAGTGCCTTGGATCATTACCCCTTTTATTCCAGTCCCAAGGCACACCTGCAAAACAAAGTTTATTTTGCACGAACAGGTACCCAAGAAGTCTTGGGTCCTGACATGACATTATTATTTCTATCAGGTTTTCTCAGCACATTTCCAGGAGTAGTTTTCAGATCTGATTTATGCATATTCTTATTAGCATGAATTCTATGTGCATACACATGAGATTTTCTGTTAACAGGGTAAAAATTCTGTTTACCAAAACTGGTTTGGTTTTGATATCCTGCTAGCCAACAGGTTGCAGCCCTGTGACCTGGCTTCCCACAATGATGACATGAAGGTTTTGCAAATTGTCTTACAAGGAATTTAGCATGTTTGAGATTCACATTTCTACCCTGAATATGCCAACAGTCCTTGACTATATGGCCATGCTTTCTACAGTGAGAGCAAATGAAAGAATTCCTTCTAAAGGAACCTGACCAGCATTCAAAGGCCCTATGACCCATTTTGTTGCAGTTAAAACAGATGATATGCTGGTTCATTGAAACAGATTTGTTTTTATTAGAAACATGTTGGTTTGTAGGGAATTTAGCATGATATGAATAAAAGGTTTTCTTACCACTAGCAAACCAGCAATGAGCAATAGAGTGACCTAATTTGCCACAATTAGAGCATGTGACATTTCTTTTCTGAAGTGATGGATTTTTATCATAAGATCTCCTAGCATTCTTATCATCCTTCTCCATCAACTTACACTCATACATCAGATGTCCAACTTTATGACAGTAGTGACAGATATTCTTCCTTTTAGATGCATGTGAGTGTGTGTGAGGACTGTGATCAGCAAATGCTGATGGATCTTTTTCACTTATTTTCTGATTTTCAATCCTTTTCTGATTTTTATCATGTTTTCCTTTTTTCTTAGCCTTGTACTGAATAGGAGATGAAGTGGAAGGTTTTTCCTGTTCAGAAGATTTAATGAAAACAGTTCTTAGCTTGGATCCATCACCCTTTTTCAACTTTTCAGTTTGTTTCTGATTCTTCTGAACATTTGGTTGTTTACTTTCTGAGGTTGTGGCTATATCAGAAGCTTTGACAAAGGATGTCGTCAGCTTGTTTTCAAAAATCTTTTTATTGACATTGTTGTAGCCCAACCCTTCCTTTTGAGTATTTACCTTAATTCCTAACAACCTGTCCAGATTTTCTTGACCACTCACAAACTTTGACAAGGAGCTTTTCAGATCCTGAATTTCATTATCAAGAGATGCAATGTGTATTTCATAACTAGCGATCTCTTGTTCACTACAATTGACAGTTTCATTCAAAACCTTATTAGCTGTTTTGTATTCTTCAATTTTCTTTCTCAGCTCATCTACTTCATCAATTTCGTTTGTACAGATGACTTTTCCTTTCTCCAATGTGAGAAGTCTTTCAGACATGGCACTGTTTAACAATTTTAATTTTTCAACTTCTTCTTTAAGCTTATCATTTTGAATTAACTCATTTATTAGAAGCTGATCTTCTGAGTCAACCATGCTTTCTCTCCTAGCTTCAAACTCCCTCAATTCCTTTTGTTGTTTTTCAAAATCTTTCTATAGTTCTATGTTTACAGATTTTATGGCATTAAACTTTTCAATCAGCAAATCATTCTCTCGTTTAAGTTTCTCTAATTGTTCTTCATTTTCTTTAGAGAGCTTTCTGAGAGAGTCATTCTCATTTTTCAGCTTGTTTAATTCAGATTTAACGCGTTCAAATTCTTTCAGCATCAGATTATCAGACATACTAGCATCAAGAGCATTTTTCAGTTCAGCACAATTTCTACAAGGAAAGCTTGAACAGTCTAAACCAGTACCCTTCTTCAATTTTTTATACTATTTTCTTAACAGTTCATGAGATTCAATTAGTTCAGCATAAGCATTCTCCCAATCTTCTAGAGAGAAATTCTCGAAGAGATTTACCTCATCATCATCATCTTCTTCAGTTTGATTGCTGCCTTGATCGCTTCTGTTGGCCATCATGCAGCTTGTTTGATTTCCTTTCCCGGCTCTCTTCATCATTTCCATCATATCCCTTGTAGATCTGCAATCAAGGAAACATGAGTGAAAAGCTTTGTCAGTGGCTGCTTTCATCAGATTTATAGCTGTCTGATTCTCCTCATACATTGATTCGTGACTGTCAGTCCATTTGGACCTTTTCTTTGGTAATTTATGAGGACCATGTGAAATCACTTTCCACAGGTCTGGATCAACGGATTTAACATAATCACGTAAAGCACTGTGCCACTGGTTGAAATCAAAACCACTGAAGACGGGTGGACAAGCCATTGAGGCAAATAGCAGATAAATTCAATGTAACAGGAATATTGATGCACTAAAGGCAAATAAGCACCTAAGACCGCAAGAACGAATCTGCAGGTCGCTGGACCTTATATGCAGACACCCGCTCTGATACCAACTGTTAGGGTGCTTGGCCCGGATACAGAGGGGGGGTGAATGTATCCTTCTACAGAAAATGACCAAATTACAATAAGGATGCTAGATAAGCGCACAGGATAGAACTAATTCGTTTCAACTCAAATACAAACTCATGGGCGTGCCTATCCAAGCATCTAGCGGAAGCAATCAAACAATCAAGCAAGCCACTGCACAAGATATTTAGGTGGTTCGGTCCACAGACCTACATCCACCCCTCACTCCCAACCGGAGTGAGGCTTCACTAGCAAATGCTAGAACCAAGCAGACTCAGTCTGCAAACAGTTGCTGCCACACAGCTTGACCAGGGAAACAGACTTCCCTCTTCCTCCCAACCGGAGGGACACCCAAGTGACTCCCAGCCACTTGAAAACTAGAGGTCGAAGACCTCTCTTCCTCCAGACCAGGAGGGACACCTGGACTTGCAACCACAAGCCCAGAACCGGAGGACTAGCCTCCCTTCCTCTAACCAGAGAGAACCCACAAGTGACAACCTGTCACTTGCAACCCGGAGATCAGATCTCCCTTCTCCTGAACCAACAGGAGGAACCCGATCCCCAACAGGGCAATCGGAAGACCAAAGATAATCAGAAAAACAAAGGAAAAACAATAAACGAAAATGACACAGCAATCAGAAGGCTGTAAAAGATGAAAACATAGATGTGGCTCTCAACGAAGCTGACTGGCCTGGATTTGATCCACGGTCCAGTAGACAGATCTTCAGTAGCTTCGTCCTTCTTCTCCACGAACTCTCTCTCTCTCTCTTTCTATCTCTCTTTCTTTCTCCTCTGCTCTCTTCCTCTTTCACTCTCTGCTCTCTCTTTTTATCTCTCTTTCTTTCTCCTCTGCTCTCTTCCTCTTTCACTCTCTGCTCTCTCTTTTTCTTTCTCTGCTCTCACTCTCGTTTTTCTGGATCGAAGGACTCTCTGCTTTTCTGCTTTTTCTTCTATTCCTCTCTTCTTCGATCACCTTCATCTGAGGATGAAGGGTTCTATTTATAGCAGCAACAGCAGGTGGATAGGGCACAAAACGCGTGTGTCTCCCACGGTCGATCCAGAAGCTTCCTGCCACGTGCCTTTAGCAGATTGGTTCCTCTTGTCTCGGATCACGTGCAGCCCAGGTGTGAGGAATGTGCTTCCTCAGACCTGTAATGAGATTAAATCCATTAACACACTGTATGGCCACAAAAACCAAAACTGCATGTGGTATATAATAACAACACGACGTGACTACTACACGAGATAAGAAAAGAACGACACGAGATACACTGTAACAGATCAGACACAACGAAGGGAACGACACGAAGTGAGGTTATAAAACAAGAGAGACACGAGGTCTAGGAAAGGCAACACGAAGACACGAAAATAGAAACAACAAAAAGACACAAATACTAGACTAACACGAGCTTACAAATGCAAAATCAACACGAGGACACGAGTGTATAAAAATAACACGAAGACACGAATACAAATGAAAACAACTTGAGTACAAGGTTGCTCGAACGTTCGAACGACTCGAAGACGAGGACGACACGGGGTGACAACAGAAACTGACACGAAGTGGTTGCAAACAAGCAAGACACGAGGTCTACGAGGTGTGGTCAAGGCGAGAAAGACACGAAGTCTAAAGCGAAAAACCAACACGAAGACAGAATACAAAGAAACGACTCGAAGTGAGATGAGAACAGTATGAAACAAAGAAAACGACACGAAGTACATAAACACTGAAATAATACGAAGGACCCGGACACAACACGAAGACCAGATACAGGAATTGACACGGAGTGTGGTCAAGGCGAGAAGGACACGAAGTCTAAAAGAGAAAAAACAACACGAAGATGAAGACTGAAACCGACACGAGGTGAAGTCACAAAACGACAAAGACACGAGGTCTAGGAAACACGACACGAAGACATGAGATAGACACGTCTTCAACAACACGCGATGAAACAGTGGAAGCAGAAGAACAACTCGAGGAACTACAGTAATTGACACGAAGACACAAGAGCAAAATATAGAGGACTGACTCGAGATGAGCAACTAAGTGCTAACGACACGAGGTCAAACAGAACACATCTTAAAACAACACGAGGTACGAGAGGACGACACGGCGTGTTGAAAACACAAACAGTACTAAAACGAAAAACAACACGAAGGCAAACAGTGCGACACGAGGTGTTATACACAAACATGACGAAGTACCAACCAACACGAAGACAGTCCCTGAAAATACCTGAAGTGAAATGAAGGTTTATTCTTCTCAGAAAAATATTCTTGGTTCACTTTCACAGAGAAAATATTTTTGTTATTTTTTATTTCACAGAGATATTTTTGAACACCACTAAGACTTATAGTGTTGTCATCATCAAAACATGTAAAGATTCAACAAGACTCAACACTTCTTCTTTGATCAAGCCATTCAAGAAAGCACTTTTTACATCTATTTGATACAGCTTTTGTAACGACCCAGAGTTCAGGATACCGGTATACCGATAACATCGATACACCGATACCAAGAACTGGGGAAACCACCCAAGAGGCTGATGAGGCCCCTGAAGGGTTAGAAGGGTTTTGTCGAGGGAATGTATAACGAACTGGAATTTGGAACGTGTAGATTACAATTACGTAATAAAATTAACACGAGTGCGGAAGCAATTCAAAATAATCAGAGTGATATATATATATTAGTCCATATAAACAAGAGTACTAGTCCACAAGGGTACAACTACACGGGGTATACCCCGGCAAAAGTACAACAAAAGCCTCAAAAGGCGTCTCGACTAAAGCTAGCAGCTAGACGCGGTCTCCGAAACAGCTCACAAAGCACCGGGAGACGACGGGCGCGGCTCACCTGAAAGGAGAAGGGTGAGTCACAGCCAGACTCAGTAGGGGTCACGCGGATCCCTACCTCGCACTAAACAAGCATTCATGAATAAATAAAGGCAATTAGAGCATGCATTTAGTTAAAATGACAGGCGATGGCATGAATAAACTACTCAAGCAAAGTTGTAAACTCTAACTACGCAGGTAGGACAGCTAACACATGCCAAAGCTAAATAAATGCAAGCGACTAAAACTAAATCTACCAAAATAGAATAAGCCTTAACTAATCCAAACAATAAGGAAGGACAACCACTGGAATTAAAACCAGAAGCGTCCACTGACGACTTACACTGCGTCTCAAGCACTCGCAGTCGGTAAACGACAAGCTGAGCGCGTAAACAGTACCAAACCAAGTGACCAGTCGGAGTGGCACCCGTCGGTGTCAGTCCCCAGTCTCCGACCACGTGTGCACACACTGACTCTAGCCTGAGCCAGGCCCTCTAGCTAGTTTTCTCCCTTGGTAGGACGCTACCATTGGCTAGGAGCCCACGGAACTAGCTTACAAACCGTGTATGGGAAACACCCCTCCGCTATCCTCAAGCGGGTCGGCACTCAACAGACCTTAGGGCAACAACAGTGGTTCCATTGCATGGAAAGAAAAGCTATTCCATTGGGATATAGAAACACGCCATCAAATACTACAATAACGTAAACATGGCATAAATATATATAGAATGGAACGCATAACGAGAAGGTTGGCAACTATTACAAACCAGCAGGCAAGCGGCGGTCGGGTGCCCACGCGCTACATGAAAGCGACGGTCGGGGACTGGCGCGTTACACCAAGAACGACGCGTCTGTCTCCATCCGTTACTTTCGCCTGAGTTCCAGCTCAAAAAGCCTAAAAGGGAATGTGACGGTAGGGGCCCTGTGCGTTACTTCAATGCAACGCGTTGGGTCACCGCCGTTACATCCACCCGAGGCCAAAACCCAACATACAGCGTTCGAAATCGGTCACAGGCAAAGCGACGCACTCGCTCAGGCGCGTCAGACGGAAGCGACGGTCGGCCGACTGGCCGTCGGGCTAACCGCCTCACCTGGTCAACGTAAAATGCAAGACGAGTAACGGATAGGGATCCCACCGTTACTCTCCAAATAACGCACCCTCATCGGGCCGTTGTTTGGAAACGACGCGTCCTTTAAGGACCGTCAGGCGTGTGACGGTTCCTGGCAGGACCGTCACACCACCTGGAACACGGACGGGTTCGGTTTGAAAACCGGAGCCCTCCCGGATGATAAAAATAATCGGGTATCGACGTAGAAACCTGTAACCTATCAAACCATACATCGTATACAACAATTTAACACCTAAAAACATCACATGCAATGCCTAAAAAACATTAAACTCAAGAATTTAGCTAAAACCCCACAAATAGGAAAAATGAACATTATGCGTGCTACGGGGCTCTAATCGAAAGAACGAGCTATAGGAAATGATCCTAGCAAGATCAGGATTCCATCCCCCTACCTTTTGCGAGCCGAAACCGACGAAATGGTCGCATGCAAGGAGGAAGAGCCACGAAGCCTTCACGCTGCACCTCGCTCCCACGATCACCGAATCATGCCAAAATGGGTTCCCACGCGTTCCTCTCGACGCGAGGAATCCAACGGCACCAACCACTCCTCGAACCGACATCGTCTCGCCCGAATCCCAAGAGAGATGGGGAGAGGCGATCGGCTAGAGAGAGAGAGCGTGAGGGAGAGTGAGATCGACGAGGGAGAGAGAGGGTGAGGGATTAAAAGAAATAAAAATAAAATTAAAATATATATAATATAATTATTATATATATTAAACCCTTATTAATTTCTAATAACCCTTAAAGCTCCAAACAAATCCGAAAAAATACCAGATAAATTCCTAAAAATCCAGGAAAAATAGCCAAAAATCCCCAGAACAAATACAAGAACAAAAACCGTTAAGGATCCATTAAGGCACTAGCCTCACAGTCCCACCCTCCTAATAAAAATTTCGCCCTCGAAATTTACAACGGAAAAAGGAGGAAACTGAGAAAGGACATATACCTTACTGGAATAAGAAAGGAAAAAGCTGACGCATCTCATCTTCACGTTCCCAAGTGGACTCATTACCAGAGTGACGCTGCCAAGCTACTCTTACCAGAGGAATAACTTTATTTCTCAACCGCTGCTCACGACGGTCTTCAATTCTAATAGGGAACTCTGGCGCAGACAAATCAGCGGTCACATCAGGCCAAACTGAATCATCGAGAACATGAGAAGCATCCGGCACATATTTCCTCAACTGAGATACGTGGAACACATCATGAATAGCTTGCATGGCCGCAGGTAGTTGCAGATGATAAGCTACTCGACCAATAGCCTCAACGATCGGAAAAGGGCCAACATACCACGGACTGAGTTTTCCACGCTTCCCAAACCTGGAAACACCTTTCATCGGAGATATTTTAACAAACACCTTATCTCCTAGCTCAAATTGTAGTGGACGTCTGCGCTGATCTGCATAACTTTTCTGTCGACTCTGAGCCGTCAACAATCTCTGCCTGATCAGACGAACCACATCGGAACATTGCTGCACCATGTCAGGTCTGGTCAACAATCTATCCCCAACATCAAACCAGTTCAAGGGAGTACGACATGGACGACCAAATAGTGCTTCATAAGGAGCCATTCCAATACTGGAGTGAAAACTGTTATTATAAGCAAATTCAACAAGTGGCAAATGCTGACACCACGAACCTTGCCAATCAAGGCAACACAGTCTCAGCATGTCTTCCAGAGTCTGAATAGTCCTCTCTGACTGTCCATCTGACTGTGGGTGATACGCTGAACTGAAAGCTAACTCAGTGCCCAAAACTGTCTGGAAACTACGCCAGAAGCCGGAGGTAAAACGTGGGTCACGATCTGACACAAGTGAAACAGGAACTCCATGCAGTGGCACGATCTTCTGTACATATAGCTCAGCCAATCTCTGCACATTCCAGGCAACCTTAGTTGGCAATAATCTGGCAGTTTTAGTCAATCTATCGACAAGCAACACCATCAAAACCTTGAGAAGTTCGAGGTAAACCCACCACAAAATCTGTAGTAACATGGTCCCATTTCCACATCGGAATCTCTAATGGCTGAAGCAAACCACCTGGCTTTTGATGTTCGGCTTTAACCCGCTGACAAGTCAAGCACTTAGAAACAAATATAGCCACGTCTTTCTTCATACCTGGCCACCAGAACTGCTTCTTCAAATTCTGATACATCTTGGTGACACCTGGATGAATAGCAAAATGGGAACCATGGGCTTCACTAAGAATCTCATGCCTCAAATCATCATCAGGAGGAACATATAATCTGCCCTGGAAACTGACAACTAGCTCAGCATCAAATTCCACATCATATCTTGATATAACACATGCCAAATCAGAATCAGCTTGCTGGGCCTCTTGAATCTGCTGATATAGAGCTGAACCCAAAATCAAACTAGCACAAACTGCCATCTTCGGATCAGCAGGAAACTCTGCACTGAATGCCTCGCTCGGAAGCCATTTCCACAATTTCTATTCATGAAGCAACAAACGACTGACCTGCACTTTCCTGCTCAGAGCGTCAGCCACCACATTCATTTTGCCTGGCTGATAGAAGAGTGTAAAGTCAAAATCTTTCATGAATTCCATCCATCGCCTCTGCCTGAGATTCAGATCTTTCTGGGAGAATATATACTGTAAACTCTGATGATCAGTAAGAATCTGAAATTTCTCGCCATACAGATAATGTCTCTAGATCTTTAAGGCAAAAATAACTGCAGCTAGCTCCAGATCATGAGTGGGATAATTCTCTTCATGTCGTTTCAATTGCCGAGATGCATATGCGATAACTTTACCATGTTGCATCAACACTGCACCCAGACCTACTCGAGAAGCATCAGTACAAACCAGAAAACCACCCGAGTCGGAAGGCAAAGTCAACACAGGAGAAGAAGTCAATAGCCTTTTCAATTCAACAAAGCTAGCCTCATACTGATCCGACCAGACAAAAGGCACATCTTTACGAGTCAGTCTAGTCATCGGGGCTGCAATCTTCACAAAATCTTGGATGAATCTGCGGTAGTACCCAGCCAAACCTAGGAAGCTTCGTATTTCTGTCACAGTTCTAGGCCTCTGCCAACTCAAAATAGCATCAATCTTTGTAGGGTCCACTGCCACTCCGTCACCAGAAATCACGTGACCAAGAAAATGAATTTTCCGAAGCCAGAATTCACATTTACTGAACTTCACAAAAAGCTCGTGATCTCTTAGAGTCTGCAGAACGATCCTCAAATGCTGCACATGATCTTCATCAGAGGCAGAATAGATCAAAATATCATCAACAAAGATCACCACAAACTGATCAAAAAATGGACGAAAGATACGCTGCATTAGGTCCATAAAAGCTGCTGGGGCATTAGTCAAACCAAACGGCATCACCAGAAATTAAAAATGACCATATCGAGTGCTGAAAGCTGTCTTCTCCACATCAGATTCCCGGATTCGCAACTGGAAGTAGCCAGACCGGAGATCAATCTGTGAAAAGACAGTAGCAGACTGTAACTGGTCAAACAAATCATCAATCCTGGGAAGCGGATACTTATTCTTGATAGTCACCTGATTCAATTGCCTGTAATCAATACAAAGCCTCAGGCTTCCATCTTTCGTTTTCACAAATAGCACCGGGGCACTCCACGGAGAAAAACTGAGGCGAATATAACCTTTTCCCAGTAATTCAAGTAGCTGTGCTCGTAGTACTTTCAATTCAGCTGGAGCCATTCGGTACGGTACCTTTGCTAAAGGAGCTGTACCTGGAATCAGTTCAATCACCATCTCAATCTCTCGCTCTGGAGGCAAGCCTGGCAACTCGTCAAGAAATACATCAGGGAACTCACAAACAACAGGAATATCATTGCCTTCCTGTCATGGTTTTTCAACAGCAACCACAGAAGCAAGAAACCCCTGGCAACCTGCACTAAGCAACCTATAGGCTCGAATAGCAGAAATAATCATACGAGAAGATCGGGATCGAATACCTTGGAAATAAAAAGCTGATTTCCCCTGTGGCTGAAAATAGACTTTCTTCGATCTGCAGTCAACCACAGCTCCTTAATGCTCCAACCAATCCATTCCCAGAATAACATCATAGTCTGCCAGCTGCAATGCATGCAATCTCGCCGGCAACTGGTGATTATCGATCATAACAGGAGACTCTTCCAAACACAAAGGTGTAATCATGAAATCTCCCGAAGGCATCTCAACATACATCTCACAAGTTATCTCTGAAGTCGGTTCCTCAATACATGCCAAGAAAGCCTCAGAAATAAAGGAGTGCGAAGCACCAGAATCAAATAAGATGCGAGCTGAAAGACCATAAAGCATAATCGTACCTTCTACAAGATGGGCTGCAACAGCATCAGCTCTAGTCATATGAGAAACCTTGCCTTTCTGCTTCTTAGAACCAGCTGAGGATTGCTGAGAAGACGCCGACGCTTGAGAAAAGAACTGTTGAGCTTGTGGTGCAGGAGGAGGTCTGAATTGCGACTGCTGAGGTTGAGAAAACTGAGGAACTTGCAATTGTTTCGGCCTCAGCGGGCAATCCCGAACCACATGACCCGGCTGGTCACATCGAAAGCAAACAACGGGAAGAGAACACGGCTGGCCCTTGTGATGACCACCACATCTCCGACACGTCCATGGCTGACTGACAGCCAAACTCTGACGAGTTTGAGTAGAAGGTGCTGTCAGCTGCTGAACTACATCTGTACCGGACGGCTGCTGGAAAAACTTCTTCTTCTTCTTGAACCTCTTAAACTTCATCTTGGAAGGAGAGGAAGCACTGCTAACCTCTGACTGGACTGAGGGAACACCTGGCACTGGTGGTCGGTACACCTGCTGAGATTGTGCTGCGGGCTGAACTGACCCTGCCTGAGGATATCCACCCGGTCTCGTCATCTCCAGCTCAAGTGCCACAGCTGTCTGGCACGCACTATCAAGATCTGCAACACGACTTGCAATGAGGGGCATCTTCAATTCTGGCCTCAAACCTCGCAAGAATTGATGTGTCTTCAAAGCTTCACTAGCCAGCACATGGGGCGCATACTGACCCAATTCCATAAAGTTATTCTGATACTGAAGCACCGTCATACTGCCTTGAGTCAGCTCCATGAATTGATACATCTTTGCCATTTGTAAACAGGCAGGAGTGTAGGCACGCTCGAAAGCAGCTGCGAACTCTGCCCATGTGATCTGCCGAAGAGGTCTGGAATGAAAAGCGATCTGCCACTCGGCTTTCCACCACGTAATGGCCGTACCCTGGAGTTGAAAGGCGGCAAGCATAACCTTCTCATCTTCAGCACATTCCATCGAAACAAATACATGCTCGATCACATCCAGCCATTGCCTCGCAACCTCTGGATCAGCTTGACCATCGAAAGGAGGCGGATTGAACATCAGGAATTCCTTCAAAGCCTTGCCTCGACTGCCAGGCACTTCAACCTGAGGAGCAACAATCGGCGCTGGAGGAGGAACAACTGGTACAGCAGGAACAGCGGGAACTGCAGGAGGAGGTGCAGAACCACTATCTTCCCGGGGCGCATCTCGAGGAGCACGAGGAACTCGAGGAGGTCTTCCTCGACGAGGTGGCATAATTACTCTGCCGTGATCATAAAACAACAACAAAATCCATCCATCATACAGAAAACACCCTAAGCCAGCAGTAGACGACACAGGACTAGCTCTGGACAAACACAAATTTCAATTCCTTATACAATTCCTCAAACAATGCTCTGATACCAACTGTAACGACCCAGAGTTCAGGATACCGATATACCGATAACATCGATACACCGATACCAAGAACTGGGGAAGCCACCCAAGAGGCTGATGAGGCCCCTGAAGGGTTAGAAGGGTTTTGTCGAGGGAATGTATAACGAACTGGAATTTGGAACGTGTAGATTACAATTACGTAATAAAATTAACACGAGTGCGGAAGCAATTCAAAATAATCAGAGTGATATATATATATTAGTCCATATAAACAAGAGTACTAGTCCACAAGGGTACAACTACACGGGGTATACCCCGGCAAAAGTACAACAAAAGCCTCAAAAGGCGTCTCGACTAAAGCTAGCAGCTAGACGCGGTCTCCGAAACAGCTCACAAAGCACCAGGAGATGACGGGCGCGGCTCACCTGAAAGGAGAAGGGTGAGTCACAGCCAGACTCAGTAGGGGTCATGCGGATCCCTACCTCGCACTAAACAAGCATTCGTGCATAAATAAAGGCAATTAGAGCATGCATTTAGTTAAAATGACAGGCGATGGCATGAATAAACTACTCAAGCAAAGCTGTAAACTCTAACTACGCAGGTAGGACAGCTAACACATGCCAAAGCTAAATAAATGCAAGCGACTAAAACTAAATCTACCAAAATAGAATAAGCCTTAACTAATCCAAACAATAAGGAAGGACAACCACTGGAACTGAAACCAGAAGCATCCACTGATGACTTACACTGCGTCTCAAGCACTCGCAGTCGGTAAACGACAAGCTGAGCGCGTAAACAGTACCAAACCAAGTGACCAGTCGGAGTGACACCCGTTGGTGTCAGTCCACAGTCTCCGACCACGTGTGCACACACTGACTCTAGCATGAGCCAGACCCTCTAGCTAGTTTTCTCCCTTGGTAGGACGCTACCATTGGCTGGGAGCCCACGGAACTAGCTTACAAACCGTGTATGGGAAACACCCCTCCGCTATCCTCAAGCAGGTCGGCACTCAACAGACCTTAGGGCAACAACAGTGGTTCCATTGCATGGAAAGAAAAGCTATTCCATTGGGATATAGAAACACGCCATCAAATACTACAATAACGTAAACATGGCATAAATATATATAGAATGGAACGCATAATGAGAAGGTTGGCAACTATTACAAACCAGCAGGCAAGCGGCGGTCGGGTGCCCACGCGCTACATGAAAGTGACGGTCGGGGACTGGCGCGTTACACCAAGAACGACGCATCTGTCTCCATCCGTTACTTTCGCCTGAGTTCCAGCTCAAAAAGCCTAAAAGGGAATGTGACGGTAGGGGCCCTGTGCGTTACTTCAATGCAACGCGTTGGGTCACCGCCGTTACATCCACCCGAGGCCAAAACCCAACATACATCGTTCGAAATCGGTCACAGGCGAAGCGACGCGCTCGCTCAGGTGCGTCGGACGGAAGCGACGGCTGGCCGACTAGCCGTCGGGCTAACCGCCTCACCTGGTCAACGTAAAATGCAAGATGAGTAAGGGATGGGGATCCCACCGTTACTCTCCAAATAACGCACCCTCATCGGGCCGTTGTTTGGAAACGACGCGTCCTTTAAGGACCGTCAGGCATGTGACGGTTCCTGGCAGGACCGTCACACCACCTGGAACACGGGCGGGTTCGGTTTGAAAACCGGAGCCCTCCCGGACGATAAAAATCATCGGGTATCGATGTAGAAACCTGCAACCTGTCAAACCATACATCGTATACAGCAATTTAACACCTAAACACATCACATGCAATGCCTAAAAAGAATTAAACTTAAGAATTTAGCTAAAACCCCACAAATAGGAAAAATGAACATTATGCGTGCTACGGGGCTCTAATCGAAAGAACGAGCTATAGGAAATGATCCTAGCAAGATCAGGATTCCATCTCCCTACCTTTTGCGAGCCGAAACCGACGAAATGGTCGCATGCAATGAGGAAGAGCCACGAAGCCTTCACACTCCACCTCGCTCCCACGATCATCGAATCATGCCGAAATGGGTACCCACGCGTTCCTCTCGACGCGAGGAATCCAACGGCGCCAACCACTCCTCGAACCGACGTCGTCTCGCCCGAATCCCAAGAGAGAGGGGGAGAGGCGATCGGCTAGAGAGAGAGAGCGTGAGGGAGAGTGAGATCGACGAGGGAGAGAGAGAGAGGGTGAGGGATTAAAAGAAATAAAAATAAAAATAAATAATATATAATATAACTATTATATATATTAAAACCTTATTAATTTCTAATAACCCTCAAAGCTCCAAAAAAATCCAGAAAAATGCCAGATAAATTCCTAAAAATCCAGGAAAAATAGCCGAAATTCCAGAACAAATACAAGAACAAAAACTGTTAAGGATCCATTAAGGCACGGGCCTCACAGCTTTATTCTAAGGGAGCATGTAAAGGCAAGTAAAATTCTGATGGCTTCGAGTCTAGCAACTTGGGCATAAGATTCATCAAAGTCTACCCCAAACTCTTGATTATACCCTTGAGCCACCAATCTAGCCGTGTTTCTTATTATCTTACTGTCCTCACTTAGTTTGTTCCTAAAGACCCATTTAGTGCCTATGACAGATTGTGATGAAGGTCTAGGAACAAGATGCCAAACTTGGTTTCTTTCAAACTGGTTTAACTCGTCTTGCATTGAATTTATCCTATTTTTATCTTTTAATGCTTCATCAATGTTTTTGGGTTCAAGCTGAGAGACAAGAGCAAGTTGATCTAATTCTTCCACAATTTTAAAATGTGACCTTGTTCTAGGTGGGTCGTTCAAGCTACCAATGCCATTTTCTAAACGATGATCCTTAAGAATTCTAATGTTTGTAGAATCATTACCTTCTCCTGGTGCTTGATCCCGTACATTACTTGATTCAGCTAGGTCACCATCTTCTCTTGTTTCTTCTTGTGGAGGATCATTCTTTTCCTTCATGCTTAGGAATTCCTCATCTTCATCATTTTTCCTGCAAGAGTTATCATTGTTAGAATCATCATGATATTCATCAAAGGAAACATGGGGTGATTCTTTCACAGTTTGACTCTTGATATTGTAAATTCTATAAGCCCTAGATCTATCAGAATATCCAAGGAATATACCTTCATCGCTCTTGGGATCGAATTTATCTAAGTCTCTTTTATCATTGTTGTGGATGAACCATTTTGATCCAAACACTTTCATATGTGTGAGAGATGGCTTTTTACCTTTCAGCAACTTATAAGGAGTCTTTTTAGTGTGTGACCTTACCATAGAGCGGTTGATAATATAACATGCTGAGTTTACCGCTTTAGCCCAAAACCTCCTTGGAAGTTGCCGTTCAGCAAGCATGGTTCTTGTCATCTCTACAAGTGTTCGATTTCTCCTTTCAACTACACTGTTTTGCTCTGGGGTTCTTGGTGAAGAAAATCGGTGTGAAATACCTTCGACCCTGCAAAGATTATAGAAGTTAGCATTTTCAAATTCACCACCATGATCAGATTGAATCTTGGAAATTTTAAACTCATCGTCCTGCTTTATCTTCATGTAGAGTGCCTAAAACTCATCAAAAGTATCATTTTTATGTGTGAGAAAGAAAACCCATGTGAACCTAGAAAAGTCATCCACTAAGATATATCCATATTTTCTACCACTTAAACTAGCAGTTCTTGTTGGACCAAACAAGTCCATATGAATTAGCTCGAGTGGTTTGGATGATGTATTTTCAGATCTTCCCTTGAAGGATTTTCTTGTTTGTTTGTCTAGGGCACATGCATCACACAATTTGTTTTCTTATTTAAATGATAATTCAGGCAACACTTTCACCATTGAATGCTTTAACAATTTATGTAAGACATTGTAGCTAGCATGTCCTAGTCTACGATGCCATAACCAAGCAATTTCAGATTTTGGTGCAGCAAGACAAAGGTTTGAATAAGA
Source organism: Amorphophallus konjac (assembly GCA_022559845.1). Lineage (NCBI taxonomy): Eukaryota > Viridiplantae > Streptophyta > Magnoliopsida > Alismatales > Araceae > Amorphophallus > Amorphophallus konjac. The sequence goes on along the minus strand of CM040121.1, from coordinate 415,069,152 downwards.
ATGATCATCTAAGTCAATCATATAAATATTGTTGACTCTCTTACCAGAAAATTTTACCTTGTCAGATTTTGGTTCAAAGATTTTACATTCATGAAAATCAAACAACACTTTGTGACCTTTATCACACAATTGACTTATGCTGAGCAAGTTATATTTTAATCATTCAACAAACAACACATTTCCAATGGAGTTGGAGAGATTCTTACCTACATTACCTGTTCCAATGGTTGTTCCTTTGTTGTTCCCTCCAAATGTGACGTGTCCTCCTTCTTTTTCCTCCAAGAGACAAAATTTTGTTTTATCTCCAGTCATATGTCTTGAACAGCCGCTATCAAGGTACCACATGTTATGCATGGCTGTAAGACATTCCTGCACAAGTAATTAAGCAATGGTGTTTGGAACCCAACCAAATTTGGGTCCCATCAAACTTTTCAAATTTTCAAAACATGAAACCATTTCTTTTGGAATCCAAACCTTCTTAACATTCATGTTTTGTTTGCTTAGAGCAGGGATTTGATTTTTCTTTTTAGCTTTGACATTCACTTTTTGTTTAGAAGCTCTTTGTTGGATTTTATAGAAGTTTGAGGAAGTTTACTTCTTAAACCATTTAGGCCGTTGGTAGGTTTTGGGTTGAAAGTGATTGTTTTGCCACTTAGGAGATTGAAACTTATAAGATTGATGAACACATGAATCACAATTTCCCCAAAAGTAGGGTGGTGTTGGCCTATATGAATGTGTGCGATCCAGTTATGGTGATATCTGGAAGATTGAGCATGCCATGGCCAAGGAAGTGTTGACCTATGCTGCAGTGAAGGTCGACCTTTCTTAGGCTTTTGGACAGACTTTTTGGGAATTTCAGTTATTACCTCTTCAATCTTTTCTTTTCCTTTCTCCTTTCATTTTGACTGGTTTTGTGTGGGAGTTGTGTTTGAGGTGGAGGCTTCGGAAGATGAAACAAATGTGACAGTTTTTAACCCAATTGGCCTTTTGTTTGTAGGTTCAAAACTTAACCCTTCCTTGTTGAAGTTCATTCTGGTACCTAGCAGTGCATCTAGGTTTTCTCTTCCATCCACAAATTTTTCTAAGGATTGTTATTTATGCTTCAACTCTTTTTGTAGGTTTTTAATATATTGAAGAAGTTGAATGTTGACTTGTTTGACAGCTTCATACTTCTCATTACTCAATTTGCCGTCCTTTTCATAAGTTTGCATTTTGAGCTTCATGCTATCAATCTCATTTCTCAAATCCTCATTTTCAGTTTCCAAATCAGCCATTTCTTTTCTTCCTTCCTCCAAATCCTCAATGATTTTCTTAAGATCTTCAATTTCAGTCTCAAGTAGAGCAGTCTTATCATTCATATCATGATCATGCATAAACAAGTTAATTTTCTATTTCAATGATTTATTATCCTTTTTGTACATTTCATATTTTTCCATGAGTTGTATATATGCATCCTCCCAATCATCAATTGTATAATCTTCAAATGGAGAATTTACATCAGTTTCTTCATCACCTTTGGCCATAAGGCAGAGATCTTCTTTTTCTTTGTCCGTGGAGCTAGTTCCGTCATCACTTTCCTCTTCGTCGCTCCATGTGGACACCATGGCCTTGTTCTTCTTCTTGCCCTTCCATTTGTCGGCTTTTCTGAATCTGTCTGGACAATCATTCTTGAAATGTCCTGGTTTATTGTAAGAATAGCAAATGATTTTATCATATTTCTTAGAGTTTTCAGAATTAGATTTGAAACCATTTCTTACCTTTGACCTTCCTCTCGTGAAGCTCTTATCTTCCTTTCTCATGAATTTTCTGAACTTACGTGTGAGCTGTTAGAACAGGTGCTATAGATTCAGAGGGGGGGGTGAATGAATCCCCTTATAAAACTTGTCCAATTATAAAACTAAAGCGGAAATAAAATCTTAACTGGAGATGCAGCAACCTTCACTCTTAGTGAAGAGGTTTATCTGTTGAGCAGAACCCGGAATTCAATCGGTGTAGGACAAGAAGTCCTCTAACTCATCTATCAAGCACATCACATGCAAGGGAGATATTCAATGTAATTCATAAACAGCTGAGCAAGGAAAAAACATGCGATACCTGTGAATGGGGTAGATGAAACGGAAAGATACACCACAATCACAACCACTGCACAGAGAATTTTTAGGTGGTTCGGCCAGACACAAGTCTGCCTACGTCCACCCCACACTCCCAACCGGAATGTGGATTCACTAAAACTGCTGGGCAACACAGCTTGCCAACATACGCTGTCACACAGCTTTCCAGAGGAACAGGCTCCTCTCTTCCTCCAACCCAGGAGGGAAACACCAGTGACCCACGGCCACGGAAATCCAGAGACCAAGGTCTCTCTTCCTCCTACCCGAAGGGAACACCCAAGTGACACCCTGTCACTTGCAACCAGAGGATGAGTCTTCTCTTCCTCCGAGCCCGGAGGGAACACCTAGCAACCCACGGTCAGTAGAAACCAGAGACTCACGTCTCTCTTCCTCTATACCAAGAGGGAACCCACAAGACAGCCCCCAGCTGCTTGCTGACCAGAGGTGAAGAACCTCTCTTCTCCTGATGGCACAGGAGGAACCCGTTCTCACAAGAGACACAGAAGAACAACAAAGAAACCTTAAAGAAAAGACAAAAAAACAAAACAAGACAGCAGAATAGGAATGAAACTTAGATGGCTCTGGATTTGATCCAAGCAGCCAGGCTCGAAGGACTGATCTTCAGGATTCCTTCTTCGCTCACTCTCTTTTTCTTCTCACGAATACTTCCTTTTTCTTCCTTCTTCCTCTTCTTTCTGCTCTCTGATGTGCTTGGGCACTGCTCTCTCTGCTGCTCACGGCTAGGACTCCTTCTCTTCTTCACTGCTAGAGTTTCTTCTGCTTGAAGAGTATTATATTTCCTCGGAGGCTGAGGCAGTATATTTATAGCCGAGATGAAAGGATGGGGCGGTGTTGCCCTAGTGAACTTTGACTGGTCCACGTGGTATAATTTCTTTCCACGTGTCTTCTGGAGCTTTTTCTTCTTTTGGCCACGTGTCAGCATCTTGGTACCTCATCCATCCTGGGTTCACGAGCTAGGCACCTCGGATCACGTGCCCTCTATTAGCACGCTCAGCAACTAAAACTTAAGTCTGCTGCGTTGACTCCATCATCCTGCTGTGTTGACGCATCGGTGATCCAGTGATCATGTCTTCAGCAGATAGATGTGTTGCGTCGACGCTCTCATCATGCTGCGTTGACGCATTGGTGTGTTCCAGCAGTTGAAATTGGATGGCTTCAGCCTTCTTGCGTCAACGAGTGCGTTGACGCATTGTGCAGCTGCGTCCACCCTCTGGTCACCTTGTCGATCCATCAAGCTGCTGCGTCGACCCAACGAGCTGCAGCGTCGACGCTGCCAAGGTACTCCAGAGGTTGCAAGGAGATACTTGAACTGATGCGTCCACGCTGCCAGTGGGTGGCGTTGACGCACGGACATGTACATTAAGGCCTGTCTTGCCTTGTATATTGGCGTCTCTTAAGCCGCTGCGTCGACGCTGCTGAATTGTGGTGTTGACGCATTGATGCGTTCCAGTGAGCAACCGGCCTAGCCTTTTTAACTGTTGCATCGACGCTGCTCCACTGCTGCGTTGACGCATGGAGCTGCAGCGTCGATGCTTCCAATGTACTCCAGAGGCTGCAATAATGGATACTTGAACTGCTGTGTCCACGTGTCAGCATTTCAGCCTCTTGGATCACGTGCCAAGTCTTGATGGCCTGAATCATTTGGTAAAACAAGGTCCGGTGTATAGACTTGGTCCTAACAAATGAATGTATAGGGTTGAAGCCTGACAACCCAATGTGTACACTTGAAGCTTGAAACGAAGGTAAAGATGAGGCTATATAGACTTGGCCAGAATGTAGGAAAAGCCATGAATGTAGAGACTTGATCATCCAGATTCAAGGCAACCGATGTAGACTTGAACGCTGTATAGACTTCTCGAGGTGATGCTTGAGCAAAGAGACAGTGTATAGACTTTCACACAAAAAGTAGACAAGGCAGCATGGCATCAACCCAGCTGTTCCACTCCGTCAACGCAGCAAGTAAACCGGCAACTACTGCGTCAACGCAGTGTCCTTGAAGCGTCAACGCACTGCATGAACAATTAGCCACTACGTTAACCCAATCTAGCCATATTCATGAATTAGCTATTCAAGCAAACAATCAGATATTTAAGCAGTCAAACAGTCATCTACATTAATTAGCACACCTCACAACACCTCAGTGTGACTCATGGTGTGTCAGCCATCATCAAAACCACACAGGGGCATAACAATCTCCCCCTTTTTGATGATGGCAACACTATGAGTTACACTGACTCAGATTAGATTCTTCTCCCCCTTTGCCGTCATCAAAAAAAATGAAATAGGTAATTTCAAGAGCTTCTCCCCATGTAGATATGTCATATCTTCAATCACACAGGTGTACTGAAGTATGAAGAACTCAATCATGTAAGGAGTTAGGAGCTCAATAAATCAAGTCTCCCCCTTTTTTTTTTGAATTATGGAAAGAGCAGCTATTTTCTGACACCAATTGAAAATTTCTGACATAACATATTTCCCTTAACGAAGTGGAGCATAAGGTCATCTCAGCAAAAATAACATTGAAAATTGACTATCTGAGTGCAATTAACTATATGAATGCAATCAAAAATCGTCAACTAAAAAGATGTTATGAATGCAGTGCAATTAACTATATGAGTGCACAGTCATTAACAATTCATGTAGGATATTGGAACTATGCATGAGTCAAAAACTGAAAGGCATGTTATGCATTTAGTTTGACTAGCTCCCCCTTAGTCATACAACCCTTATGCATCCACTATGCTTATGCAGGCCCAAGATATGAGTGGAAGTTAACAGTTGGGACCAATTGATAGAATTGAGTGCAAAGGGAACAGTCAGATTGGTCTGAATGAATGGAGTCCAATATGAGAGAGTAAAAAAAATTCAGAAGGAATGAGAAGGATTTTCAATGGAATATCAAATTTCATAAATCTGATTTAAACAGATGATTACAGACTCTTCCATCATAGAAACCTATGAATGAACCTACGTTGACAAACCAGATCAGAATTTTATGTATGCAAGGTTTGAACATGAGCCTTTTCTACTCATATCTGAAATCAGTTTTCTTAATAACAAGTGAACCAAGTTTTCATATTGAGAGACCTTTTTAACCTTCTTCATTCTTACTCACTTAATTTCAAAGATTTGCTCAAGAAATGTAATCGATAGTATTGAGGATAAACAAACAATAAACCATTTATTTCTGTCAAAGTTTCTATTGAAAGAAGATTCTTTTCCAAACAATTTCAGATGATATGCTAGATAGGTAACGAATTTTTAACAACAATATTCAGGAGCAATTAAGTTAAGTACATCCTTACAACTGGAGGATACACGTTGTTTAGACGCCAGTATCCCTAAGTGCTTGGAAGGACTAACTGTCATGCTTCTTAAGAACAGAGATAGCATTTACACCTCATGACACACTGAAACTCATTTCTTTGATGAGGGACATGTATTTCTCAGTGTGCCTGCCATTGTTCTGCCAGATTTTTAATCAACATATTTAAGCAGAGATAACTATGGCACTTCATGACATATCTTAATTCACTTCTTTGATGAATGAGAAGTGTTTCTCAGTGACCAAAGACATTGCTCTGACAAGATTTGGTATTTGACATAATCCATATTCCCTGATGTTTAAAAACAATACATATTTTCATACAAATCAGTCAAGGAAAATCATGATTTCAGAATTTCAGATTTCAGAAGAGTTTAAAAGACACAACATGAAAGGGTTGGTTAAAGTTTATTAAGACTAACTCAGATATTTCCAGGAAGAATTCATAAACAAACACAAGAAATACATGAACCTTCAACCGGCTGAAAGCTTCAGACATTCATAGTCCTATATTGTTAGCGCAGCAAGCGTGATATAGAAGGGGGGGATGAATAGATCACTCCCAATTTGTAAAAACTTAAGCGGAAAATGATTTCTACTGCAAACGCACCTCCTTAAACCGTACACAGAGGAATGTAAATGATAATGAAGAGCGAATCACTCGGAAACAAACACCCGAGCAGATGAAGAGCGCAGAGAACACAAGCAAGCCATAGAGGAGGCACTCGGTTTTTTAGGTGGTTCGATTGCAGTCCGCAATCTACATCCACCCCTCACTCCAACTAGAGTGAGGATTTCACTAGACGACGCTAGATCACTGCAGACTCAGTCTGCGAACAACGTGCTGCCACACAGCTTGAACACCAAGGGAAACAAATCCCTCAATCAAGTTCTGTCACCCACAGAACCTGAAACCAGTTCTAGCTCCCAGCTAGAACCCAACCGGAGAATCCTCTCCCTTCCTCCACACACCGGAGGGAACCTGCTAATGACAACCCGTCACTAGCAACACCAGAGATCAGCGATCTCTCTTCCTCTGCAATCTAGAGGGAAACCGGAGTTAGACTCCCTTCCTCCACACACCGGAGGGAGAACAATTCAAATCGAAATAGAAGGATAAAACAAAATAACCGAAAGCAAAGTGTAAGCGAAAAACAATGAGAGGGAATCGGTTCTGAAACCCAACACAATTGTAGCTTCAAATGAAGTAATTCATCAATCAGCATGCACTCTATCTTTCTCTCAAAGCTCGAACTCCTCTCAGATATTGAACTCTCTGCTCTTTTCCTTTCTTTTTCTTTCTCTCTTCACTTCTCTTTGTTTTTCTGGATCGAAGGACGTATATGCTCTCCAGGCTTCTTCTTCGATCAACCTTCATCTGAAGACGAAGGCTCCTTTATATACCTGGAGCAGCAGCAGGGCGCGTGTGGCCTCCATAGTTCCCGCCCTAGGAGTTCGGACCACGTGGCAGCATCCAGCATGCTGTCAGAACACGTGTCTTCATCTGGGCATTCTCCTTATCCTCGGATCACGTGCCCATCACATGTACGCTCAGCGACTGGAGGTAGATGGCGTCAACTCACTTGCTCCAAAGAGTTGACGCAGTCATCAGAATTCTTCAAACTCCTTAACCGCTGCGTCGACTCCATCATCCAATTGCGTTGACGTAACGGTATCGGCAGTCCAGTGAACGGGTCTTCAACAGACAGGCGTGCTGCGTTGACATGTTGAAGGCAGCCAGAGATAAGACGTCCCTTTCTTGGACTACTGTGTCGACGCTGCCAGTTGGTGGCGTTGACGCACGAGCGTGTACACTTCTATACTGGCATCTCTTAAGCTGCTGCGTCGACGCTGCTTGTTGATGGCGTTGACGCATTGGAAGATTTCGTAAAGGCTTCATCGCTTGTAAGAGTTTCTACTTTTGCTAACGGCTGCGTCGACGTTGCTTCCTTGTGGCGTTGACGCAATAGAAGACGACGTGTAAGCTTCGTCTACTGATGCGTGGACGCTCTAAGCTTCAGGCGTCGACCCTGTTCCCTTCAGCGACAATAATGAAGTGTATAGACTTAGTGTCAACGTGAAGCATTGTATAGACTTCAGAGATCAATATAGCAAGTGTGTACATAGTGAGAGAGTGTATAGACTTAGTAGTCTAGCTCTCTGACAACGAGTGTATAGAGTTAGTTATGTTAGCATGCGTTGTATAGACTTATAGAAAGGAGGTCTAGTGTATAGACTTGGAGAACTGTTCAATGTGTTGGGTTGGCGTTGTATAGACTTTAAAGTCTGAAGGTGAAATGCAAACAAGGTGAGTTGACGCTGCAGCCCAAAGAGTTAACGCTGCAACGTATTGCCTTTACGTTCAACTGATGATGTATAGACTTAATCAAATGAAGAACATGAACAGAAGAGTCTACGCATCAGCACACTGAGTTGACGCACTGGTGTGAGAACAGAGACATACAAAGACTGATGGGTCGACGCATCAGCACACTGCGTTGACGCACTAGTGTGAAGACTGTGCACACAGAGTGTAGGCAGAATAAAGGTAAAGTAGAACATCTGACAGCACTCACAAGTTGAAACATCATTATCCTAAAAATAGAAGATTGATTTATAGTGTGAGACATCATCAAAACCATAGGGATGCAACAATCTCCCCCTTTTTGATGATGACAACACTATGAATCAAGCAATATCAAGATTCAACAAGAAATTTATATCAGCTGCAACAAACAGATTAAATTCAAGGCATGTTCATGCAAATTAATTACACATTCCCTACAACACACTCTCATCTCCCTCACAACTCATAAACATATCAGCATGAAGCAACATCACTCCCCCAAAGTTCAAGCAACATTACTCCCCCAAAGCTCAAGACAAATCCAAGCACACTAAAAAATGCAGATATTGACATTGCAAACTTCTCTCCCCCTTTGACATCAGCAAAAAGAAACTACAGAATGTGTGACAGTGCTGGAGACATGAGGACTCAGGGCAGTAACTGCTTAGTGTAGGAAGTCACGAGTAGTTCTTAAGAGAATAAGTGAGTTTCTAATCTCAAGACAAGATTCTTTAGATTTCAGTACACAATAGAGAAGTAGAAAGATAGACAAGTTTATCAGCATACATAGTGGATGATTTAGAGCAGGAGTTGACAAGTATGGCCAAATATAGCTGATCATTCAACTATTCCACAAGACAGCAAGGGACAAAATCAGAGAGGTGTCCTCAAGGTATTGAGGACAAGCAATCCATTAGTTGCTTAACAACAAGGAATTCTTGTTAGAGTTGATGTTCAAGAAGATCAATTAGTAAGTTGGTAGTTCACTTCCTTTGACATTAGAGAGACACCTTGATGAGAGGCCTGAATCCCCAGTTACTCAGAGTGAGTACCTCATTACTTCCTTCCCCCTTTTTTTTATTCAATAAGGAACATAGTTAGTAACTGTGGCTTTTGACATTATGGAAACACCTTGATTAGAGGCCAGAGTCCCCAGTTACTCACCAGCAAGCCACCATTGCTCTGTCATGATTTTTCATTTACTTTAAGCATTTGACACCTCATGACATGGGAGAAGTATTCATTTCATTGATGAAGCTCCCAGTTTCTCAGTGATCAGCCAGAACATGTTTGTTCAGTTAAGCCCTTGACTTAAAGAGATAGAGTGATTGAAGACAATACCAAAAGGACTTTTCTTGAATTGAGTCTTGAAGTCCAGATTTCAAGTTGATTGGGTCATATATCAAGACATACAAGTTTTTGACCTGAACCATAATCAATGACAATGTAGGAAGATATACTTTATGCAATTACTCCAAATCTATGAAGGAGTACCAAAGTAAGGATTCTAACTTGGAGATTAGAGTCACTGACTTATAGACTTAAGAGATAAGTGACACTCTACTTTCTGAGAAAAACCACACTAAATCAGTCATGCAAGACCAGCAAAGATACACAACTGGACAGCCCTTTTGAATCTGTCAAACAACTTCTCTTCTCACATTACAACTCAGCTCTCCCTATAATATAGCATTCCTCAATAAAACATTTCAGCAGAAACTCAAGACTTCCCCTTACCTAGAGCATTTTGAAAGCTAACCAGTAGAGATTTTGAACTCCCCCTTAAACCAGCATGAAGGAAGGCTAAACAACAGACAGACACAAGTCCCCCTCACAACAAGAGCAGGCTTCATAATTAAGACAATTTGTATAAGCCTAATTCTCTTCTCAACGAGGTGAATTTTTCATTATCCAGAGGTTTTGTGAAAATATCAGCAATCTGATTATCTGTCCCTACATGAATCAGTTCAAAATTATTCTTAGACACCTCATCTCTTATAAAATGATGTCTTATCTCTATGTGTTTTGTTCGAGAATGTAAAACAAGATTTTTAGCAAGGTTGATGGCACTTGTATTATCACAGAAGATAGGTGTGCACCCCAGGTCTACTTGGTAGTCTTGAAGCTGGTGTTTAATCCATATTACTTGTGTTCCACAACTCCCTGCAGCCACATATTCAGCTTCTGCAGTGGAGAGGGCCACAGAATGTTGTTTCTTGGAACCCCAAGATACTAAACACCCACCCAAGAATTCACAATGGCCACTAGTGCTTTTCCTGTCAAGTTTACAGCCTGCATAGTCAGCATCTGTGTAGGCTACTAGATTCAATGTGCGAGATGTAGGAAACCATAAACCAAGAGAGTGACTAGCTGACAAGTATCTGAAGATTCTTTTAACTGCAGCTAGGTGTAGTTCAGTAGGTCTAGACTGATACCTTGCACACATTCCTACACTGAATTGTATATCAGGCCTAGAGGCTGTCAAGTAAAGAAGTGATCCAATCATACCTCTATAAAATTTGGCATTTACTTCTTTACCTGTCTCATCTGCATCCAATGATGTATTGGTGCCCATGGGTGTAGTAATGTGCTTTAAGTTTTCCATGCCAAACCTTTTGAACAGTTCCATTGTGTATTTGGTTTGGTTGATGAAGCACCCATCTTCTAGCTGCTGTACCTGCAATCCAAGAAAATATTTTAGTTCTCCAACCAAGCTCATTTCAAATTCAGCAGACATCATGGTAGAAAATTCATCACATAGTTCATGCCTAGTTGATCCAAATACAATGTCATCTACATATACCTGAACTATGATGAGATCTTTATTCATGCCCTTGGTAAATAAAGTCTGATCAACTTTACCTCTTTTGTAGCCCTTGCTGATCAGAAATTCAGACAATCTTTCATACCAAGCTCTTGGAGCCTGCTTTAGACCATACAAGGCTTTGTTTAACCTGAAAACTTGGTTAGGTTGAGGAGAAAATTGAAATCCAGGAGGTTGTTCAACAAATACTTCTTCTTTAATAACTCCATTTAAAAAGGCACTTTTAACATCCATTTGTTGGAGTTTAATGTTCTTTGAGCATGTAAAGGCAAGCAACAATCTTATTGCTTCCATCCTAGCAACTGGTGCATAGGATTCATCAAAGTCTACACCGAATTCCTGACAGTAGCCTTTGGCTACTAGTCTGGCCTTATTCCTCGAGATGATTCCATCTTCATTCATCTTATTTTTGAACACCCACTTGGTTCCTATAATATTTATACCATCTGGTCTTGGGACAAGCTCCCAGACATTATTCCTTTCAAACTGACCTAATTCCTCACTCATAGCATTGACCCAAGCTTGATCAGCTAAGGCCTCTTCTACTGATTTGGGTTCAATTTGTGATACTAAAGCAATTAAGTCATCATTATGCACATTTCTGAAATGAGACCTAGTCCGAAGAGGTTCTTCAGGATTGCCTATGACATTATCTAAAGGATGGTCTTTAAGGAGTCTAATATTTGTTGAAGACTCACCTATTTCTCTTGGACCTTCCTGATTTGGAGAATTTGTTTCTCCATTCTGCTGATTCTTCTCTTCTTCTTGTTGGTTTCCTAGAAAATCTCCATCATGAGTGGAGTCCCTGTCAAGATTTTCAACATTAGAAACATCTTTCTTTTCACTAAAAAGAATGTGTGGAGATTCTTCCACTTTCTGATCTGATACATTAAATACCCTATATGCTATTGACACTTCAGAGTAACCCAAGAATATTCCAGGTGAACTCTTGGCTTCAAACTTGTCTAAGTCTTTCTTATCATTGTTATGAATAAAATATTTTGCTCCAAAAATTCTGAAATGAAACAAGTTTGGTTTCTTACCTTTTAGAAGCTCATAGGGTGTTTTCTTGTGTATGGGTCTTACCATGGCCCTGTTGATTATGTAGGTTGCTGTATTGGCCGCTTCTGCCCAAAACCTTCTAGGTAATTTACTTTCAATCAACATGGTACGGGCCATTTCCACCACTGTTCTATTTCTTCTCTCCACGATCCCATTCTGTTCAGGTGTCCTGGGAGAGGAAAACCTGTGAGTTAGTCCTTCTTTGTCACAAAGATCAGTAAACATGGAATTTTCAAACTCACCTCCATGGTCAGATTGAATAGAACTAACCTTGTACTTCCCTTCTTGTTTGACCTTATTGTAAAATAGATTAAACTTTTGAAATGCATCACTCTTATTTGCTAAGAAAAATATCCATGAATATCTGGAGAAGTCATCTATGATGACATAGCCAAACCTGTTACCATTAAGACTCTGAGTTCTGGTTGGACCGAAAAGATCCATATGAAGAAGTTCCATTGGTCTAGAAGACAATGGCTCAGATCTTAATTTGAAGGAGTTTCTGGTCTGTTTGCCTAGAGCACAGGCATCACATGATTTTGAAATGGAATTGAATTTAATTCTAGGCATGCCTTTAACTAAATCAAGTTTGACAAGTTTATTTAAAGTAGAAAAGCTAGCATGACCTAGATGTCTATGCCATTCAAAAGCATCAATTTCAGAGTTAGCAGATAAACAAATAGTAGATTCAGATTTCTCATTTAAGTCTACAATGTAGACATTATTAATCCTGTTGGCTACAAATTTAACCTCATCAGAATTTATTTCAAAGATTTTGCATGAAGTATCATCAAAAACAACCTTGTGACCCTTGTCACATAACTGACTGATGCTGATCAGATTATGTTGTAGCCCTTCCACAAGTAAGACTTTTTCGATGGAGTTTGTGGAAGACTTACCTACTGTGCCAACTCCAATTATTTTACCTTTGTTCTTTCCTCCAAACTTGACCAAGCCCCCTGGCTTCATCTCTATCTTGACAAACTTGGATCGGTCTCCTGTCATATGCCTGGAGCAGCCACTGTCGAGGTACCACTTGTTGTCTTCAGCTGCCAGACCGACCTACACAAGTATATCAAGCAGAGTGATTTGGAACCCAAGATGAGTTGGGTCCAAGGACATTGTTTAAATTTCTGATTAAATGTTTGGGTATCCAGATTTGTTTCAGCATGGTTTTCTTTGGCACCTTCCTTTCTGGTTTATTAAAGTTCAATCCAGCTGAACTGGAGAAGTGAGTTCTATTCCTTTCATTGGTCTTCCTATTCCTAGGAAATTTCCTGTAGGCTTGTTGATTGGTATATCTTTGACCATGAAAGTTATTCCTCCAGTAGGTCTTGTTTGGACCCATCTGATTGTTATAATTCCAGCTCTTATTCTGATTTGTTTTCTTGGTCCAGCTACCATATGTGTTCTGGTGAATGGACTTAATGCTATTCTTCATAAAGTTCATTCCAATCTTAGATGGTTGTCCAGTACTGGTCGTTGTGTTCTCTTTAGGACTTTGAGTTTTCTTACAGCTGTTTGAGCTGGATGGTGTGTCCAGCTTTTCTTTTCCCTTCTCTGGACAGAAGGTGATGGTCTTGAATTGCAAGGGTCTCTTGTTGGTTGGGTCATAGCCTAGACCTTCCTTATTGAAATTGACCCTAGTTCCTAGTATAGCATCTAGGCTAGACTTTCCTTGGACAAACTTCTCTAAAACTTTCTGTTTGTCTTCCAGCTCCTTTTGAAGAAACTCAGAATTCTTTAGGAGTTCAGCATTTACTTTCTTTACAGCTTCATATTTCTCAAAATTCATTCTGATTTCACTCATGCTTTCTTCAATTTTAGTTTTGAATTCATTGAGCTGTTTTTTACTTTCTTGGATTTCTCCCCTAAGCTTATCATTCTCTTCCCTTTGTGAGGTCATTTCTTCTAGTTGTTCTTTTAGCTTTGCATTTTCCTCACAGATCAGAGTTTGTTCTTCAACATTTGTGTTAAATTTTCTTTTCAGTACTCTGTGCTCTTTGCTAAATGAATTAAATTTATCTAGCAAGTCACCATAAGCATCTTCCCAGTCATCAATTGAGAAATTTTCAAAAACGTTTATTACCTCCTCTTCACTGTTTGCCATAAGACAAATTCCTTCTTGATATTCCTCCGAGGAAGTGTCTTCGGGATCTTCTTCTTCCTCGCTCCATGTGCAGACCATCGCTTGTGGCTTTTTCTTCTTCTGCACCTTTGTGAACTTCTTCTGAGGATAGGGACCTTTCTTCTGGAGTTCTGGGCATTCGCCTTTCATGTGTCCCTGTTTGTTACAGTTAAAACAAGTCAGTTTCTTAGGATTTCTATCCCTGTAATTGGTAAACTCAGCATTCTTGTTAAAAGAGTGTGGGTTCTTCTTCCTAAAGGTCTTTCCCTTTTTCTTCAGAAATTTTCTGAACTGTCTAGTGAGCATTGCCTGCTCCTCCTGATCGAGATTAGATAAACCTTCAAGCTCAGACTCAGACTCGGGGCTACTGCTGCTGCTCCGACTTTTACTACCCTTGTTGCGGGAAGCTCTTAGAGCTACATTTTTACCCTTCCTCTCACTTCCTTCTCCACCTCCTTGGAAGTTCATTTCATAGGTCATCAGGGATCCTATAAGTTCATTCACGGTTAAGACAGTCAAATCTTTTGACTCCTCAATCACAATGGCCTTAGTGTGCCATGCCGGAGATAAAGATCTAAGGATTTTCCTGACTATATCTGCCTCAGCAAGATCCTTCCCTAGCCCTTTAAGAGTATTTGTGATTAACGACAACCTGGCATACATCTCGGTTATATTCTCATCTGCATTCATCTTAAACATTTCATACTTAGTACTGTAGAGATTTACCTTCGAGACTTTCACTTGAGCTGTACCTTCATAGATCAATTGCAGCTCATCCCACATTTGCTTTGCAGTTCTGTATGCAGATATACGGGCATATTCCTCTGGATGAACAGCACATTGGATGATGTTCAGCGCCGTCCAGTTGAGTGAGGAGAGCTTGACATGGTCATCTGTCCAAGCGTCCTCGTTTGGTGGCAGATCATATGGCCCCACCGTGATTACTCTCCACAGTTTATGACTCTGAGCCCTGATGAACACTTCCATCCTGTTCTTCCAAAAAAAATAGTTCCTACCATCAAAATAAGGAGGGCGACTAATGGATTGACCTTCGGCCATGAAGGTTCTAGGACCACCACTATTTCCTTGACCGTTCGCCCACATGGCGTAAACCTGCTCTGATACCAAGTGTTAGCGCAGCAAGAGTGATATAGAAGGGAGGGGGGATGAATAGATCACTCCCAATTTGTAAAAACTTAAGTGAAAAATGATTTCTACTACAAACGCACCTCCTTAAACCGTACACAGAGGAATGTAAATGATAATGAAGAGCGAATCACTTGGAAACAAACACCCGAGCAGATGAAGAGCGCAGAGAACACAAGCAAGCCATAGAGGAGGCACTCGGTTTTTTAGGTGGTTCGATTGCAGTCCGCAATCTACATCCACCCCTCACTCCAACTAGAGTGAGGATTTCACTAGACGACGCTAGATCACTGCAGACTCAGTCTGCGAACAACGTGCTGCCACACAGCTTGAACACCAAGGGAAACAAATCCCTCAATCAAGTTCTGTCACCCACAGAACCTGAAACCAGTTCTAGCTCCCAGCTAGAACCCAATCGGAGAATCCTCTCCCTTCCTCCACACACCTGAGGGAACCTGCTAATGACAACCCGTCACTAGCAACACCAGAGATCAGCTATCTCTCTTCCTCTGCAATCCAGAGGGAAATCGGAGTTAGACTCCCTTCCTCCACACACCGGAGGGAGAACAATTCAAATCGAAATAGAAGGATAAAACAAAATAACCGAAAGCAAAGTGTAAGCGAAAAACAATGAGAGGGAATCGGTTCTGAAACCCAACACAACTGTAGCTTCAAATGAAGCAATTCATCAATCAGCATGCACTCTATCTTTCTCTCAAAGCTCGAACTCCTCTCAGATATTGAACTCTCTGCTCTTTTCCTTTCTTTTTCTTTCTCTCTTCACTTCTCTTTCTTTTTCTGGATCGAAGGACGTATATGCTCTCCAGGCTTCTTCTTCGATCAACCTTCATCTGAAGATGAAGGCTCCTTTATATACCTGGAGCAGCAGCAGGGCGCGTGTGGCCTCCACAGTTCCCGCCCTAGGAGTTTGGACCACGTGGCAGCATCCAGCATGCTGTCAGAACACGTGTCTTCATCTGGGCATTCTCCTTATCCTCGGATCACGTGCCCATCACCTGTACGCTCAGCGACTGGAGGTAGATGGCGTCAACTCACTTGCTCCAAAGAGTTGACGCAGTCATCAGAATTCTTCAAACTCCTTAACCGCTGCGTCGACTCCATCATCCAATTGCGTTGACGCAACGGTATCGGCAGTCCAGTGAATGGGTCTTCAACAGACAGGCGTGCTGCGTTGACGTGTTGAAGGCAGCCAGAGATAAGATGTCCCTTTCTTGGACTACTGCGTCGACGCTGCCAGTTGGTGGCGTTGACGCACGAGCGTGTACACTTCTATACTGGCATCTCTTAAGCTGCTGCATCGACGCTGCTTGTTGATGGCGTTGACACATTGGAAGATTTTGTGAAGGCTTCATCACTTGTAAGAGTTTTTGCTTTTGCGAACTGCTGCGTCGACGCTGCTTCCTTGTGGCGTTGACGCAATAGAAGACGACGTGTAAGCTTCGTCTACTGATGCATGGACGCTCTAAGCTTCAGGCGTCGACCCTGTTCCCTTCAGCGACAATAATGAAGTGTATAGACTTAGTGTCAACGTGAAGCATTGTATAGACTTCAGAGATCAATATAGCAAGTGTGTACATAGTGAGGGAGTGTATAGACTTAGTAGTCTAGCTCTCTGACAACGAGTGTATAGAGTTAGTTATGTTAGCATGCGTTGTATAGACTTATAGAAAGGAGGTCTAGTGTATAGACTTGGAGAACTGTTCAATGTGTTGGTTTGGCGTTGTATAGACTTTAAAGTCTGAAGGCGAAATGCAAACAAGGTGAGTTGACGCTGCAGCCCAAAGAGTTAACGCTGCAACGTATTGCCTTTACGTTCAACTGATGATGTATAGACTTAATCAAATGAAGAACCTGAACAGAAGAGTCTACGCATCAGCACACTGAGTTGACGCACTGGTGTGAGAACAGAGACATACAAAGACTGATGGGTCGACGCATCAGCACACTGCGTTGACGCACTAGTGTGAAGACTGTGCACACAGAGTGTAGGCAGAATAAAGGTAAAGTAGAACATCTGACAGCACTCACAAGTTGAAACATCATTATCCTAAAAAAAGAAGATTGATTTATAGTGTGAGACATCATCAAAACCATAGGGATGCAACATATATGATAGAAATTTCCTTAAAAATAATGTTTTCGGATTTATGATCAAGATATGCGCAGAGAAATCTTTCTGGGACTTCAAGGAAGGCAAGAACATTTTTCAGGTACAGCCAAGTCAACAAATGCCAATGGATACCAATTGATAGTATGAGTGACAATGGCTGACAAAAGTTGAAACAAGAGGCTGAAATACAATGCATTTCACAATCACCAAGGAGTTTATCAAGATTGCAGTTCAAACAGGAAGGTGAGTATTAGTCATCAGACATGAGCTTTGATGAGAGGTATGATGGTCACATGCAATTACATGAATGAATAATGAGAAATGCTCCCCCTCACTAAATGCATAAACTGAAACCCTCCCTTTTCTTTTGAAAAATTTCATGATTAAATGATGCCACTCTAAGATGCAATTAGATGCATTAACTACTCATGAAGGGCATGAAGACCCTGAAGGGTATTAGACTAGTCAAATGTGCATGATATTTTCAGTGCAGCTCCCCCTGACGGTATGCATTCAAAACATTTGAAAATCATTCATGAGTCATAAATTCTAGATGTATGCAGTCACAGAATGAGCATATCCAGACGCAACAACTATTGCATGGAAATGCAAACATGCATGTTTAAACCACTAATTAACAAATCTATCTATATACATAATGCGATCTAAGCAGACTCATTAAAAAGTCAAGAGACTTACCTGAGAAGTGCATGAGTGGGGTTTACCTTCTTAGGGTGTCTTGGTTTATTTGCCCCTTTTATTTCTCGTTCCCAAGACACACCTGCAAAAAGTTTCTCACTTGGCACATTTTGGTACCCAAGTTTCCTTGGGTCCTGCAGGGTTAGTGGCATTTTGATGGGATGTTTTCCAAAGCTTCTGAGCCATCATATCATCATGCTTTTTCATATATCAACTAGGCATGGAATGTCCAGACCGACCACAATAATCACATGAACCACTCGGTCTGAATTTCTTACTATGCATATAAGCAGGTGTGCTAAATTCATGAGCATGAATGTTTCTGTTTTTACCACCACTTTGTTTCAGATGGTCAGAAAACCAGCAATCAGTCACCTTGTGACCTTGCTTTCCACACTCAAAGCATGTGAGGGATTTTCTCTATGCAATGATCTATGATGATCAGTCCATTTGGACTCTTTTCGAGGTAACCTATGAGGACCATGAGTAATTAACTTCGACAAATCGGGATTATCTAGATTGACGTAGTTACGCAAACTACTGAACCATGAATCAAAGTTAGACCGATTGAAAACCAGTGGAAGAGCCATTTATAGGCTATGATCAATTAGACAAAAAATCAAGGAGCAGCAAACCGGAATAAGCACCGAGAAGCACGAGGATCACTGCAGATCGTTGGATCTTGAAGCAGTAACCGCTCTGATACCAATTGTTAGAACAGGTGCTATAGATTCAGAGGGGGGGGGTGAATGAATCCCCTTATAAAAACTTGTCCAATTATAAAACTAAAGCGGAAATAAAATCTTAACTGGAGATGCAGCAACCTTCACTCTTAGTGAAGAGGTTTATCTGTTGAGCAGAACCCGGAATTCAATCGGTGTAGGACAAGAAGTCCTCTAACTCATCTATCAAGCACATCACATGCAAGGGAGATATTCAATGTAATTCATAAACAGCTGAGCAAGGAAAAAACATGCGATACCTGTGAATGGGGTAGATGAAACGGAAAGATACACCACAATCACAACCACTGCACAGAGAATTTTTAGGTGGTTCGGCCAGACACAAGTCTGCCTACGTCCACCCCACACTCCCAACCGGAATGTGGATTCACTAAAACTGCTGGGCAACACAGCTTGCCAACATACGCTGTCACACAGCTTTCCAGAGGAACATGCTCCTCTCTTCCTCCAACCCAGGAGGGAAACACCAGTGACCCACGGCCACGGAAATCCAGAGACCAAGGTCTCTCTTCCTCCTACCCAAAGGGAACACCCAAGTGACACCCTGTCACTTGCAACCAGAGGATGAGTCCTCTCTTCCTCCTAGCCCGGAGGGAACACCTAGCAACCCACGGTCACTAAAAACCAGAGACTCACGTCTCTCTTCCTCTATACCAAGAGGGAACCCACAAGACAGCCCCCAACTGCTTGCTGACCAGAGGTGAAGAACCTCTCTTCTCCTGATGGCACAGGAGGAACCCGTTCTCACAAGAGACACAGAAGAACAACAAAGAAACCTTAAAGAAAAGACAAAAAAACAAAACAAGACAGCAGAATAGGAATGAAACTCAGATGGCTCTGGATTTGATCCAAGCAGCCAGGCTCGAAGGACTGATCTTTAGGATTCCTTCTTCTATGCTCACTCTATTTTTCTTCTCACGAATACTTCCTTTTTCTTCCTTCTTCCTTCTTCCTCTTCTTTCTGCTCTCTGATGTGCTTGGGCACTGCTCTCTCTACTGCTCACGGCTAGGACTCCTTCTCTTCTTCACTGCTAGAGTTTCTTCTGCTTGAAGAGTATTATATTTCCTCGGAGGCTGAGGCAGTATATTTATAGCCGAGATGAAAGGATGGGGCGATGTTGCCCTAGTGAGCTTTGACTGGTCCACGTGGTATAATTTCTTTCCACGTGTCTTCTGGAGCTTTTTCTTCTTTTGGCCACGTGTCAGCATCCTGGTACCTCGTCTATCCTGGGTTCACGAGCCAGGCACCTCGGATCAGGTGCCCTCTATTAGCACGCTCAGCAACTAAAACTTAAGTCTGCTGCGTTGACTCCATCATCCTGCTGCGTTGACGCATCGGTGATCCAGTGATCAGGTCTTCAGCAGATAGATGTGTTGCGTCGACGCTCTCATCATGCTGCGTTGACGCATTGGTGTGTTCCAGCAGCTGAAATTGGATGGCTTCAACCTTCTTGCGTCAAGGAGTGCGTTGACGCATTGTGCAGCTGCGTCCACCCTCTGGTCACCTTGTCGATCCATCAAGCTGCTGCGTCGACCCAACGAGCTGCAGCGTCGACGCTGCCAAGGTACTCCAGAGGTTGCAAGGAGATACTTGAACTGATGCGTCCACGCTGCCAGTGGGTGGCGTTGACGCACGGACATGTACATTAAGGCCTGTCTTACCTTGTATATTGGCATCTCTTAAGCCGCTGCGTCGACGCTGCTGAATTGTGGCGTTGACGCATTGATGCGTTCCAGTGAGCAACCAGCCTAGCCTTTTTAACTGTTGCGTCGACGCTGCTCCACTGCTGTGTTGACGCATGGAGCTGCAGCGTCGATGCTTCCAATGTACTCCAGAGGCTGCAATAATGGATACTTGAACTGCTGTGTCCACGTGTCAGCATTTCAGCCTCTTGGATCACGTGCCAAGTCTTGATGGCCTGAATCATTTGGTAAAACAAGGTCCGGTGTATAGACTTGGTCCTAACAAATGAATGTATAGGGTTGAAGCCTGACAACCCAATGTGTAGACTTGAAGCTTGAAACGAAGGTAAAGATGAGGCTGTATAGACTTGGCCAGAATGTAGGAAAAGCCATGAATGTAGAGACTTGATCATCCAGATTCAAGGCAACCGATGTAGACTTGAACGCTATACAGACTTCTCGAGGTGATGCTTGAGCAAAGAGACAATGTATAGACTTTCACACAAAAAGTAGACAAGGCAGCATGGCGTCAACCCAGCTGTGCCACTGCGTCAACGCAGCAAGTAAACCGGCAACTACTACGTCAACGCAGTGTCCTTGAAGCGTCAACGCACTGCATGAACAATTAGCCACTACGTTAACCCAATCTAGCCATATTCATGAATTAGCTATTCAAGCAAACAATCAGATATTTAAGCAGTCAAACAGTCATCTATATTAATTAACACACCTCACAACACCTCAGTGTGACTCATGGTGTGTCAGCCGTCATCAAAACCACACAGGGGCACAACATGAGCATGGCTACGTCATCCTCATCTCGCTCACTTGCCAAATCCTCACCTTCATCAGAAGAGCCTTGACCGCTGGGTCCTGCTTTAAGATCTAGGGGCTTTTTCTTAGGCACCTCAGCCTCTTTGTTCTTAAGGTTGAACTCATAGGTCATTAATGACCCAATGAGTTCATCTACTTTGGTAGTTGCGAGATCTCTTGATTCTTCAACCACGGTAGCCTTTGTGTGCCATGCGGGAGTCAATTATCTAAGAATCTTTCTCACAATTTCCTGTTCTGAGTATTTCTTTCCCAAATCAGTTAGACTATTAGTAAGCACAGTTAACCGAGCATACATATTCTGAATTGACTCATCAGGCTTCATGCGGAACATTTCATATTCAGAAACTAAAATGTTAGCTTTTGTTTCTCGTACCTGAGAGGTTCCTTCATAGATTACCTCTAGCTTGTCCCACATTAGTTTTGCAGATGCGTAGGTAGCCACTCTTGAGAATTCAACTGGATGGAGTGAGCATTGCATGATGTATTTAGCACTCCAGTTGACAGTGGATTGCCTTATCTGTTCTTTGGTCCACAAGTCCTCATCATCCGGAAACTCATACGGACCTTTGCTGATCACTCGCCAGAGTTCGTAGTCTTGGGCGCGAATGAACACCTACATACGATGTTTTCAATAGGGATAATTAGCTCCAGTAAAATAAGGAGGCATGTTCACAGAATGTCCTTCAGGTAAATAACCCTTAGACGCTGATCCACCAATTCCCTCAAGGTCGTTGGACCCCATAATGAGAGATTAGGCTCTGATACCACTTGTTGAGTAGTGGATAGCAGATCTAGAGAGGAGGGGTGAATAGATCTTCCCCTATTTTCGTAATGCAACCCTCTTTAAAGTTAGATGATGATAATAGCAGCGGCATATAACTAGCTTGACGAAGGACACAAATGATTTGCTTAGCAAGATGATTACGCAATATAGTTATTGAACCTAAGCATGCATCTAACATAAAGCAATCGCACAAGCAAACCACAACACACGAGATTTTAAGGTGGTTCGGACTGAATCCCCAGTCCTACGTCCACCCCTCACCAAATCCGGTGAGGCTCCACTAGTGCCACGCACTAAACCGCAAATCGGAAAGACCACCGATTACCTTCCTACTAACCACCAGTAGGGACGTCAACACCGCAGACCGGACAACTTCCGATTGCCTTCCTACTAACCACCGGTAGGGACGATCTTCAGTTTCAATCGTTTGTATGAAATGAAAAAGAACAAATATGAAAACACTCAATCATCAAACAAGATATGGAATATGCTCAAGAAAAAAGATCTTGTCTGAGTTGCAGGAGCTTGAATCTGATGCTTCGATGGTGTCTTCTTCCTTGAGAGATGATCTTCCTTGAATCTCTTCTAGTTGATGAGGAAGACTATGGATGTAGCTTGGATCTTCCTTTTGATCTTCTTGAGTTGATGAAGAGGATGAAGAATGCAGTTTAGATCACCTTTAAAAGTCTTGATTGCTTCTTGCTTCCTTGGAGGTTGAGATGGCTTCAGATCTGGACTTGAATCCCTTGGAATGGATGAAGCTGCTTCCCGTAGTACTGTTCACGGCTACAGTACTTCAAACTACTCTCCCTTGAACACACCCTTGCAGCCTCCCTTGATTTCTCAAATGATCAACTAGGGTTTCTAACCCTCTTGCATGTGTTTTATAACCTTTGAATGGTCCTTAGACATCCCCCAGACCAGATCCACAAATCATGAGAGATTAGGTGAGTTTTGATTAAACAAATCCATGGAAAGGGGCTGGCCTCGAGGTGGAAATCGAAGTGAAACATGGCTGCATCGGGGCTGGCGGTCGACCTGTGGCTTCTGGCGGTCGACCTATACTGAGAAACGCTGTAGACGGATGTTCCCTGGGATTTCCGGTCGACCGCTACTGGATGGCGGTTGACCGCCACTGAGAGAGGTGCAGACTGGGAACCCCCTATGCTGGCGGTCGACCGCCAGCTGGGCAGACCCCGGGTATTCCTGGGTCGGTCCGTTAACCTTCTTAGCTCAGTCGCTTAAGTCCTTTAGCATCCCATTCATGTCTGTAGCATCACCCTTGAAAGTCTAGAAGGTGTCAACTGAGTCTTTGACTTTGGGTTCTCTTAGTTATACTTCTTTGTGCATCGACCTTAACTGTCATTGAGCTTTCACTTTTGCCAACTCCACTCCATTCCTTGTCCATTCATTTTCATATCTGTCATGAACAAAACATCACGTATGTCAGTCATATAAGAGTGAAAAACAACAATGGATAATAGTATTTAGCCATTATTAAAACCAAGAATGTCAAATAACTCAAAGGACCACATGATGATGTCGAATGACCCAAGTGATTACAAGATGACTCAAATGACCATAGGGGCACAACACCCAGAAATCAGACGTGAGAACTTAATCCTTCCTCCCTCCTGGCCGGCCAGAAGGGCTGGGCCTCGTGTTAAGAGTGCTGTAGACCTGCAAGAGAACGTAGAGATAAGAAGAAAGCAACCCAATTAGATCTGGAGATGTGTAGTATCTATAAATCAATAATAATAAATATGCATAAAAGGAAGGGAGAATACCTTCGGGTGGTGGTTTTTTAACCCATGTGGGGTGTGGAAAATAATAGGAGGATGTATGTAAATGAAGAATGAATGAAAGAGAACGAAGAACAAGAGGAGAGATGGATGATATAGCCATTCTAACATGAGCAAAAGATGATTGCAAACTGACACAAAAGACCAAAAGCAATAAGTACTCCCTGGACCAGATGACCCTAGGACGCAAAAAACCAATGCTCCCTAGTTGAGACTCGCTCCAGAAATCGACAGCACTTCGTCGCGAGCTCCATAAATCTCCTCCTCACGAGCACAAGGCCATGGGTTCTATTTATAGACCCCTTAAACCCTAGCCTGAGTTGGAGGGATAATAGCGAATATTAAATCCTGTAGGCTAGTAAATCCAGTAGATAATGCTCCCATGGGTCTCCAGGGTCGATCAGAACCTCCTGAGGATCAAAATCCATGGAGAAAACACGGGGTTTAGGACTCTGTTCGACCATGGATAGAGAGAGAAAAATCAGACGTGGCAGGACTCTCGGTCCCAAAAGGCGGTCTCGCGATAGACCGCCACCGTTAATTAGCGGTCTATCGCGTGACCGTTATTTGGGTGGCCATTGGAAAAAATAAAAAGGAGATAAATATGCGTATTTATTCTGAGACCAAGCCATATCTAGGCCCATTAAGCCCAAATCACGACATATGCGAGAAAGCAAGCCCAACCAGGGAGAAAAACCCATGAAAATAGGCCCAAAATCAGTCTAAAAAGGCCCAATGAATAGCGAATAACTTGGGACATCATAAATAAGGATAAGAAAATGACCCAACTCAAAGGCATAAAATGGATGTCAACAAATGCCCCTCCTTAATGTCCGCTTTGCAGGAGAGCGAGCAGAGGTGAAGCGAAGGTGAAATGGAACGTGGAGATGAAGCGAAAATGCTATGGAGCGGACTGAAAAGCGGGCATTAAGGTAAACGACACCCGTCCTCAACCAATGAGCGATAGGAACCTTCCGGAAAACTCCAAACTAATAACAAGGAACGGTCAAACCGACTGACACAAGCCTAGAGCAACTAACAAACTAAAGGAAGAAACATGACCAACCTCATCAGTGGAACACACAGCTGATAGGCGATCGGAATAAACGAAAAGTAAAGAAGCAAGCGAACTAAACTCCAGACAGGAACCCTCAGCTAACCAAACCGAGCGAACAGACCAGAGAAAATCTTCCAACTCAGAGTGGAATGACCTTCTTTATCCAAGACCATGGACACACGATTATCCACTATCAATGAGACATTTTAGATAGATCATGGGACATGAATGCTCAAAGATGTGTATGATGCATGCTAGACTAAAGTAAAAGAAACATTAAAACAAATGCAAAGAAACTAGAAAATAGAAAGTACTCGAGAATAGTATTGCTAGACCAGAACAATTAGGGTCAGGACACTAACTGCAACCACAACGTGCAAGATAGAACCATCATCCCCCAACTTCTCCAACATAACGGCCTATCCAATGAGCATACACGTGCACCTAGATCATCATCATTTTTGTTAGAGGGGAACATCAGATCCCAGAACACATGAATCACCAGCCAGTTCTCGAGATAATATAACATAGATACCATATAGTAATGCATAAAGGGATTGGGATACTTACCTGACTTACCTGCTGGAACGGGGGAAGTGACACAATATGACAGAATATAGATTTTGCAATTCAATGGAACATTGTCAGCCAATTATCAAAAGAATGATCATGAGGTACCAGAGAACAAGACCAAAGACCATGTGAGCACATCAAGCATAGAAAATAAAGCAAAATCAAGCGCTAGGAAGAAACAGTCATTCTAGGACCACAACCCCCATTTGGCGGTCTGTCGAACGACCGCCACTTGATGGGTGGTTTCAAAAACTGAACGGGCCTCTCTTCCCTCTCATTCACGCACACACGTTCAACCCTTCACCGTCGATGAATCCCTCTCACACCCTCACCCTTTCACCTACGACTCACCCCAAGCTCTCACACGCGCACGATGATAGTAAAGAAGAGGGCAGTGAAGCGGTTCATGCGCCAGATAGAGGAGAAAACCAACCCACCGTTGGCGAACCCTCTGAAGGAGGAACGACTATCGCCGACCGAAGTCGAGGAAGGAGGGCCTTCCATGGCCGTCGGAGCACCTGAGGAGGTAGAAATGTAGGACGAAGGTGAAGAGATAGAGGTGGCGACTGAGAAAATGGTCGGGGAGGCTCTGTCGTCCGAGGTAGGCCACGGCCCAAAAAACTCATTTTTCCAATTTTAAATCAAGAAATGAGCATGGGATGGAAAGAAGAGGGGTCACACGACTCCTCTGAGACAATTGTAGGGCCTTTGGGGCCATTTCCATGAACAGGGAAACGGGGAGACGCCGTCCGCGGTGGCGGGGACAATGGCGGTCCTAGCATGGACCGTCATTCCAAATAGCGGCCTTACGTAGACCGTTTCCATCAGATGCGGTCCAAACTAGATTGTCAATTCACAAGACGGTCTAAAGGAGACCGCTATATTACCAGAAAATGCAAATTTTTTTATGAATGAATTTTTTTTTTTTAGATATGAAAATGTGTGTAGGGAAAACGCCGAACCAGGGTCTCTTGGTTGCAGGTCCGAGCCATGTACCTTGCACTGCCAGACTTTCAGCGGGAGAGATTGGCATTGATGGGCTTCGCAGAGTTCCTCAGCCTGGAGGTGATGAGACTAGACGCGTCATTGCTCTTAGCATTGCACGACCGATGGGATCCATCCAACTGGACTTTTCTATTTCCGTGGGGACACATGATCCCCACATTGGAGGACATGGCGAGGATCACCGGCTTGAGGGTTTCCGGGGTGCCAGTCAGCGGTCACACCTTCTCAAACTACCGAGAGCTAGCACAGCACCTGCTCGGGCTCGAGTTAGTGCGGCCGGGACACCGATCGTCTGTCCTACCCAAGGCCGGACTACAAGAGAGCTTGGGATTGCGAGGAGCAACAATCTTAGTGGGAGAGTTACCAGAGCAGCACCTCTCGCGCTTGATAGACAAGGTACGGGAGAGAGTAGTGGCTGGGCCAGGGCCCGAGGGAGACATGATACTGAGGAGGTTCTTGATGCTGATGTTCGGGAGACTCCTTTTCACGACGAGGGTGAATGGAATGAGCTGCCGACTGCTGCCCTTGTTGGAGGACCTAGACGTAGTGGGAACGTACGCGTAGGGCACGACCGTGCTAGCCTTTCTCTTCGACTCGCTCAGCACAACCACCCGACATACGATGCTGGGCGGGTTTTCTCCACTCCTTCAGGTAAACTTAACACTTTATGCTCATGCAATTTCTATTCAACTCTGCTATATGCTAATGCATTGATATGTGATGTAGGTGTGGGCTTACGTGCGCTTTCCCAGCCTTGGGAGAGGACGAGAGGCGTACCCTGATAGAGTACCCATTGAGCGACAATGGGTGGCAACACGTGACATGGGTTCACTACGACGCCAGGTGCGAGCCCTACAGGATGACATTGATACCCTGCCTTATGCGTCGGTAAGACCTAAACTCAAACCTAGACTTAACCGCAAATGCATGCATGTTTGGACACCAATGCTTTTATTTAGCCTATCCCGCAGGTCCGCTAGACACCATCCCAGGGCGAGGGGCATGAGGGACAGCAATGGGTGGAGGCTGCACTTGCCTATTCTGGCCGCGACATCTCGCTACATTATGTGAACATCGTGGAGCCACTTCATCACCGCCTGGTGATGAGAACACAAGGGATCAGACAGCCAATCGCCCCGTTCCCAGGAGAGGGAGCTACGGAGGAGCGCGTGGGGAGACACTCACGCGGCCTTTTGGGCCCCGTTGACTGGGTAGTTCGCGCAGGGTATTAGATCTAAGACTGGTCACGACACGGCCGAGTGGTGCGGGCCCGGGCAGAGACAGACGAGGCCTATCTGATGGCCTACGCGCGGCGCTATGGGAACCAGGTTTTCCGTGGCACACGACGACCGGTACAGACTCTTAAACCTATAACTCCCAAAATGCTTATGATTATGATGGACTAATGATCAACTCCTATATGCAGTTCGACCCCTAGAGACGGATCGCAGAGCTTCAAGGGCTCATCCACTCGACTGTGCAGCAGCGAGATGACCTCCAGCACTCGCTGGACCTCCTGGTAAGCAACATCTGACTTCAGACCTCAAATGCAATGGAATGCTTATGAAACTAACTCATTCCTACGTGCAGTGTGCTGAGGGTTCTCAGCGGACTAGACACGATGCTCCTTCCTCTTCTACTCGGGCACCAGCGGACCGAGTAGAGGGGGATGCAGACTTCACACGAGCTGTCGCAAGGGCCGAGGAGGCCGAGGCCACACTCACAGAGAGGGTAAGCAAACAACTCAACTTCCCTTTGACCTTATGATTATGAATGCAAATGACTAATGAAATGAATGCATATGCAGGTGAAGGAATTAGAGGCGGTGCTGAGCGAGGCTACCCGACAGAGGGAAGAGGCGGCGCGATCCCGGGCAGAGGCAGAGCGTCTTTGTGGGGAGGCGACAGAGGTGGCGCACCTTTGTGCGGAGGTGGAGCATCTCAGTGCTGGGGTAGCAGAGGCGGACCACT
The DNA here is from genome assembly GCA_022559845.1 of Amorphophallus konjac. Classification (NCBI taxonomy): domain Eukaryota; kingdom Viridiplantae; phylum Streptophyta; class Magnoliopsida; order Alismatales; family Araceae; genus Amorphophallus; species Amorphophallus konjac. The sequence goes on along the minus strand of CM040121.1, from coordinate 415,040,907 downwards.
ACCGTATGGAGGCAGAGCAGGCCCGATGATAGGTTCACGACCCTAAAGATTAAGCTACGGGCAGTGGAGGTCCGGATGATTGGTAGAGGTCTCGAGCATAGCACGTCCTAGAGTGGGGCTCGCAGCAGTGCCTACCGAGAGTACTTCACCGGCTCCTCTGGCCATCGGAGGAATGAGGAGGAGGAGCGACGCCGACGACAGCGGGAGGAGGGAAGCATGGCCATGGGCCCGCCAGAGAAGAGGCATGAGGGTATCGGCGACAGCAGGGTTCCTGGAGAGGGGTCGGTTTGAGGGACTCCTTTTCCCTTTTGTTCTCCTTCTTCTTTATGTATGAGACACGTGTGTATATGCTTTGACTTAAATGCAATAAAGATGGAACTTTTGACTCTTCTTTTTATGAAATGAATGCTTGCATGGTGACTATGATATGACCAAACCCTGTATGCACGACTAACTGATCGATGAAGAGATAGACATAGGAACACAGATTGATAGGCAAGACTCGAGAGGAGCAGGACCAAGAGATAGGAGGTGTGCGCAGGCAGGACAAAGAGGCGGTCCTCAACGGACCGTCAAGTGAAATTGCGGTCTTGTGATCGACCGCTACTATGGGGCGGGAGGTGAGCAAAAGGGAACAAAAGACTGTTATGGTGCAAGGCCGGGATCTAGAGGGCGGTGAATAGATCCCCCAATTAAAACTATACTCTAATTAAAGATATTAACCAAATGAAATGAGAGCAGACTGGAAATTGACTAGTCTATTACACAAGAGTGTGGAAGCTAACATAGAAGACAAATTAGTCTACCTAATGATTAAGCCCCAAAAGTCAGATAGCTCTGATATTGAATCAGTTCATGTAAGACAAAACTCAAACACTTCGAGCACTAAATGAATAACAAACTATGCAGTGCACAGAGTTCACTCAGAACCAACTTCAAACACTTAAGGCAAAACACCTATTTAGACCTCGCTATTCCAAGTGCTCATAAAACAAACACTTCACACAAGAATGCTAGAATAGTAGAACTCACTGATCAGCAAGCTGAACAGAATTAAAAATGCGATCTCTATTCAGATTTATTATAGAAAACTCAGCAACTATGAATGATGAAGGCTAACCAGATGCAAATGAAATGAGCCTAAGCATACATCTACCATGAATCAACAACGCAAGCAAACCACAAACACAGAGGATTTTAGATGATTTGGTCTGCTACCCACAGACCTACGTCCATCCCCCACTCAAACCCGAGTGAGGCTTCCGCTGACTCACAGCTTGAACCGTTGAGCATCACAGCTTGCTTACACCGCTGAGCAACATAGCTTGCTATCCACTGAGCCTTACAGCTTCGCTATCCAGAGGAACATATCCTCTTACAGCTGAGCCTCACAGCATGTTGTCCGAGAAACCAATCCTTGCTGCTGCCTCATATCTTGATAGAACGTAACAAAGAAAAATAAAGAAGAAACCAAACGAAAGAACACAACAAAATGTAGCTCAATTGAGTAGACATACTCTGGATTTGATCGATGAGTCAGAACACAGACTAATCTTCAATAGATCTCTATCTTCACTCCAAGAACTCCGATACTCTATTTCTCTGAACACTCTTTCTTCTTTCTAATGATCTCCCTCTCGTAAACTCTCTCTTCTTTCTCTCCTTTGCTCATACACTTGCTCTCTTCTTTCTGATCTCTCTTTTTCTCTTTCTTCGTAGCAGTAGCTTCTCTCACTTCTACCACTTTCTCTTTTTTTTTCTTCTCACGATCTTACTTTTCTCATGGCTGCTATCACTCTTTTTACGACACTCACACTCTTTTCTTTTCTTCTAATCTTACGCTCACTGGCTCTCCTTTCACTTCTTCTGGTGGTCTCTCTTTTTCTTTTCCTGGACGGTCACCTTTTTCTTCTTCACAACCCACAGCTCGAGGGATGAAAGTCCCTTTTTATATACAAAATAGGGCCTCCGGAACCATCTGGATAAAAATGATTCTTTACCTTTTATTTCCCATTTGTCCATGTGGCAGGAGAGAGGAAAATATTCCTCTGACGTCGAACCTCAGATCACGTGCCCATTATTACTCGCTTGGGTTCACATGCCATTCGCCTACCGTGCCAATGATTGGTCAAACTCATGTGACTGCCTTGAGTTCTCACGCTGCCATCTAAGTGACTTAAGGCTTGTGAAGTCTCCATATCCATGCTTGATTGCTAGATTGTACTAAGCAAAATAGATATGGATCCAATTGGAAACAGATTTAATCTGGTCTACTGAAGCATTGATCTGATAGCTCTTCCAACTCCAGTTGCATCGACCTTTCTTAATTGCTCAGACCTTTTTGGCTGTGAGTTTGTTCTACTGCCTCGACCTGTCTCAACAAAGATTCATTCTGCTGGATCGACCTGAGTTAACAGAACAACACTCGAAAACTTTATGCATCGACCTGATACACATAGGTGGCCTTTATGTATCGACTGATAGTTGTAACTATGTATACGTGCATCGACCTGATAAGCATAAAAACTCCAGCTGCATCGACCTTTTTTTGTCCAAGCAGAAGATTGTGCTTCTGCACCGACCTGTTTAGGCGCTGGTCGCACTGCTGCATCCACCTATTTCTATCCAAGTAGAAGATTGTGCTTCTGCACCAACCTGTCCAGGCGCTGGTCGCACTGCTGCATCGACCTGATGGTCTTGAAGCACTGATGTGCATCGACATATTGGTCTTGAAGCGTTGATGTGCATCGACCTGTTGGTCTTGAAATGCTGATGTGCATCGACCTGATTCCTTTTTTAAACACGGGTGCATCGACCTGGGTGTAGAACAAGACATTAAACACTTTTCATTATCAAAACCACAGACAATAGTGTTTGGCATCATGCACAGATGACTCATAGTGTTTGGTGTCATCAAAACCACATGGGTACAACAATCTCCCCCTTTTTGATGATGGCAACACTATGAGTCATAAAATAACATGCTGACTCATATATTCTCCCCCTTTGACTTCATCAAAAAATAAGTAATAGTTTGATAAGTTCAGTGGAGATAAATGCAAGGCATGCATTGAGATGATTGAGACAAAAACTATTCTCCCCCTTTCCAAATGAACCGAAACTCCCAGACAATGCAAATCATGTAACCCTACTCCCCCTGAATAAAAGAGCACTTAACCCAGATCAGATAATCTCCCCCTTTGACAGAATAGAGTTATTGGAGTGGATGTATAAGGGATGAAGATAAGAATATCAGCAAAAGCACAGGGACAGTTATGGACAGTTTCAGGTCATTGAATCAAGAAGTGGTGAATCACAATAATCAACATCTGACATTAAGATGAATGCAGTGACACATTGAATATGATGTGAACAGGCAAGAGAGTTTCAGCAAAAAGGAATTGAACATAGTAATTCCAACCAAAGTTTCAAATGATTAGATAATTCAAGAAGGTTTTCAATGAGATACTAATTTCATAAGTCTAAGAATACAGATGTTTCAGAGTCTTCCATTATAAGGGCTTGAAGAGGCGTGATCTCGCGCTGGTCCTGAGCGGATGGTGGATCACCGGATAGTGAACTGCGAGATAGGGAAACGGATCAGGTGGCCCAGGGAGAGTCCCTGGGGAAAACCCTCCGATGCTTAAGTCAGTGGAGCTATGGCGGGAGCAGTAAAGGGAGAAGAGAGCGTATGCACGAGATCCCTCTCCACCAAAAGGGGTGAAGTGGTTCTTGCTCAGGAGCTTTGAGCGTATGATTGCCCTTACCTTTCACCGGAGGATATCCCTGATTTAAATAGTGCACCATCTTCAGGAGTCCCGTAAGCTGAGGGGTTTCAGGTGGGGGTTACGTCTTCATCATGGGCTTTTATTGCCTTATCGTGGGAGCGTTATCACCTTGGGGAAGAAGAAGTCCCTTGCCTTCCTGAATTCCTGCCTGCTGTGGACTCTTAACAGCTGCAAAGGATAAGTAATCGTCGGCCGTTCTGAGCTCAGAGAGGCCAGCCCTATCGGGCGATAGGCTTAGCTCGGAAGAGGATGGGTCGGATGGGTCGGCGTACGCCTTCTTCTCCCGGGCGGAGATATGGCTTGGGTCGGACCTTTCCTGTGACCTGACTAACACTCGGGCCCTCCGAGCGTAGAGGCCGCCTAGGAAGGTTGTGTCCTCGAGTGATTTTTTATTGGGCTTTCTTCCCTGAGTGGGCCCTGTGGGCTGTCACTTAGGCGAGCTTGGCCTCGTTGGGTCCTGTCGGGCCTAATCGGGCTGCTCTTTGAATGGGCTACAGAAATCCCCCTCTCCACTTGTCCCCCTCCTACTCCCGAGCCAAAGGAGGCTCGGACGAGTAGTATTTGAGGGTTTTGGACCGGCGTGGCTCAGGTGGGTGGAGATCTGGCGGTGTTATGAAGCCACGTGCCGTGGTCACCTGGGCCCGTAATAATTGTGATCCTGATAGATTTGAAATGAAGGGGCCCCCTTTTTCTCGGAGGTCGGAACGACGCGCCGCCTCCCGCGAGGGTTTATAGGCGTTGGGCGCTTGTTGTCATCCCATACTCTTTCCGTTGCTAGGGTTTTGGCTTTCCTTTGCTTCTTAGTTTTTGGGACTCCTTGATGCGCCGTGAGTACACAGTGGAGGAGCAGAAAATTGCGGCGGCATTCAAGGAGTTGGCGAGGATAACTGCAAAGGCGGTCTGGCAGCTTCCTCCTCCTCCGGAACCTTCGAGGTCCTCTGGGAACACTTCTTCCAATTCTTCCTCGGAACCCATGGCGGATCAGCGTTTGGATGCCAAAGGATGGGGCGATGAACCGGTGGTGAGGGCGCCGGTCCCCAACCACAGCGAGTTGGGAGAAACCGAGGTGAAGAGGCTGGAGCATCAATTTCGATTGCCCCATAAGTATAGCTTTGCCGCTGTTGCCCCGTATGAGACGAGCCTGGACGATCACACGGGCCACATCTGCACCTTTCTTCTAGCGTGGAAGAGCGGGTTTCGCCTCCCCTCCGAGCCCTTCGTCCTTACGCTCCTCAATTTTTTCCAGTTGGTGCCCATTCAGTTGGTTGCCAACTCGTACCTCCTCCTTTCTGCCTTTCGAATTCTCTGCCGTCAGTGCGGGGTTCCTCCTTCTCTGGACCTTTTCCATTATTTCTTTGAGTTGAAGGCGCATCCGTCGGCGGGGAAAGGTTTTTACTTCATCCAGGCGAGGAGGAACAGGAGCTGCATTTCGCTGGCGGCGAAGGATTCCTCGCATAAAGGGTGGAAGACCCAATTTTTCTGGGTGAAGATACATTCGGTGGAGGAAACCTGGAGATGCCAAGTGATGCCCAATTTCCACCCGAATATCCCTCCCCGACAGGAGGAGTTCCCTTCAAATGTGGAGGAGTATGCCGCTCGTCTGCTGAAGCATCGCCAGTCTACCGAGGAGTTGGTGATGCCAGAAAATGTCGAGCGGTGTCTTCTCACGCGGCTGAAGCCGTCAGGTACCACCATTTAGGTTTTTCTTTGCGGGTTGCCTTTCTTTTCCTGATCACGCCTTCTCCTCTGTTGCAGACACTAGGTGGGAGCCTCTGGAGGAAGTTGCTGAGATCATCGATCTTGCTGACGACTCGGCGGCCGATGAGCCGAGCGTCCCGATGGGTCGCTCCCAAGCCCGAGATAAGGGCAAGGGGGCGGCTTCCGAGGGGGCCTCATGGCCGGGTGGCGCAAAGCGCAAGGATCCCATGGAGGGAAGGTTGCGGGAAGCCGCAAAGGCCAGGAAACGGGCCAAGAAGGCCGGTCTCCTCATCACTACCGGGGGCGACTCTGGTTCGGCGGCGCTCCCCTCTCGGGGGCAAGATGGGGCCGACCCAACCGGGCTGGCTCCCCCATCTGCCGAGCGAGAGAGGGCCGAGGAGACAAGGGGCCCCTCAGAGGATGGTGACGATGGGTCGACTCTCCCCTCGGTGGGAACAGAAGGGGCCGAAGTAGAAACAGCCGAGGCCGAGACCAGGGGACCGGTCGAGGTGGGTGATGTCTCGGGTGGCGATGCGTGGGCCGAGACAGTTGAGATCGGGGGTTCGCCTGTAGAGGCGTCGCAGCCCCAAACATCCGTGGTACACGGGTCGGGTAAGCTCTCAGCACCGATCGAGGCCAGGGGTTCGCCCGCAGGGGCGTTGCAACCCCAGCCGACCATAGTGCGCGGAGCGGCTGAACCCGCATCTCGATACGGACCTTCTGGTGAGGCGCTGGGCGCGGAAGGGGTTCCCATCCCGGTGGCACTGGAAAGGCTCGGTATCTCGAGTAATCTGTACAAGCTCTGCCGCGAGGTGTCCGCGAGGATAAAAGGTGGAGACAAGCGTCATTCCCCGGCCGGGGTCCTCGACGTCATCATGGAGGGCGGCCTGGTCATGGCCAAGATGGGGGCCACGATGGCGGAGACTTATGCCCGGGCTGAGTCAAAGCGGTCGAGCCTCGCTTGGACCCTCGGGGGGTGTAAGAGGAAGCTAGCTCGGCTCAATGAGGAGCATGAGGGGCTCCGTCGGGAGTTCTCTTTGACTAGGGAGTCATTGCGATCGAGCCGTTTGGAGGTCGGAGCGCTGACCGAGCAGCTAGCCAAGGCCCAGGAATCGCTCGAGAGAAAAAACAAACTCCTTGAGGAGGAGCGCCTTCAACATCTCGAGTTGGACGGCCGTTGGGAGGCTGAGCGCGCCGAGTTGGTGGACTAGGCGGAGCGCCAACGCTTGGAGGCCGAGGCCGATCGAGCTAAGGCGGAGGAGCGATCGGTCGAGGCCGAGGCATGGGCGGCTGGGGCCGAGCGAAGGTCGGCCGAGGCGGAGAAATGATCGGCGACGGCAGAGGGGCGCACGGTCGAGGCAGAGCGGAAGTTGACCGAGCTTGCTGAGAGGATGGGGCCGGCCGGAGCGGAGGCGATTGAGCAATACAGGGGCTCGGAGGCCTACCAGGCAGACCTGCAGGAAGCTGCCCTCCCCTGCTACGAGGTGACCCTCCGCCGAGGCATCCGTAAGGGGTTCAAGCAGGGTTATCGTCGGGCAGTTACTTACGCCAACGAACAAGACTCCGGGGTCAACTTCCCCCTTGGCCAGTGCTACGACTCGGACGAGTCATCTTCTGGCTCCTCTGCGTCGGGCGGGGCAGATCCAGAGAGCTCTTCTCCTGTGGGGTCACCAACTCCGGCTGTCTCGGGAGGGCTCGCGGCCGAGGCTGTTCCCGCACAGGCGGGGTCAGTGCCAGGGTCGGCCGTCACCGAGGGTGCCGGGGGCGAAACACCCGTGCCTTCCATTCCCGAGCTTCAAAGTGGGCCCGAGGCCTGATGTATCACTCTATTTTGCCTCTTTCTTTGTTTGTCTCTTTCCCTTTTCTGAAAAAGAAAGATTTTCTTTTTGCAAGGTAATAAATGACTTACTTGCTTCTTGCCTTCCTTGCCGTGGTTCGATTAGCGTATCTGCAGTAGTTGGAAATTGCCGATACGTCCTGCGTGGTTTTCGCATGCTGGTTGGATGGGCCCCTGACAGGGTGTCTTTCCGTTTCCTCGCGCTTTGAATGCCTGGCCGCTTCGTGTATCCCGCTGAGGCGGAAAATGAGGGGTTTGAGGTGACCGTTTAGAGGGGAAAATTCCTTTGGCGTGTTTTCGAGGGGGGAGTCATTTAAGGCAAGTAGCCTCCCTTAGCCTATAAAAAGACTGAAGGGCGTCCCTTCCTCTCCATCGCTTAGGATTTTGACTACCAGTCTGTCCTCGCCCCTTCTTCATGTTGCGCTGTGCCGTTGCATTCGGAGCATGGAGGATCCTGCGGAAGACGACGCTGCCGGTGATGGAGGAGCAGAGAGTTCTTACTGCTTTGGGCTGTTGAGCAGGTCCGACGATCGTCGCGCGGGGTTGAGACGGGTCGATGGTCGTCGCGCGGATCTGGAGAGGGTTCGACGTGCGGAGGCACACCGTTTACCCTTTACCAGTTCCCGCGAGGCTTCCCGGGGGGCGCCGAGATGGAGGACGGATGGGGGCATCCGGGACACCCGCCGCCACTCTCTCTCTGCTCGCTCCAAGGGTGGGGAGGAAGCAAATTAAGCTCCCTCCTTTCTGGGCCCTCCCCTGTCATTTCTTTCACTTTGCGGAGGCTGCTTGCTCTCTGTACGTTCCAAAGAATTGGCAGGTTGGAAAGGAGGAGGCCTTCATAGGCGTTCCTTCCCTCTTCCTCTTCCAAGTTCAACTTGGAAGGTAGCCTTCCTTCTTTTTAATCCCTCTGTCACCTTTGTCACGGGCCACCCGAGCCAGTTTCTGCACGAGGCAGAGTCAGTGGCTGGACGCAAGGAGATCAAGATCGAGTCGGCCGAGCGATGGCCTCTTGCAGTGGTGCTAGATGGATTTTTTGCTTTTTGCTATGCGATGTACTGGCTTTTGCCTTTCTGATGTACCAACAATTGTTTGAATAAAAAGAAGAATGTTTTATTTCATCCAACTTATTTGCACAACTTCAAAAGTAGAATTTGTGTAGTGTGGCTGCGTTCCACGTCCGAGGGATGGGTTCCCCTTCCAGTGTAGATAGCCGGTATGCTCCTTTCCCGAGCGTCTCGACCACTCGGTACGTAGGGGCCTTCCCAGTTAGGGGATAACTTGCCCGCCGCCTCTAGTTTTCAAGAGGCTTCGGCTTTCCTGAGGATGAAGTCTCCCGGCTGGAAGTGCCTGTCTTGGACTTTGGCGTTGTAGTATCGGGTGAGGCGGCGCTTGTATTCCGTTGCTCGGATGCTGGCGATCTCTCGGAGTTCATCTGCTAGGTCGAGATTCTCGAGTAGCTTTTGCTCGTTTAGCTCGGGCAAGAAGCGGATGACTCGGAGAGAAGGGTTGGTGACCTCTAACGGAATAACGGCCTCAGTGCCATACACCAACTGGAAAGGACTCTCACTGGTTGCCGTTCTGGGAGTCGTTCTATGTGACCAAAGTACGCTAGGTAGTTCCTCGAGCCAGCTACCCTTGGCCTTGCTGAGTCTGGTCTTTATGCCTTTTAACATAGTCTTATTGGCATTTTCGACCAGCCCGTTGGCCTGAGGGTGGGCGACCGAAGTGAAGTGGTTGCGAACACCTAGGTCGGCGCATCGGTCTCGGAAATAGCGAGAATCAAATTGCCAACCGTTGTCGCTCACTATCACCCGGGGGATGCCGTAACGACAGATGATCGACTTCCAGACGAAACTCCAGACGACTGTCTCGGTGATCCTTGCCGTGGCTTCGGCCTCGATCCATTTAGTGAAGTAGTCGATGGCGACGATGATGAACTTATTTTGAGACTGAGCCGTAGGGAACGGCCCGAGAATGTCGATTCCCCACCGAGCGAAGGGATAAGGCTCAATAAGGGTGACGAGTTCCGTAGCTGACTGATGGACTAAGTGGTCGAATCGCTGGCATCGGTCGCACTATTGTACGTGGGCCGTGCAGTCGCGCTGCAGGGTGGGCCACCTGTAACGCTGCCGTAGCAGGATCCTGGCGAGCGATCTTCCTCCTGAATGCGCTCTGCACAGACCTTCATGAATCTCTTGGATGGCTCGGCTGGCTTCTTCGGGGCCGAGACACTTCAGGAGGGGACCGGAGAAAGATCTCCGGTAGAGAGTGTCGTCGAGAATGATGAAGCACCGGGATTGGTACTTCATTCTGTGGGCTTCTCGAGGGTCGGAAGGCTCTTGGGAGTCCCGGAGCCACGACAGGTAGGGGGTACGCCAGTCGCTGAGAATGGCCGAGTCAACAGCGAGGAGCTCCGAGTCAATGCTCGAGCGCTCTAACTTTTCAAGGAGGACCGATCAGGTACCTTCCGGGTCGAGGGATGAGGCCAACCGAGAGAGGGCCTCCGCTCGGGAGTTTTCCTCCCGAGCTATTCAGACTACCTTGAATCCCTCGAATTGTTGGGCCAGGTCTCTGACCAGCTGGAGGTATTTGATCATTGGTGCCTCTCGAGCTTCGTATTCGCCGTTGACTTGGCTAGCGACCAGCTGGGAGTCGGTGTTGATTTTGACTCGCTCAGCCCCCAACCGTCGGGCCATGCGTGCTCCCGAGATAAGGGCCTCGTACTCGGAAGCATTGTTGGATGCCTGAAAGCTGAATTTCAAGGCGTACTGTAGTTCTATTCCTTCGGGGGACCTCAAGAGGATTCCGGCACCACTACCGACCGAGTTGGAAGATCTGTCAACGAACAGTTCCCAGGTTGGCCCGGGCGCGGACGGGCATCTTTCTTCAGTCGGGATGGTACTCTCTGCGATGAAGTCGGCGAGCGCTTGGCCTTTCATAGCTGAGCGCGGCCGATAGGAGATGTCGTAGGCCCCGAGCATGATGGCCCATTTGATGAGTCGCCCTGAAGCTTCGGGGTGGGCCAGAATCTTCTTCAATGGTTCGTCGGTCAGCACGGTGATGGGGTGCCCCTAGAAATAGGGTCGGAGGCGCTTGGCGGAGGTAACCAACGCTAGCATGAGTTTCTCGGTTGCGGGGTACCTCCTTTCAGCCTCGTTGAGCACCTTTCTGGTGTAGTAGACTAGCCTCTCGATTCCCGAGTCATTTCTGACTAGGACCGAGCTGACTGTAGATGGTGTTGTCGAGAGATAGAGCAGCAAGACTTCGCCCGGAACGGGCTTGGAGAGTACCGGGGGTGAGGCCAGGAACTCCTTGAGCTCGGCGAACACTCTCTGGCATTCCTCATCCCATGCAAACGTAGCAGATGCCAACTTGGGCCCCCTCAATAGCTTGAAGAAGGGCAGGCATCTTTCGGCCGCACGGGACAAGAAACGGCTGAGAGCGGCGACAGGCCCAATTAGGCGCTGGACGTCCTTGATGCTGGTGGGCGGACGCATGTCCAGGATGGCCTGGACCTTGTCGGGGTTGGCTTTGATCCCACGCTGAGTGACCAAGAAACCCAGGAACTTCCCAGACCTCACTCTGAAGGCGCACTTGGCAGGATTGAGCTTCATGTTGTACTTCAGGAGGGTGTCGAAGGTTTCAGCGAGGTCGGTGAAGTGATCTTGGGCCTTGGGGGTCTTGACGAGCATGTCGTCAATGTAGGCTTCGACGTTCCTACCTAGTTGCTCCTCAAACATGTGATTGACCAGCCTTTGATATGTAGCTCCAGCGTTCTTCAACCCGAAAGGCATCCGAGTGTAGCAGTATACGCCGTAGTCGGTGATGAAGGCGGTCTTCTCGACATCCTCTGGGTCCATCCTGATCTGATGGTAACCTGAATAGGCATCTAGGAAGCTGAGTATCTCATTGCCCGAGGTTGAGTCAACCAATTGGTCGATGCTCGGTAACGGATAACAGTCCTTAGGAGTGGCCTTATTCAGATCGGTGAAGTCCACGCACATCCGTCATTTGCCCGAGACTTTAGGCACCAGGACGACGTTGGCTAGCCATGTCGGGTACAGGACCGGTCTGAAGAGGCCAGTCTCTTGTCCCTTGGTGACCTGCGCCTTGATGATCGCCTACTTTTCGGGTGCATGCTTCCTTCTGCGTTGCTGAACAGGCTTCACGGCGGAGTCGAGGTTGAGCTTGTGCATTATAGTCTCCTCTGGTATCCCAGGGCGTTGATCATCGGACCAAGCAAAAACTCGGATGTACTCAGAAAGGAATTTTTTATATTGCTACTGAACCTTGGGCGATAGGTCGGCTCCGATCCTTACTCCTAGGGTCGGGTCATCGTTTAGGAAAACCGTCAGTAATTCGCCACCAGGCTCGGTGGTTGCGGTTTTATCCTCTACTCCCCGGGGGCCCTTGTCCTTCCCGTCCGGCCTTGTGGCCTCTACCGAGATATTGTAGCACCTTCTGGCCGTGGCTTGGTTACCTCGGGCTTCCCCCAACCCATTCTTGGTGGGGAACTTCATTTTTTGGTGATAGGTAGATGGTACGGCCTTTATTCGGCTGAGGATGCCCCGGCCGAAGATGGCGTTGTACGATATCATACCTTTAATCACTATGAAGTCCACCATGACCGTAACGGTTTTGGGTGGGGTGTCGAGGGTAACCGGCAGGCTTAGGGCTCCCTCGGGATAGGTGGCCAGGCCATTAAACCCGCAGAGGGGGGTTCGGACCGGGCGGAGTTTGGATGGATCCTCCCCCATCTTAAGGAAACAGTCATAAGACAATACATCAGGGGCACTCCCATTGTCAACTAGAATTCTATCTACGTTACAATGGTTTATCGTAGCCGAGATCATGAGGGCGTCATCATGCGGGGTGTTCAGCCCTTCCAGGTCTTGGTCGAAGAAGACTATGACCTGGGGCTCACTCGGCGGGGCCTTGGGAGGCTCTATGGCTCGGCTCGCCCGCTCGGCATGACGCTTCCTTCCTCGGTTGCTGTCGCCTCCTGATGATGTCCCTCCGGAGATGACGTTGATGTGGACCCCTCGGGGGGCATTGTCAATCTCCTCTGTGGCGCCTCGATCTTCTTTACGCTCGGCAGCGAACCGAGCTAGGTGACCCAGACGGATGAGGCGATCGATCTCGTCCTGGAGCTGGTGGCAGTCACCGGTGTGGTGCCCGTGATCGCCGTGGAATAAGCAATGCTTGTCGCGGCTGCGGTTCTTCGACCTCATCAGCTCAGGTTGGCGGAGAAGTCCCGAGTCTTTGATGTCTTCATATATCTCATAGACCGGTGTGGCAAGTGGGGTGTACCGCTCGTACTTTCGCTTGCGCTCCCCATCAAGGTCTCTCTTTTTCCCCGGGCCTGAGTTTGGCTCGGGAGCCCGCTTCTTGTCCCCCTCCCGACCCGGGCCGGTTGCGTCTAGACAGGCGCTGAGCACTTCTTCGCACTCGGCGTGGCGCAAAGCCAGAGTCACTAGCTCGGCGAGGGTCGAGGGAGGGTGGAGGACAAGCTCGCGGCGGAGATTCTCGTCCCGGGTGCCCCCAGTCAGTGCGGTTATGGCTGAGGCCACGTCCAGGCGGGGGATTCTTAGGGCTTCCGATTTAAATCGGTGAATATAAGCCCGGAGTCTTTCCCCTTGCGCCTGTTTGAGGGCCAGGAGCCCCGCTACTGACCTCGGGGGGGGCACTTCCGGTGAAACTCTCTTTGAAGACTCGCCCAAATTGCTTGAAGTCTCGGATGGACCCAGGGGCGAGGGCCCGGAACCATGCTTGAGCGCCTTGGACCAGAGTGGTCACGAAGGCTCGGCACTTGATGGCGTCGGACGCTCCGTGCAGGGTCATCAGAGCGTCGAAGCTGTCGTAATGATCGGCCGGGTCGCCCTGGCCGTCGTAGGGCTTGAAGGTAGGGATGGAGGTTCTGGGAGATACCTCTGCCTTCAAGATGTACTCGGAGAACGGGGATTTCTCCTCGTCCTCCGGAAAAGAGGTCTTCTGCAGGGCGCGGGGGGCGCGCTCCTGTTCTGCGATCGCCTCTCGAAATCTCATAGTCGGAGGGATAACTCCGGCTGCTGCCGCGTCGTGGGGCTGGGGGGAGCGTCTTGGCGATCTCCGGGAACGTCAGTCTCCGAGTTCGGACGGCGCGCCCCCAGTTTTCCTCTCCTCGGCATGGAGGAAGCCTCTTGCTCCGGAGGTGGAGCATGCGAGGGGCCTCCAATCCGGTTGCAGATGATCTGCTGGCCGCGGAGGGTGAAGCGGCCTCCGACGGTGTGCTTGGAGATACTCCCGCGGGGAGGGCTCCCTGACGGAGCGTGGGACCTTCCATCCCTAGCCGCCTGGGCCCTCATGAGCTCCACGAGGACATCTAGTTTCGCGTTGAGGGCCTGGAAGGCTTCGGCGCCACCGTTGGGTGGTAGCCCTACCGCTGCAGGAGGGGGTGGTGGATCATCGGGCGCTGGCGTTGGAGGGAGGGTTCTGTGAGGCCCTAAAGGGGCCATCCCCTGCCGCTACCATGGCCTTTCCCCTCTCGCCGGCGGACCTCCTCCTTGAGCTCCTTCGCACCATACTGGCTCTTTGTACGTTTCCCACAGACGGCGCCAGATGAAGAGGCGTGATCTCGCGCTGGTCCTGAGCGGATGGTGGATCACCGGATAGTGAACTGCAAGATAGGGAAACTGATCAGGGGGCCCAGGGAGAGTCCCTGGGGAAAACCCTCCGATGCTTAAGTCAGTGGAGCTATGGCGGGAGCAGTAAAGGGAGAAGAGAGCGTATGCGCGAGATCCCTCTCCACCAAAAGGGGTGAAGTGGTTCTTGCTCAGGAGCTTTGAGCATATGATTGCCCTTACCCTTCGCCGGAGGGTATCCCTGGTTTAAATAGTGCACCATCTTCAGGAGTCTCGTAAGCTGAGGGGTTTCAGGTGGGGGTTACGTCCTCATCGTGGGCTTTTATTGCCTTATCGTGGGAGCGTTATCACCTTGGGGAAGAAGAAGTCCCTTGCCTTCCTGAATTCCTATCTGCTGTGGACTCTTAACGGCTGCAAAGGATAAGCAATCATCGGCCGTTCCGAGCTCAGAGAGGCCAGCCCTATCGGGCGATAGGCTTAGCTCGGAAGAGGATGGGTCGGATGGGTCGGTGTATGCCTTCTTCTCCCGGGCGGAGATATGGCTTGGGCCGGACCTTTCCTGTGACCTGACCGACACTCGGGCCCTCCGAGCCTAGAGGCCACCTAGGAAGGTTGTGTCCTCGAGCGATTTTTTATTGGGCTTTCTTCCCTGAGTGGGCCATGTGGGCTGTCAGTTAGGCGAGCTTGGCCTCGTTGGGTCCTGTCGGGCCTAGTCGGGCTGCTCTTTGAATGGGCTACAGAAATCCCCCTCTCTAGGGCTTATGAACAGAATCTTATTGAACAACATGGTTTAACTATGATGTATACAGAGTTTGTCAATAAAGTTATGTACTCATATCTGAAATCAGGTTTTAATAAAAATGAACCAAGCCCTCATATGTACATCTTGTTTAACCTTCCTTCATCTTACTCACTTAATGTCAATGACTTCTCTTAGGAGTTACACTCAGCAGTATAGAGGTTAAACAAACATGAAGACCATTTGAATTAGTCCAGGGTTTCTTCAAAATTTTATTTTGTAGTTATATCTCAGATTTCTCTTTTGTTCAGCACAAATTTCACATTAACATTCAAGAGCAATTGAGTTTAGTACACACCTTGTAACTAGAGGATACACGTTGTTTAGATGCCAGTATCCCTAAGCACTTGGTATGACTAGCTGCCATGCTTCAAATTGAACAAAGATAACAATAGTATGGCTTTTGACGTGAGGCACAACACGTCTTAGGTGAAGTGACCCAGTTACTCACCACACATCATGTCATTGCTCTGCCATAATTTTTACAGAATTTGCAATAAATTTTCAATAGAGATAACTATGGCACTTCATGACATAGTCTATTTTAGACATAGTTTCTCAGTAGCCATTGTCATTGCTCTGACACAAATTTACCCTTAGGAACATTTCAGAGCATTCAGATGTTTAAAGACAATATTGACTTCATATAATTCAACCAAAGAAAATCATGATTTTAACATTTTCAGATTTCAGAAGATTTTATGTGACTCAACATGAAGCAACTGGTTAAGGTTTATTAAGACATTGACTCAGATATTTTCAAGTTATCCATATCCAAACTCAGAGAATACATTAAACTTAAACCAATTGAGTCTTTTAGACATTCATCATTCCGTATAATAGAAGATTCCTTATTAGCATAGTTTTCAGATTTATGATCAAGGCACACAGATTGAAATCTTCATAAATTTTGAAACAAGGAAGTTTAAGATCAGTCAGGTTCAACACAAGATGATGACCTTCAAGAGCAAGCAATAGTATGATTAGGTTCAAGAAGATTTGTTTTGAGTGCAGCAGGATGAATGTCAAGTTTGACAAAAATTTTCAAGGAGATGTGCAATAATGGATATACAGCTGGTGTGATAGCCTTTTGAAGACATTTAGCTGAGAATTTGACATGTATGTTCAAGATACAACAGATTTAAAATGATTTCAGTTAGACCAGCTCAAGGATGCAGAGACAGAAATATCAATCACAGATGTCAGCAAGGAATGTTAATCACAAAGCAAGCTAGAAATCAACCCACAACTGAGATTAGTACTAGGCGGAGGTTGGATCCAATGATCTTCTCACGCAAGGGACAACTTTTCAGATATGCCTGACCTATCTTTCCTGCTATGCCTTTTCATATACTGTCTAGTTGTTACAAGACAACTCAAAAAAATTTCAAATGAATCTCCCCCTCAGCAAAAGCAAGAGCAATGGACAATAATTTCTAGAGTCATAAAAGTGATGCACTCAAGTGATTTCAGAACAAATATGAATGAAATTCAGATAAAACTTGAATGAAGAGTCGACCTAAGTTGAAGGAGGATTCGACTTGAAATGTTCACAAAATAGCTGAAGACAGAATGACAAAATTGTTTTCTACACAACTAGGTCGACCTAGACATCATGAACCATCAAGCAAATGAGAACACACCCATGAGAGAAGTTCAAACTAAAGATGTAGACATCGGTTGACCGAAAAAAATAATTTGGTTGACCGAAATAACATGACATATGCTCCCCCTGTGTGTATGCATGAGCTAGCAATCAAGATATATCTGAATCAAGAGATGACATTTGTAAGGATCAAATGTGTGCAGATAGAGATCAGACCTAATTGAGCATATGAGCAACCTTTCAGCACATGAACAAATTCCAGATTGATACCATGTGAGTGCATTCATATCAAGTAATCTTTTTAAAATTTCAACATGAATATGAATGATATGCAATCAGTTCTAAAATCAGTGTATGCATGGGACAATTGCTTACACATGTAATGAACACAATGTAGCCTTGTCTAACTCCCCCTATCTATATGCAATATATGATTAGACTTGAGTGCAACATATGCAATGAAAACTATGCAGGGAGTTTAAAGAGTTATGTTCATGAACAATTAGACTGCTCTATGCGCAATTTGACCTATGGTACTAGGTAGAGGACTTGGTCTAAAGACCACCTCACACATAGTAAGAACTTCAAGACAGATGGCATTGGCATTTCAGTAACTCACCATTTATATACCATAGAGGTCATGCAAGACAATGTAGTGCAAATGCAGTCCTATGTGCATCATAATTTTTTATGACTGTCTATCAAGCATATGTGTATACAGATGAAAAATGTATGCAACAGATTTTCAGTGAATGCACTATGACGAGTATCAACCAAATGCAATTGGCACATGCACGCATCAAATACAAGCAATTCAAAAAAAATTTTTGCATATGACATGCAATTCATTTTTAATCTATTTTATGCACAGATGATTTAGCATATGCTGTGAGGAACTTATGTAACACCCCTAATTTCTCTAGAAATTTTCAGGGCTTTTCTGGGATTAAAATATAATTATTAAGCAATTAAAAAGGCTTCATGGGCTATTAAGAAGAAATTAGTGAGTTATTTAAATCCATTTAAAGGCCCTATATTTACCAAAGGGCCAAGCCCAACTTAAATAGGCCCAAAGACCTAATTTCAAGACTTTTAGACCCAAACCCATTAATATAAACGCAATTTAGGTAAATTACGGATTTAAAATGTGATATATACATCAATTAGGGGATAAATGGGGGATAATACTAAAATTTGAAATTTTCAGATCTTTTGAAGCCTGGCAGTCTATCGTGCGACCGCCAGACCCACCCTAGCGGTCCTACTAGAGCGCTAAGCAAACCCAGTTCCGTGAATGAAAGAAAACGTGAAAAGCTTAGATCTTTGATGACCTAATCACCTTAGATCGAAGCTACCTGGCATAGAAGACTCTCTAGAACTCTCTAGGGATTAACTCTACTCCAATTTAGGACTCAAGGTTTGATCTAATCTCTTAAACCCTAGGTGAATCCTATAAATAGACCCTAAGTTCGACTCATGCGAACCCTAATGTTGGCTCGCGTATTTCGAAGGTAAGGAGACGTCTTCATAGGTTAGTTATTTGAAACTTTATGATCGTATTGGTTTTGTCTAACTTCCCTCAAATTTTCGTGCTAGAAGACCAAGCCGTTGGAGAGTTAGAGCCTATGCAAGTTGCTGGTTCGCAACAGACTACACAAGAACTAGGGCGACGGTCCAGTGAAGATCTAGAAAGTAGAAGTCCAAATTGAGGTATTTAGAAATTAGTCCTTTAGAACTTTATGTTCCCCTTTGTACCTTCTATCCACCCTCCAATTTTCATGGATTTAGGTCAAGAGGATCGAGAGATAGAGGGACGAGAAGATACTGGTTTGGCACAGAACATGCAGGAACTAGGGTCTACTTCCAGTCAGAAATTTTGAAGTCTAGGAGTACTACCAGTGGTAGGTTATCTCATGAAAAGGCTAGAATAACATGTCAGAAGTAAAAGCCCTTTGATTTCATGAAATTTTATGTTTTTCACATGGAGTATTTAATGTTTTACTATCACTGCGTAGCTAGGTCATTTCTGCATGCATAGTTCCTACCCTTAATAACGAAAATGATAATTGTAGTTTAAATCATGACTACCCATGCATCTCCATGTTTTAATATAGTTTTATCAGGCCATATTTACCTGTTGGCATATTTTACCTGCATCTATCTGTCATAGATTAGCATATATCTCGATTTTATTACTATTTGTTGTAGACAGGAAGAAACGGTCTTCCTGAGACCGCCAGATTCTCCCTAGCGGCCCTATGATAGACCGCTAAGGCCCATAAAACGGTCCTCCCAAGATCGCTTTCATTTTCTGAGTTCTGTATTACTGTTAACCCGAAACATAATGCAGAACAACCCTATTTATCATATGATAAGCCTAGCTAATTAGGTCTTACTCCTGTTTAACGTACTGTATTCATACACTTGGTTATGTAAATTGTTCATCATAGTAGATTTCATGTTCTTTATGCACTATGGACTTATTTTAAACTTATGTTAATTTCATGCCAAAATAATATATTCGTATTAAATGCATATTTTAAAGTGATAGATGAACTTGTTTCACTAATTTGTTGATCACTGTTTTACAAGCTCTTCTTATCTATGAGTCATTTTCTTAAGTATATGACACATATTCCGATACAGAGTCATTAGATACGCTTTGCACTATAGGCACACTTTCTTGGACTTTGGTGGAACGATTTAAATGCGTAGGCGTGCCAGTCACCGGAATGACAAATTTATTGTGCGCTCTATCTGACTTGGTCAGTCGATTGTGAAGTTCGTGTCAGGACTCAAAACCCGCCATATCATAAAGGCTACGATGTTAATTACGTCCATCCGGAAGAGGGACAACCCTTGATTAACCGCCAAAATAGAAGGACCATGGGGCCCATAGAATATATGAAAGACGTGATTGCATGCAAGCACACAATATGGTAGTGTTTATTTATTAAGCCGATTTCCGGTACAAGGCGGAGAACTTAGGTCCGAAGACCATCATCACGCATAGTGAAAGCCTCCGGTCAGTCATAACACGACTTTTCGCTTACCACCATTTGATATACCGGAGGACCGAACCATGCAAGCATACAGGATAGAAGTATTTAATTTTGTTGTTTATTGTTTGTGTGATCATTTATTAGTGACTTTAGGAGAGATTTCGGCAGCGTCTCTCTTGTTTTGAGAGTTATCGGAGCCTTTTATTTTGAGACTGCACATGACATTACGGTGCACACATATGGACCCATGAGATGGGTCGAGTGTGACCGTGTTCGGGTAAACTCGTATATTATCGGGACAATGTATGCCGAGGTATGGCAAAGTTGTTGTTTCAAGAACCGAGGGAATACAGTTAAAACCCGATCGAAACGAATTGAAGCCAGCGGATTATCGGCCCGGACCAAAGTTATGCCATGACCATAATGGGATGAATCCCAAGGTCTAGACGCGACTTGTTGGGCATCATCAATATTCCCCATACTCGGATCTAAAGGAGGTGAGAGCCCCGAAGCGGGTACAACCGTATTCATTGTTTATTATTTATTCTTGTCATTATTTTAGATGCATGAATGCGTCTCTTCTTTTAATTCTTTGTTCTTATTTCGTTTATGTCATTCCTCTTTCCATTATTGATTTATTTATTTTTTACATTACATGCATATATTTTATTATTATTTTTTATATTGGCCTTCATTTTATTATTATTCATTTAGCACTTATATTTACCACTTTTATTCTCTTTGTTTATTTATTGTTATTTATTTATTTATCTATTATTTATTTTTTTGTTGTCATTTATTTTACCATTATTTGGTTAGCATGTTTCTACCTTTTTTATTATTATCATTTGTTTATTTTATTCTAACCACTTTTTTTTATTTCCCCAATTTTGCATGAGTGTATTTTATTTGTCTCATTATTTGTTTGTTTTGTTTTTTTATTATGTATACAGATATGTATACGGAGTGGGGGGGGGTTGCACGTATGAATGAGGGTGGATGCATTGTTAATGGATGGGTTAGTGTTAATAGGTGATTAGCATTAGATGAATGGATTAGTGTTAATAGGTGATTAGCATTAGATGAATGGATTAGTGGGTTGAGTTACGCGGCTGCGTGCGTGTATAAGAATGGGGTGTGAATGTTAGATGGGTGAATGCATATGCGAGACGGTGGGGAAAGGTAGTGAATCGGCAGGGGAAAATGAATCGGCGCAGTGTATATATATTTTATTATTAATGGGAAAATGGGAGTGAGGTGCCATTCGGTGGCACCCCCACCGAATCACCTTTTCTCTTATTTTTATCATTATTATATATATAAGAATGGGGTTTGCACCGAATCACCCTTTTTTAGGTGTTGAATCGGTGGGCATTTTTTTTTATTGAAAGGGGGTGATGGTACCGAATCACCACCATTGGTGGTGAATGGGTGCCGCTATTACCGACTCAATTTCATTTTGTGATATCACCGAATCACTTTCTCTTCTTTTTTTTTTTAGTCGGTATCGCCAGCATCGATTTGACTTCTTCTATTATTATTATTATTATTATTATTATTATTATTATTATTATTATTATGGTTTGTAATTTGATCTAAGTGTCCCCGTGAAAATTCGGCAGCATCTCCCCTATACTCAGAGTGTTCAGGGAGTAATAAGACATACACACGGGGGAGCCGGTGTAAACCTGTAAATCAGCTGAGAAGCCCAATGGGCCTATCTCAGAACCCGAGATCAGCACTTACTGAATCCTGAGGGCTGGCCTACTAAGGATTCGTGATGATCCGGGGGAATCAAACACTATGGAGGGCCAGTATCAGTGTAGCCATCCGAGTGGCATTTTGTGTCTCACCTTGTGCAAGGGGCTTCTATGGGAACATGTGACAGAGCGACAGATCCCCTAGAACCCATGGTGAGTAGAGAGTGACCGAATGGAAATCAATAATCGATGTTGTTCCCCTCCCCGATGATGGATCCAAAGACACAATTGAGAAACAATCACTGCGATCGGATAAAACCGTGAACAAGCATAAATAATCCAACTGTCCACACGACAACCTGAGGGTCCCCTCCGGAGGCCGAAGCAGACGATCCTGGCCAAGCAAATGGGCTAGCGTCTGTATTTGAAAACACATTAAAGGGGAGGCTCAGGGGAATGAGGGCCCTCGGGGGTACTTCATCGAGCACTTAGAGAGTATACAGAGTGACATTCAAAGAGGACAGATGTCGGAGTAGGTCGATGCCCCTACAACTCACTGAAGAGGGTGAAAGGGCATCCGGCTATCTCCTATTCCTGAGACACACGCCCACTCATTATCAGAACGAGGCTCATGCTCATAGATGCACCCTCATCACTTGACCATTTCGCAAATACTGAGCACGCATACGATCACACGGTGAGAATCCGCGGATCCTGGGGAGGGGACTTTGTTATTGCCTAATTGGGCGTGGCCACTGGCCATTCGGTGAGTAGGGCCTCATAGCAACCGGCTGAAATTCCTCGATCGATCCCAAGATTTCAAGGTAGATGTAGCCCCTAGGGCCTCCTCACGATCGGGATGAAACTAAGAAGAAATCAGTGCAAGTAGAAGAACAATAACTAGCACATAAGAAATTGGGAACGAGAAAGAGAAAATAATGAGTGCGGAGGCTCGACCCCTTTCTTTTATTCACCTCAAATGCAATTACAGGAGGGATGCCATCATGAAATACAAACATTAGAGGATCGGGGAGAATAGATGAATCAAAAAAAAAATCTACGAAGAATACAAGGAATAAATCCCCACACGACGACCCACCTTCCTTTGCTCCCCTTCTTCGCCCCTCTCTTTTTGATCTTCAAACTCCTCTCTCCCCTGTTGCTCCCTTTTATCGATCTATCTTCTCCCTCTCCTTTTTATGCTTTCTTCCCCGTTGTTCGTCGCTTGTTCTCTCTGTTGTCCTCCTTTTCGATCGAGGGCCAGGAGCCCTATTTATAGAGAAACTTGTGAACAGGGGATTAGTGGGTCGATGGGATGGCCTCGCCGTTGATTCGGCCGCGCCGTTGGGTGCTGCCGATTCACCGTGGAAGGCCCCGCCGACTGAATACGTCACCGGCTTAGCTAGGAAGGGCACCGATTCACATTAAAGGGTGCCAAATTAAAAAGGCACCACCAATTCACCTTTATAGAAAGTATGCCACAATCCATTTACAAAAGGTGCCACCGATTCATATCAAAAAGGAAGGCCACCGAATCATGACATTTTCCCTTTCTATCAAATTATCCCTTTTTAAGTGTGCCACCGACTCATTCCTATGGCATTTTCGTAGTTTTGTCACTTTGCCCCGGAACTGGCCTGAATGGACGCCTGACGTTTGGTACGACCTTGGGTTTGATGCTATGGTCTCAGGGTATAGATTTCATCATTTTCGGGCCACAATTTGTAGTTTCCGATGATTCCGGCGTGCCGAACCCGTACCGATTTTCTCAGGTTTTGTCCTGTTTTGCCTTCGACACTATGATTCATGCGACCAACTCAACTTCGCAGGTATGTGGGACATCCTCATCGAGTGGATTATCCCTGGAGGTATTTTCGTCCTGACTGGGCATCCTTTCGACCACTTACGGGTCTTTCCGGTGCGATGTGTACCCAGATCGGGTAACTCGAGTTTTCTCCTAAAATCACCTTCGGCTCAGCGATCTGTGCCGCCAACTCCACTCCGTGGGCACGTGGAGCATCTTCATTAGGAGGGCCACCCCTCGAAGCATTTCTGCCCTGATCGGATGTCGCTAAGGCCACCTACGGATCATCCCGACATCCCGCATGTGTTGAGCTTATTTCCCAGGTTTTTCACTGATATCGCCTTCGGCACTAGATATCGTGCGTTCAGGCCCGCTTTGTGCTTGTGGAAAGCATCTTCATTGAGTGGGCAACCATTATGTAACTTTTCATTTCCCATGAGCTAAATTTCTGGCCACTTACGGACCACTTCGGCACTTCGGGCGTCTTGATCGGCTCACCCAAGTTTTCGCTGACTTGACCTTCGGCTCCCCATTTTGGGGGTGTAGGGACACTTGGCCAGAGTTTATGACCTACAAAAGTAAAGGTCAATAAAAATTAATAATATTTTCAGTGTCAACAAATGCCCCCTACCCGCGGGTGTCGCGAGTGAGAGACGAAAGAGCTTGACCTGCGAGTGTAGCCCATAGCCCATTTGAAAATATCTTTTGTCTTTCATTTATTATTCTGATATTATCCTTATTATTATTTTATTCATTACTATCATCATTTACATTTATTTTATTATATTTTTTTTATTTATCATCATTTTTATTTCACTTATTTCTCTATCGTCATCATTTTATTCTTATGCAAACACACAGGCACTCCACATTAGTAGGCATATAACATATATAGTGTAGTTCCCTTCTATTAGAGATAGGATAAGGATAGCGCCCAAGACTCGCCGACGGAGTGCGGTTCACAAAACACAACTAAGGGAGACGTGCATATGTGAGGAGGAAATCACGTAGAGTATATGCGTGGCCTAAATCACAATCCACACCAAACACTATTCCTCCATAGAGTGAATGTGCAATTATACGGGCAGTAAGCCCTAAACATAGGGACGTGCAGACATTCTAAGTAACACTAGAGGATTTCTTATCGCCTACACATGCATTTGGGGTTCTCGACTGGTAGCTTCGCATATCCCCCTTGTTTATTCTTAATTCGAGATTTCACCGTAGGTGCGAGTCTCCTCATGTGTCTCAATGGAGATTCCCGACTACTAAGACTCATCCCTTTGTTCACAGTGTTATTACAGACTTCGCCGTTCGGCGCGAGTCTCCTCATGTGTTTTAATGGGGATTCCCGACTAATAAGATTCATCCTTTTTTTTACGATTACATTACAGATTTCTCTGTTCAGCGCGAGTCTCCTCATGTGTCTCAATGGGGATTCCCAACTACTAGGATTCATCCTTATTTTAATTGTGGAGTTTGCTGCACCATTTTCGCGCCAGTTTCCTCATGTGTCTCAATGGGGATTCTCGGCTACTTGGATTCACATTCCACTGATCATTATCATTTTTTTTAAGGGGGTAGGTAGCTTTTTCCTCATGATTACCCTTCATGTGAGTGTAGAGATTTAAGCTTCCATGAAGTGTTAGGAAGAATTTATGATGTCCCTATGACTAGGGGCCACTGCTCATATTGTGTGCGAAGTGTGGGAGTTTCGTGTAGGGTGTATCATGCGAGTTGTGCTAGCAACATAGCCACGACTCTTCCCCTGGCCGTATGCACTTACCGGGAATTGACTTTTCATTCCTTAGTGTGTGCCGTGACACACACCGACACAGAATCTGGGCAGCATTATTTAGCAAGAGAGCATGCGGTTTTAAAATTTTTGAAGGAAGCGTATTAATACTTTGTTACAAGCAAACATACGCGTGAAACATGCGAGCAAGCAAACCATGTTATGTTTATTTTTTTTCTCTTTTATTTTTCTTTTTTTTTGCTTTTCTTTTTTTTCTCTCTTTTTTTTCTTTCTTTTTTTATTTTCTCTCTTTTTTTATTTTTATTTTTCTTTATTTTTCTTTCCTTTTTTTTATATATGGGGCTTAATAGGCGCACCCGCAGGTCGACAGTTTGAGAGGTAGGTGGCTATGCCACGACAATGGAGAGAAGATGTTATATGTTGTTGTGAATCCCGAGAGGGGTCAAGAGTTGGTGTGAAACCAAGGGAGGGGCGTTCATTTGTTCGGACTGCGATTTCGAGCCAATAGTAAGGTGGTGGTCAACCTCGCTCGAAGGTCATGACACCGAAAGACTTGGCTTGGATGTAAAGCTGTAATGCCAAGGTGGAAATGTCTTTTTGTTCATTGGGTTGGATGATAGTTTCCAGGCCAATGATAAGATGACTGTCGGCTTAGACAAAAGGTCATGACACCGAATGACTTGGCTTAGGCATAAGGCCATGACGCCAAGAGAGAGCATTAGCCGACTTAAGCAAGGAGCCATGACGCCGGACCACTTGGCCTAGATGGAAGGTCATGATGCCAAGGGAGAATCTTAACCGGCCTAGGAAGAGAGCCATGATGTCGAACAACTTGGCTTAGGCGGAAGGCCATGACGTCAAGGCAGAATATTCATCGGCTTAGGCAGAAAGCCATGACGCCGAACAAGGATATTTAATAGCTTAGACATAAAGTCATGACGCCGTACAACTTGGCTTAGGTGGAAGGCCATGATGCCAAGATATAATATTTACTGGCTTAGGCGAGAAGCCATAATGCCAGACAAGGATATTTAACAACTTAGACGTAAAGTCATGACGCCGTATAACTTGGCTTAGGCGGAGGGCCATGACGCCAAGATATAATATTTACCGGCTTAGGCGAGAAGCCATGATGCCGGAAAAGGATATTTAACGGCTTAGACATAAAGTCATGACGCCATACAACTTGGCTTAGGCGGAGGGCCATGATGCCAAGATATAATATTTATCGGCTTAGGTGAGCAGCCATGACGCCGGACAAGGATATTTAATGGCTTAGACATAAAGTCATGATGCCGTACAACTTGGCTTAGGCAGAGGGCCATGACGCCAAGATATAATATTTA
This sequence comes from Amorphophallus konjac, assembly GCA_022559845.1. Lineage (NCBI taxonomy): Eukaryota > Viridiplantae > Streptophyta > Magnoliopsida > Alismatales > Araceae > Amorphophallus > Amorphophallus konjac. The sequence continues at coordinate 415,014,951 of CM040121.1, read as the reverse complement.
CCGACTTAGGCGAGAAGCCATGACGCCGGACAAGGATATTTAACGGCTTAGAAATAAAGTCATGACACCGTATGACTTGGCTTAGGCGGAAGGCCATGACGCCAAGATATAATATTCACCAGCTTAGGTACGAAGCCATGACGCCGGACAAAGATATTTAACGGCTTAGACATAAAGTCATGATGCCGTACAAGGAGGGTTATTTTTTTGTTGGTTTAGGTGCCAGCTTAGACGAAAGGTCATGATGTTGGTGATAAAAGGGGTCTTTTTGTTCTCTTAACTAGATGGAAGGGCATAGCCAAGGTAAAAAGGGTCTTTTTGTCCCTGACCGGGCCAGAGGTCCAAGCCGAAGATGAAGGGGTATTTTTGTTCTTTAACTGGATGGAGGGGTAGAGCCACAGGTAAAATGGTCTTTTTGTTCTATGGTCGGACGGGAGGTCCGAGCCAAAGGTTAAAGGGTCTTTTTGTTGTGGGGTTGGACGGAAGGTCCGAACCAAAGGCGAAAGGGGTCTTTTGTTAACTGGCTGGACAAAAGGTCTGAGCCAGAGGTAGAAGAAGGGTCTTTTTGTTGTCTGGCTGGACGAAAGGTCCGAGCCAGAGGTAGAAGAAGGGTCTTTTTGTTATCTAGGTAGATGAAAGGTCCGAGCCAGAAGTGAAAGAATGGTCTTTTTGTTGACTGGCTAGAAGAAAGGTCCGAGCCAGAAGTGAAGGAGTGGTCTTTTGCTGTTTGGTTAGACGAAAGGTCCGAACCAAATGTTAAGGGGTCTTTTGTTATGGGGTCGGACGGAAGGTCCGAACCAAAGGTGAAAGGGGTCTTTTTGTTAACTAGTTGGACAAAAGGTCTTAGCCAGAGGTAGAAGAAGGATCTTTTTATTCTTTGATCGGACGGAAGGTCCGAACCAAAGGTGAAATATGGACGTTGACCCAATGGGATGTCGGAGTCAACAAACCTTGCTTAGATAGTATGTCCGAGACAAGGACAAACATAAAACACTATTGTCGTCTCGAAGTCATGTCGAAAATGACCAGCCTGGGAGAGACACAGGGTCTGGGCCAGGGTAGAAAATGGTTGTTGACTTGACAGACTGCCAAAGTCAACCAACTTGGTGACGATGTGGGGTCTAAGCCAAGGAAGGAATATAGGATATAAATGTTGACCCAACATCATGTTGAAGCCAACGAACTTGGCAGAGGCGTGAGGTCTTAGCCAAGGGTAGAATATAGAATGGGTGTTGACTTGACGTCCTATCGAAGCCAACGAACTTGGTAGAGGCGTGAGGCCTAAGACAAGGGCAGAATATAGGATAAGTGTTGACTCGACGTCCTGTCGAAGCCAACGAACTTGGCAGAGGCGTGAGGCCTTAGCCAAGGGCAGAATATAGGATAAGTGTTGACTTGACATCATGTTGAAGCCATCGAACTTGGCAGAGGCATGAAGCCTAAGCCAAGGGCAGAGTATAGAATAGGTGTTGACTCGACATCATGTCGAAGTCAACAGGCCCTGTCCCGATAGAAGGTTTGGGGTGAGGGCAGACCAGATGGTAAATGGATGAGAGGCCCAGACCCAGGGCTAAATATTGATGTTAATCCGATGAAATATTGGAGTCAACGAACCTTGCCCAGATGAAAGGTCAGAAACAAGGGTAGAATGTGTAGATGAAGATGTCAACCTGACGTCATGTCGAAGTTGACCAACCCAGTAGAGATGTGAGGTCTAAGCCAGGATAGAATATGGACGTTGACCCGTGAAGAGGTCGGGGTCAACAAACCTTGCCTAGCCAAAAAGTCTGAGACAAAGCGAAGAGGTCTTTTTGTTAGTTTATTTGTTTGTATTGATTGAATTTGTTGAGTTCATCGAATTTGTTAAGTTTACTGGGTTTATTGGATTTATTGGTTTTATTGAACTTGTTGGGTTTATTGAGTTTGTTGGTTTAGTTCGTTGAGTTTATTGGGTTTGTTGAATTTGTTAAGTTTATTGAATTTATTAGTTGAGTTTATTAAGGTTTATTTGGTTTATTCGGTTTGTTGATTCATTGAGTCTGTTGAGCTTATTGGGTTTGTTAAACATTTTGTCAATTCCATTGAGTTTATTGGTTTTATTAGGTTTATTGAGTTCATTGATTTATTGGGTTGATTGATTTTACCCGATTCATTTGGTTTATTGAATTCTGTTGTATCAATTGAGTTTATTGAGTTTATTAGGTTTATTAGGCTCGTTGGGTTTATTAGTTCCCCTGAGTTTATTTGACTTGTTTGATTTATTGAATTGATTAAGTTTATCGTGGTTTATTTAGGTCACCGGATTTGATTGATTTATTTTGGTGATTGATTTTGTTCTATTTATTGGGTTTATTGAGTTTGCTAAATCTGTTGAATTTATCGGTTTTGTTGAATTTGTTGAGTTTGTTGATTCATTAAGTTTATTTTAAATCATCATCTTCATTTCTTCATTTTTTATTTCTTTCTTCTTTTTGTTTCTTTTTTTTGTTGTGTTTTTTTTTGTTTTGTTTTTGGTCTCCCTGGCACAGGCTCGTTTGCGGTGTGGGACAATTTGTTCGGTGGGACTATTGGTGACTTTCATTGTTTATTACGCCGGTGGGACTAGGGATTAATGTCCAAGAATCTAGCCAAGACGGGGTGCCTAGAGCCGGGAAGGAAGGGGTTCAAGGGCCCAGTTCCGTGAGGCTAGGGAAAGTTTTCGAGCTCGGCGAGGGCAGAGCGCCTCAAGCCGAGAAAAGGGCTTTATGAACCTAGCCCGGTGGGACAGAGGGTAATTTTAGGGCTCGATGAGGCGGAGCGCCTCGGGCCAAGGAAAATGTTTTGTTGACCTAGCCCGATGGGACAAAAGATAATTTTCAAGCTGGGCTAGGGCAGAGCGCCTTAGGCCAAGGAAAAAGGCTTTGTGGACCTAGCCCGATGGGATTGATGGGCAAAGATTTTGAGAGCTTAACAAGAGCAAAGTGCCTTATGCCAAGAGAATGGAGATTTTATTGGGCCGACATTGGGCAAAGGGTCAAAACCGGAAACAGTGGGAGAGCCCCATGAGACAAATATGGCGTTTCTTGGTGTATCTGAATCATTGTTGGCCGAATGCTAGAAAACAACGAGAATGCATTGGCCAGGGGCATAGGTCCCAAATCAAGGGTAGAGGTTCAGTCTCGGTGGAAAAAGTGGGGAGTACCCCCGTAGGATGAGGCATCGGTACGGCCTATTCTTTTCGTTTCCCTCAACGGGCACGGACCTGTATTTGAAACAAAAGGCCTAGTGGCCAATGAGGGCTCTTTAGCATTGGTGGGACTGTTGACTAACGTGGTCCCCTTGGGGATATTCAATGACAGCTATGCATCAGATCGACAGTTGTCTTCTTTTGTCATTGATTTCTTCAAGAGACGCTCTAAGTAGCTTTGGCTCGGGCTCCCGGCGCTTACGCCAAGTGTCATCCTCTTGACCCTTTTTCTTAGAAGCTACAGTTGCAGGGTCTTCCTACTTCCGCAGATGGCATAGTCATTTTATTTTCCCTCAGGCATTCACCATACAATGCTACTAGGGAGTCTTCTGCCCACAGGGCGGATGGGGAGGCCCTGTTGACCTCATAATTTTCTTTCATCTTTTCTTTTGCATACATTCTCCTTCTTTTTTTTTGAACGGACAACTTGGATAGCGCTGATAGTGCAGTGAAGTGCAGAGCCCTTACCCTTCATCCATCTATTATTATTATTTATTATTTATTATTTTTTTAACAGACCAAGGCAGGTGCATAGGAGAGTGCTCACCTTCTCAGAGAGGGAATGAGTGGTTCGCTCCACCATACCGATCCCACAATGACAGTTTCTTATTGGTACGGACTAAGCCGTGAGGGGAGTGATATTTCCACTGGCAGCTGCAGCCATCAAGGCCTCCTTCATTCATCATTTTTTTTGTGCCTGCCCCCAGAACATGCCATTTCCTTTCATTCTCTTTTTTATTTTTTATTTTTTTTTCTTTTTTCTTTTTGCAAACATCCGCATTCGAGCTGCGGGATGATACTAAATGTTGGCTTCAACCAAATCTATGAGGAGCAGCTGGGGGAGCGATGTTACGTGGGGCTGCTCTTTTGAAGACGGGCATTTGATAAGGGCACAGTGGGTCCACCTTGTACTCACCCAACTGCAGTTCACCTTTCTGGATCAAGCTTCAATAATGTCCTTGAACAGATAGCAATCCTCAATAGGATACCCCAACATTTGGTGATAAGTCTTTTGGCATTGCTTAGCTTCTTCGGTTCTGGAAGGAGACAAAAAGGAGGAGTGTGCACGCGGGCACGAAGGAGATAAAAAGAGCGATCAACTTCCAGGGCGGTGGAAGTACCTCAGGTCACCAACCTGTAGGTTTCACCATTGGAGAGCGATTACCAGCTAATGTGGATGTGCTGTAGCCAAGGTAGATCTAAGGAAAATGAATTGAAATAAGAGGATAGAATCCAAACAAAGGAGTTTTCAAGGAATCAGCCCAAAACAGCGACAAGACGAACTAAGGATCCAATTCGCCAATGAATATCTCATATCATGAAAATTAAGATCATTTTGACTCTCAAAATCAGCTTATCAGAAAGATTTTCCACTGTTGATTCAAAGTCATACATGAATGCATGCTGGGTTTAAAGGAAAAATTAAAACAAATTAAAATAGAATGTAATCAAGGATAATATTGTTAAGCTGCCAAGACTAAGTCAAGAAACCGATCTCGTAAGCCGATACTAAGCTGAATCCCGTTTATCCGCGCACCAACTCACAAAAGGGAACCATCGTCCCTAGTCTTGAATGGCTCAACGGCCTATCCGTGCGACTGAGACTCCTCTGGAATCATCATTATTTTTAATGAAGGGGAACTCAAATTCCAGATTTACCAAAGTCACAAGGTCCTTGATATAATCTAATAGCGAAGATATCATATAGTAAAATTTACACATGGAAGATGGTGGTAGCAATAAGCATTGAGGGAACTGAGAAATGAGGTGCAAACACCGTAGGACATGGATGATGACGCCCAGACGGTTAGACCAAGAGCTTCTTCCTACACTCAAAGATTCATTAGCCAAGATATAATGAAGCATAAAGCAGTTGAAGTATAGCAGCCATAACATGAATAGCATGAAGTAAAGCATCATTAGCATGTGAATCATCAAAGCATGGCATAATTAAGCGTCAAAGCAATGGTTGTCATAGCATCAAAGTACAACACTAAAGCATGCAAGGCATGTTCATCATTAAAGCTTTAGCATTGTTTCTCATGAGGAGGACCAACTTGGCTAATCAGTTGAAAGATGTGGAGTTGGAATGATCAAAATTGCCCAGATAAAAATTGGCAAGAATGCCTTGTAGGAGAATGATGCGCAGGGCGGTCAGAATAATCAGGAGATTTGGTAGTGAATTGCTCAGAATAATAGGAATAATCAGACTCGACATGAATCAGCAAGAATCACTCTCAAGGATAGAGAGATAATAATCAAGAGTGCCCAAAATGGCAAACCATGGAGATCAATGTGAGTCATCAACGATGTGGGTGAGAAGAGGACTCATCCCAAATTCTTGATCCTTGTAAAAGAAGTGTCCCTGCAAAATAACACCATAAGAAAATACAATGCATTTTTTTAGAATATGCAAATTTTTATGGATTTTGAAAGTATTCAATTTTTTTGGATTTTGGAAAATATTTGAATTTTTTTGGAATTTTTAAATATTTAATTTTTTTAGAATTTTAGTTTAGACATTGCTAATGCAACATCAGATGACGTTTAAGCCATTGGTTAGGGGTCCTCATTCTTTCCCCTTTCGCTAAAAATTGCCCAAAGTCGGGTGTGCATTTAAGGTGGCGCCCTATTGCTGACTACCCATGGTTAACAATGCCCCTACCAAGACCATACCCGAGAAACATTCAGCCTCGGAGGAAGAAGAGAAGAAAAATTAGAGATAAGCCTTATGCATGATGGGAGATATCAGGACTCGAATTCCTTCCAAAGTACTACCCCTCAAAGAGGTGGTCTGTTGCGCCGGGGCTTTATACCTTTGATTTTTAGACCCTTGACATGCGTACGACCAGGGTTTTCCCTGCGGGGACTTTGCCTCTCTTGACATGCCTTTATTTCATAGTTTTGAATCTATTGAATTTGACTTTGATAATCATAATAGCCCTTGTTGGCTAGATATATCATGAAAACTCATTTTGTTTTGGATTGGGTCAAGACTGCCCCTATTTGAGACTACTCCTGCATTAGGGAGTACCTAGGTCGGTCATCTCATCCATCAACCTCTTTCCCCTGCACTCGGCCGAGTAAAGAAGAGAAAAGACTTTCACGCATACCCATGGCATGGCCAAAGCAGTAATGATATTTTTACCAAAGGAGGCCGGCTAAGGATGCCGTGAAGTGTGTGGAGTGCCCAGCTAAGGGCTGCCTTTAACAAGCGGAGATGGAATGCCGAAATCCCATCGCGGGCTTCTTAGAGCCAGAGGTTCTGCAAAAGCAAGCCTAAGAACTCTTTTTTTGATTTTTATTTATTTTTTATTTTTTATTTTGAAGATGAAATTCGATAAAGATAAAGACTTAAGATAAAGGCCTTGAAATATCACTCTTACTCATGTTAAGAAGCGCTTCATTTTGAAAATCGTGCGTGAAAAATGAATGCAATCAAGAATGCAAATCTTACACAAAAAATGTTACCTTGCAACCTCATGAAGCAACAGCTGCCGGAGGCGATCTTGATCATCATGGGATTTGTCCTATCTGGTAGATAAAAAGATTGGAAGCCAAGGTTTGAAGTGGCTTAACAAGGAGGAGTGGTGCCCAGACCGGACTCAGACGAATAAGGATAAACGGAAAAGAGGCGAGTGCTAGAACTCCCTCACTAAGGTGCGGAGACCCTGATCACAAGGAACAGTTTACAGAAGAAATGGAAAATCAAGGGGAGGAGTGAGGACTAAAACCTCGGAAGCAGTGGGAGAACGGGCAGATGCCCAGAGCAGTTGATGTGGAAGAAGTCGGGTCGGACCCGGGATCAGGAGGAATTAAGAGGAGAAATTGGTAGATGGAAAGCGAGGAATCCGGAGGGTCCGGAGGCAAGGAAGGAGAATCATGATGAGAAGAAGAATCCGGAGGTTCCGGAGGAATCGAATTAGAAGGGACACGATGCCCTGGGAAAATATGTGGAAAGAGATGATTTAAAAGGAAAAAAAACAAAGGACGCGATGTCCTGGAGGAAAAGGAAAAGGAATCAGAAGAAAGATGGAGGGTCCGGAGGTTCTGGAGGAGGAAGATGTAAAGGGGTGCGATGCCCTGAGAGATCTGGAGGTTCCAGAGGAGGAAGATAGAAAGAGGCATGATGCCCTGGGGAAATCAGTGAGAAGCCAGGAGGTTCCGGACATGAGGGTGTATCGGGGTGTGACGCCCAAAGAGGGAGGTCCAGAGATTCCAGAGGAATATGACACCATGGGGCGCAATGCCCCGGGAGGACGAGAGAGAAATCTGGAGGGTCCGGATGCAAGAGTTGGGAGTGGGCGTGATGCCCTGAGAGAAATCTGGAGGGGGCGCGACGCCCGTCAAGCAAAGACAGATTCGGAGGATCCGGATATAAAAGGTGGGAAATGGCGCGACGCCCTGAGAGAAGATTGGAGGGGGCGCAATGCCCTACAGATAGAGGAAAATCCGGAGGGTTGAGATATAAGAAGTGGGAGAGGGTGCAATGCCCTGAGAGCAAACTGGAGGGGACGTGATGCCCGGCCAGTGTCAGGGGACCCGTAGATCCCGAAGGTAGAGGTGAATGAGATGGGGGATGTGGAGGATCCGGAGGTTCTGGAAGGCGGGGAAGATACGGGTCCGGAAACCCATGAAAGAAGTAATGCAAATGCATGCGAATGCAATGCAATAGATGCGATGGATGCATGGAATGCAATGAGTGCAAAGAATGCATGGAATGAGAAGATGAGATCCTCTTCCTCACCCAAGGAGTGGCCCATAAGGTGATAGACAAAAATGTGGATGAAGTAGAATAGAAGGTGGACAGGAAGGCCCCTGTTGGTCCCCGGGGTAGGCGAGCGGACAAGAAGGCGGTTGAATTGTCCCCCACACTAGATGGCAAATTAAAACACTATGCAACGGAATTAACAATATTAACGAGATTGAAGATATTAGCTAAACAAGATAACTAAATTCTCTCAATCTCTCCGATCTCACACGATCACACAAACGGATATAACAATCAAACCAGACAATCGCACAAACTAAACCACAGTGCACAAGGATTTTTAAGGTGGTTCGAGACCACGACGGGATCCCTACGTCCACCCCTTACCAAACCAGTAAGGCTTCACTCGGGGATAAATCCCCAACACGGAGGTGACGATCCAAACACACACGGGGACACGCCCCAACACACACACACACACACACACACACACACACACACACACACACACACACACACACACACACACACACACACACACACACACACACACACACACACACACACACACACACACACACACACACACACACACACACACACACACACACACACACACACGGAGACGAAGTCTCCCAAATGATCCGACGACCGGATCACAACACACACACACGCTGCAACAACCGCAGCACAATGAATCCACAATCGTACGCAGACGGTCACACATACACAATGTATTTTCAGGTTTGAAAAATTAATACAAATATCTAAATCATGCTCAACCCAAAATACATATCATGAAAGACATCACAAAGAACATATAGAAGATATAGAAATTATCCCCCTTTGTTTTCCATAGCTGGATGACGATGTTCTTTGATGCTCGAGTCGGAGGGAATCCGGATGCCGTTGATTTGAATGTCAACGCGTTTCTCTCTTCAATCCGCTTCACTTTCTCTTCATGCAAGATCTCCAAAACTTCCTGGATGTAGATGATATCTCGTCTACAAAAACTCCTCCTTCCTTTATCCCTTTCTTCACCAACACGATAGAAAGATATTAGCCCTTGGAGATAAAATCTCTCAAATTCGTAGGTCTTGTATATATAGTAACAATAGACATGACAAGACCCATATACCCTTTATAAAACCCTTAAAAACTCCTCTAAGATATGTATAATAACCCTAGGGGCAAATGGGTAAGATTAGAGCACAAATGGATTGGGTTTAGTGGGTTTTCAGATTCACGTTTTTGAGGTTCGCTGGTTTCGGTTGACCTAAACATTGGGTCGGTTGACCTAAAATTTACAGAGCTAAAACCAGTCAGCCCGGGGATGTTCGGTCGACCGAACTGCCCAGTTCTGTCGATCGAACACTACTGCTATACAATTATGCAGAGTTTAGTCCAATGAATTAAAACCTAGTGAAATAATGAAATGGTTAGTTGATAAAAATAATCAACAAAGTATTCCTTGGTTTTGAACAATGTATAACCACATGCCAACCACATTCTATCAAGATTAAAAACTTCAAATGAACACTTACCATTTTTCCCAAAAACACAAACATATGCAAAGTGCCAAATTCTCACCATGATTTATGATACCTTTACATATGGGACTGGCATTGCTTTCTAAACCTGCACAACAGAGTAAATGAAGTTAAAACAATGTAAGTTCATCCACTTTGATGCCATCTAACATTTAATCAATACTTTGGTGTCTTGGGAGTCAAGTGTGTGATTTTTCCTATCCATCTCTTATTGTCCTTCTATTCTCTCATCTTTTTCTCGTTGTATTTCTCTTTGCATTTATTTAAGTGGGTTTATTTTTATGTGATTTTACATAAACCATTTCAAACCAATCTTAACACCAAGACCCAAACTCACATCTTACATCAAGAGATTGACATTGTTTGATACATGAAAGTCCATTCGAGTTCTCAATAAGCAAGCTTTTCAAGAAACCAAATAGTCAAGAGTTTTCATGTAAATCCTCCATACAAAGTCCAAGGCCAAATTGGCTAATCACTTAACCAAGGTGTGAAAGCCATATAATAACCATTCAATTCACTAAGAACAAATAAAAGATAAGCATGAGAACTCTTTTAGCATCCTTCAATCTATTGACCAAAGATTAAACCACTTCACACATTAGATGGGAAAAACCATGAAAATAGAACATGAAAGTACGAGCAAAACTCAGTTTTTCTCAACCAACATTCTTAGCACATAAACATGGTTTACCAAAATCAAACTCAGCAGAGGTCGACTCTTGCAAGTCCAAAAGCACTATATAGAAAGTGCATTGAAAACACATTCATGACTATGTCATCCCTCATGACTATGTCAGTCCATTCAAAGCTTCATATATCTCAACTAAGAATTGAGATCCATTGGCCATGCATTTAGACTACATGTGAGTACAACATTCAAGATAAACTTACACCAAGATTGATGTAATAGAGAAGAACACATTATAAGCCTCAAGAGCATAATGGAAATGCATGTAGTGGTGGGGTCATCTGAGACCCATCTGGCAATGTCCTTCTTGCTTTCTCTCACTTCTGTGGCAACTCCAATAGTCTTATTGCAGAAGCCAGAGCTTTATATGATGGTCTTAAATATCTCCATACTATCTCTGACCGGCCAGCTTATATTGAATGTGACTCAAAGGTTTTAATTCAGAGTGTTAAAAGAGAAATCTCCTGCCCTTCGGTCATTCTTACATATGTTAGAGATATCTAGCGCATCATCTCTACAACAGATACTTTTTCGCACATTTACAAAGAAGCAAATACTGGTGCTGATTCTTTGGCATCTCTAGCTTGTAGCACTAAGTGTAATTCTTTCTTTGTTTACCATGAGCTACCTAATGTTATCAAATGTGCTGCTCGATTGGATAAGCTAGGAATGCCTAGCATCCGACTGATGTAATTGACTTTATTCATTTAGTTATTAATAAAATCTACCTCCTAGGTTTGGGTGGTGGAGTGGCTTTTTCTCCTTACCTCTGGCAAGGGGTGCACTCTCCCATTCAACTCTTGGTACGGTTTTCCCCAAGAAATGCATGTAGACCACATGAGCAATTCTGTTCTAGATTTTGAACCATATGAATTCTGAAATATATGAATCAAAGCAACAATGATCATGAAAGCATGAAAGCACACTTATACATAAAGTTTAGTTATCATCAAAAGCATATGCAAGGCATACAACAATCTCCTCCTTTTTGATGATGACAAACTTTATGACTTAGATCAATATTCTTTCTCCCCCTTTGACATAATCAAAAAGTGGGAGGAAGGTAATGAAGTTCAAATTTCAGCTAGATATATTCATGAATCCATAAAAGCTAATAACAAGATGTTTCATGGAATGTCTTTGACACATCAAATGATTTTTCTTTGATTTTCAGATTTTCAGATTTTTTAATTTTCCTTTTGAAATGCATGAAACAAGATGCAAACAAATGATGACATATGAGATGCACATGATGCAACCAAGCATATATGTATATACACATGCAACAAAGTTCCCCACTACTTATTTAAGAAGGGATAGGTGTAGGAAAAATGCATGAGAGTCCTGACGAATGGAATGTTCATATATAGCACCTAGAAGGTTGTGCAATCATATAGAAGAGTTATGCAATTGTCAATACAGTCAATCAATTTTTTGAATACATATTAAATTAAATTTTCATTTGTGTATGTGAATAACATGAAAATAGATTGTTGCAACATGGATATTCAGATTTTCAGATCAACACAATAAAAGATTATAAAGACTACACTTCAATTTATGAGAACATCGTATTGGAGACTACGCTCTGTCACAAAGAATTTTCATTAGAATTTTTTAACTCAAGCAAATCACATTGACATTCAGAATTTTTTCTTGAGTGATCAAGTTCAAATAACTCCTTTTTACGCGAGGAGACACATGGAGCTCATGCCAGACTCTCCGGTTACTCAGAGTATTAACCGTTTCACCTCATTTTGAGCAAAGGTACTTGAGTACAATACTTTTCAGACATGAACCACATCACGTCTCAGGTGGCATGTATCTAGTTTACTCAATGAGACTCAGCATTATTCTGCCATTCTTTTCAGATTCTTTCCAAAAACAAATAGGCAAGCAACTTTTTCCTCAACTGCCTCTTTAACATACATGCAGTAAGTTTAATATCTCTAGAGTGTTGAAAGGAAATTCCTATATCCTTATGTTTAACACTTATTTTCACATTTTGTGCATGATGTGTGCGAATTTGATTCAGCATGTACACCGAAAATATTTTGAACACATAACAATGTAGCTCCCCCTAAATAGATGCACTTATTAAATATTTACTCCCCCTGAGTATGTGACATGAAACACACCTGTGATGACTCATATGCAACATTATTTAGCAAGGAGTATGAAGTCTTAGAAGTTCCAAAGATGAGGATGATTAGCATATAATAATATGCAAGCACACAATGGGAAAACATGCAGTATGTAATGCAAAATGCAATGTGATGTAAAATTTTAATTTTTATTTGAAAGTTCTAAATACATTGCAAAATTTAACATGAATGCAAAACGTGAATTTTTAATTTTTCATTTGAATGATCTAAATGCACCTAACGCATGACTTTTAACCCAACGTATGCAACCTATAACAACATGAGAATTGCAATGCAAGATGCAAAAGAAAGATGCAAGAGTTTGATTTTCAGAATATCATGATAGATTGCAAAAGAAAGCATTCACATTCAAATGATGAACAACAAGCATTTTTCATGACATGGCCTTTATGAATAAGGGTGCAAAAATGATCAAAAATAAGTAATGCAACCCAATTATTTTCAAATATTGTTCAAAAATAGATTTTCAGTTGCATTTTAGAAGTTTCAAAAACCATTCACAAGCCATTCGAAATTTTTAAGTTCTGGTACAAGGTGGAGGTGAAGGTCTGAAGACCCTACTCACACATAGTGAGAGTTTCCGACTGGACATAATCCAATCTTCCACAAACACCATTTGATATACCAGATATGTAGTTAAGTTCAAATGTGCTATCAAACATACAGTTTCAATCAAGAATTGTTCAAAAATAGATTTGGACATTTTCATCACATCAGAATGGAGGAACAATCAGTTCAGGTATGTAGAAGCAATACCTGTCATAAGAACAACATCACCAAGTGCCATAAGTTACTGCAGAGATTTCAGAGATTTTCTATCAAGTTGTTAGGCACAATGGTTGATCCAAAAATCACAAAACAAAATCATGATCAATTCAGATGTAGCAATAGGCATGAGGAGCATTTCCATAAAGATGAGTTGGATTCACAATTCAAAATCATTCATTCAAAAATAAACTCCCCATTTCTATGTGCGTACATTTTACATTAGACATTTTCTGAAAATTATGCATCTTATGACCTATATGAACACGTGACTCATGATACCGGGCGGAGGCACATTCTCACACATGGTGATAGATTTCAGACAGGAATTCCCTACCCTTCCTCAAGTCACCATTTGATATACCACGTAGTCATGCAAATGATAATCAGAAAGATGCAATGCAAACTCATAAGAAAAATAGATTTTTCTTGATTTTCATGAATTGAAATTTAGTCAAAATAAATTTTAGTTTTTCAAAAATAATTTAGAAATTTATTTTCAAAACATGTGTCTTGAGCATCCATTATTTTTCAAGTCTTCCACTTGGCCTCAAGGCATCTCTACAATAAAGTTCTCATTCAACAGTTTTGGATACCCAAACCTTCTTGGGTCCCGGATGGTTAACATGATCATTGAGTTTTTTTAAAGCATTCAAATCATCAAGTTTCATCAATGAACAATCATGCATCGTATGCCCAAAATTTTCACAATAGTGACAAGTAACAAAAGACCTCCTTTCACTAGCAACGAAACTTTCAACACCATTCCATCTTTTATTTGTAAAAGTTCCAGGTTTAGGAAAATTAAACCTCGTGTTCATCCTAGAAGCATGAAAGTTATCATTGTTCAAAAACTAACATTTTTTCATGACATGACCGTACTTCCCACAATGAAAACAACAAGGAGAGGTGGGTCTACGAAATGATTTTTCATTGTTGGCATGAGTTTTTCTATGAAACTTTCCCTTAGAAGATGGAAACCTTTGAGCACGAAAAGCATAGTTATCACTAAATTTTCTTTGAAAATTAGATTTAACATTCATGGCATGAACTTCATCATGTTGCTTCACAAAACAATTTCTCATCATGTGGACTAGCTTCCCACAATAAAAATAAGAAGCATTTCTTTGTTTCTTGAAAGCATATTTATTTTCATATGTAAAATTGTCATTCTTTTTCATAACAACACAATCATCTATTACATGACCAAACATACTACAATAAAAGTATTCAACAGTAGATTTCAATTTCTGAGATCTATTTGACATGGAGGGCTTAGTATGGACATTTTTCTTTTGATTCTTAATAGAAGAGGCATTTGAAACATTTGAAGAGCAAGAAACATGCACAAATGAGGTTTGAGTTTTCAGACCAAAGGTTTTCTTTTTACTAGGTTCATATCCTAGTCCTTCCCGTTGAAAATTTACCTTGGTCCCCAAGACTTTCTCGAAATTATCTTTCCCTTTGACAAACTTAGACAAAGATGCATTCAAGTTAATAATTTCTTTCTCAAGAGATGTAATATGCAATTCATAGATAGCTATCTCCTGTTCACTGTAAACAACACATTCATTCAATACTCCATTTGCCGTTTTATAACTTTCAAGTTCTTGTTCTAGCACATGCAGTTTTTCACATTCATTAACATTGACAGTAACGAATTTTTCTTTTTTAAAAGCAAGCAGTTTCTCAGACATGGTTATATTTAGATGTTTCAATTTCTTATTTTCATCTCTCATACATGAAATGATTTTTCATGTTTTTTAACATCAACCAAGAATGATTCATTTTAAGTTTTCAATTCTAAGCATCTATCACATGAAGAATTTTTTTTTGAAGTTTTTCAAGATTTTTCACATTGCTTTCAAGTAAAGAGTTCTGAATTAACAAAGCACTATTTTCCCTTTTGAGTGCTTCAAGTTCAGAACACTTATCACAAGAAACATTATCATGAAGAGCATGTTCAGGTTTCTTTTTAAATTTTCTATTTTCAGATTTAACCTTCTTATACTTTTCAAGCAATTCATCATAGGCATCCATGAGTTCTTCGTAAGAAACTTCCTAACCTTCAGAGTCTAGCTCTGAGCTTTCCTTGCTTGATGTATCTTGCTTATCGACCATCAAGCACTCACTTTCCTTCTTTGAGCTTTTCTTTTCTTTTTGAGCTTCTATTAGTCCATCCTAGATTTCTTTTGCACACCTGTAGTTTGAAATAAATGGAAATTTGTTAGAGCTTACTGCAGCCTTAAGAAGTTTCAAAACAAAGATATTTTCAATGTTCTTTTTCGTATACTCATCGGTTCATTCTAATTTATTTCCAAGTAGAATGTGAGGACCATGGGTGATTATCCTCATAAAGTTCGAATCAAAACTAGTCATGTAATCACAGAATTTTTCAACCCATGATTTAAATCATAACTATCAAAAATAGGAAGTGACTTCATGTTAGCCATCGCCAAAGATCTTTACTCTTCAACCGTGAGGTTGAATAAAAAATTAGAGACCCGCTCTGATACCAATTGTTGGTCCCCGGGGTAGGTGAGTGGACAAGAAGGGGGTTGAATTGTCCCCCACACTAGATGGCAAATTAAAACACTACGCAACAGAATTAACAATATTAACGAGATTGAAGATATTAGCTAAACAAGATAACTAAATTCTCTCAATCTCTCCAATCTCACACGATCATACAAACGGATATAACAATCAAACCACACAATCGCACAAACCAAACCGCAGTGCACAAGGATTTTTAAGGTGGTTCGGGACCATGACAGGCTCCCTACGTCCACCCCTTACCAAACCAGTAAGCTTCACTCGGGGATAAATCCCCAACATGGAGGCGACGCTCCAAACACACACGGGCACACGCCCCAACACACACACACACGGAGACGGAGTCTCCCACATGATCCGACGACTGGATCACAACACACACACACACGCTGCAACAACCACAGCACAATGAATCCACAACCGTACACAGACGGTCACACAGACATAGTGTATTTTCAGGTTTAAAAAATAAACACAAATATCTAAATCATGCTCAACCCAAAATACATATCATGAAAGACATCACAAAGAACATATAGAAGATATAAAAATTATCCGCCTTTATTTTTCATAGCCGGATGATGATGTTCTTTGATGCTCGGGTTGGAGGGAATCCGGATGCCGTTGATTTGAACGTCAACGCGTTCCTCTCTTCAATCCGCTTCACTTTCTCTTCATGCAAGATCTCCAAAACTTCCTGGATGTAGATGATATCTCCTCTACAAAAGCTCCTCCTTCCTTTCTCCCTTTCTTCACCTACAAGATAGAAAGATATTAGCCCTTGGAGATAAAATCTCCCAAATTCGTAGGACTTGTATATATAGGAACAAGAGACATGAAAAGACCCATATACCCTTCATAAAACCCTTAGAAAATCTCTCTAAGATATGTATAATAACCCTAGGGGCAAATGGGTAAGATTAGAGCACAAATGGATTGGGTTTAGTGGGTTTTCGAATTCACATTTTTTAGGTTCGTCAGTTTCGGTCGACCTAAACATTGGGTCGGTCGAAAAAAAATTTACAGAGCTGAAACACGTCAGCTCTAGGAAGTTCGATCTACCGAATTGCCCAGTTCGGTTGACCAAACTCTGCTGCTACACAATTATGCAGAGTTCAGTCCAATGAATTAAAACCCAGTGAAATAATGAAATGGTTAGTTGATAAAAATAATCAACCAAGTATTCCTTGGTATTGAATAATGTATAACCACATACCAACCACATTCTATCAAGATTAAAAACTTCAAATGAAAACTTACCATTTTTCCCAAAAACACACACATATGCAAAGTGCCAAATTCTCACCATGATTTATGATACCTTTGCATATGGGATTGGCATTGCTTTCTAAACCTGCACAACAGAGTAAATGAAGTTAAAACAATGTAAGTTCATCCACTTTGATGCCATCTAACATTTAATCAATACTTTGGTGTCTTGGGAGTCAAGTGTGTGATTTTTCCTATCCATCTCTTATTGTCCTATTCTCTCATCTTTTTCTCGTTGTATTTCTCTTTGCATTTATTTAAGTGGGTTTATTTTTATGTGATTTTACTTAAACCATTTCAAACCAATCTTAACACCAAGACCCAAACTCACATCTTACATCAAGAGATTGACATTGTTTGATACATGAAAGTCCATTCAAGTTCTCAACAAGCAAGCTTTCGAAGAAACCAAATAGTCAAGAGTTTTCATATAAATCTTCCATACAAAGTCCAAGGCCAAATTGGCCAATCACTTAACCAAGGTGTGAAAGCCATACAATAACCATTCAATTCACTAAGAACAAATAAAAGATAAGCATGAGAACCCTTTTAGCATCCTTCAATCTATTGACCAAAGATCAAACCACTTCACACATTAGATGGGAAAAACCATGAAGATAGAACATGAAAATACGAGCAAAACTCAGTTTTTCTCAACCAACATTCTTAGCACATAAACATGGTTTACCAAAATCAAACTCAGCAGAGGTCGACTCTTGCAAGTCCAAAAGCACTATATAGAAAGTGCATTGAAAACACATTCATGACTATGTCAGCCCTCATGACTATGTCAGCCCATTCAAAGCTTCATATATCTCAACTAAGAATTGAGATCCATTGGCCATGCATTTAGACTACATGTGAGCACATCATTCAAGATAAACTTACACCAAGATTGATGTAATAGAGAAGAACACATTATAAGCCTCAAGAGCATAATGGAAATGCATGTAGACCACATGAGCAATTCTGTTCTAGATTCTGAACTATATGTATTTTGAAATATATGAATCAAAGCAACAATGATCATGAAAGCATGAAAGCACACTTATACATAAAGTTTAGTTATCATCAAAAGCATATGCAAGGCACACCACAGCCTCTTAGCAGAAGAATGCCCGCCCCTCCACAGCAATGAAAGTATACAGCCAATCGGCCTAACGGATAAAATCAAAGCCCATGACGAAGCTTCAACAATAAATGTCAACTCCCTTGGAGGGCGAAGAGCAATAATGTGAAGGAGTTGGAAAGTTGGAATGGGAAGCATCGTCTTGCCCAGGGATTACAGCGTCTAAAGAGTGATGAATAAAATGGGCATTCGCCCCTTGTATGGAAGAATGGGTTTGAGATTGGAAAGTTGGAACGAGGGGTGCCCTGCCCGGCCCCTGGGCATGGACTTACTTGACATCAAAGCTTGACGTTCTCTTTTGGAGAGCAGCGGCGGGGACTTAGCCTCTTCAACCATGCTCGGCACAAAAACACGGATTGGCATCCGGTAAATAAACTCTTGCATCTTGAATAGCATAGCCGTGGCCAACTCCTTCTTGCCCAGCTCTCGATCATCTTTAGCATAAGTACTTGTAGAAGGACACCCATTCCGAGTGGTAAAGGGAGGTGAAGCGGATGCGGAAGGCTCCATGGATGGTGGAGGTGTAATGGAAGGTGTAGGAGGGAAAACGTCGAGCTTCTCCCTTTGCTCGGAAGCAGACAGGGTTGGCTTGAGTGTAAAAAGGGGTGGACCCTGCTCAAGATTAGCCATGGGTAAAGATGAAGGGTTAAGTGGTGAAGTAGGAGTAGTTGGGTTAGGGGTTGAAGGGATGATGGAGGGCCGAGGTGGCGGTAATGGGAGGTTAATTGGAAGAGGTTTAGTGGGAGGTTCGGCGGAGGCCGGTATTATGGAGGTTAATGAAGGTATAACCAAAGAAGGCATAGCGGGAGGTTCGGCGGAGGTCGGTGTAATAGAGGCTGATGAAGGTAAAATGGGAGGTGTAAAAGTGGAGGGTTTGACACGTTGGAAACATTGGATTTTAGTGGTGCAGGAGGTTTGAGGGGTAGGAGATGGGTCTTGGTGCACCGGTGTGGGTGATTAGAGTATTGACCCATCGTCTTTACACCAGTGGGTCTCAAAAATGGGGGTTGGAATAGAGACGGTGGCGTCGTCCTGAGCAGGGGGTTCATCTGGTGGTAGTGGAGGGAGAGGAGAGCGAAGAAAACTCGGAAGGGGTGGCTTCGGAACTCCATCATCACGTGCCGTCTTCAATTGCTCACATGTCGGCTCTTCTTTGTCAGGCTCAAGTGGACGCCGTAGTGGAGGCATATTAATGGGTGGTGAAATATAATGTGGAGGATTTTGTATACAGGGATGCGGAGGCGGAGGGCCATATTGATGAATGGGGTGAAAAGGTGGAGGGCAGACGACGTCCACTTGATCATTGAGATCTGCCGGCTCTTGCTCACCTGCGTTGTTGATGCCATAATCATCTCTCTTCTCCTTCCATTCTTTCTCCATCTTAGTAATGTTGTTCAGGAAGGTGTGAAGAGGATTGACTGGAGAAGGAGGAGGAGGAGGAGCGGGCCGCGGGCTCGCAACCCTCTTAAATTGTTCCTCCAACAAAGTGACTTTATCAATGAGAACTTGGAGGGGCATAACAGGAGAAGCAGAGGGTTGGCAAGGCCTTGAAGGAGGGGCCGCATGAGATGGCCGTGGAGGGGGATTAACGGGCTGACCCGGAAAAGGATCCGGTCGAGCCGGGTTTTAAGGAATAAAAGGGCCTTGGGACCATGAGGGAGGAGGAATAGAAGTAGGCGGGTGAGAGACCACCCGAAAAGGAGTATGTGTAGAAGAAGAGGGAGGCGGGTGATGGGCCACCCGAATGGGAGTGTGAACATGAGAGGGAGGCGGGTGATGGGCCACCCGAATGAGAATGTGAACATGAGAGGGAGGCGGGTGATGGGCCACCCAGATGGGAGTGGAATGAGGATGAGAAGAATTAGATGCACCCTCAACAACGGCCTTAAGGGCCTAGATTTGTTGAGGGGTGAGATGATCTATTGCATGTAGGATTTGAGAGACCATCTCATCGTCGGGAGGAGATGGCACCGTGGGAATATTGGCTCGCAATTGAGGCGAGGGACCATGGGATTGGAAATTGCCCGTGGGTCGGGCAAGACCATAAGAATGAGGACGCGGTCCCTTAAAAGAATTATGGTGAAAATCATGATGAACCTGTTGAAATTGAAAAGTGTAGGATGTGCTAGGTTGTGCATCCTCATGGTTATAATTAGGATTTAACATGTTGGTTTGATTATCAAAGTGAAACATCATGCAAATAATCAATATTCAATCAAAATGTTTAGCAAGAATAGCAAACAAGTTGAAATGTTACGCTTGATCTTTTTTTATGTTGAACCTTGGTGAATTAAATGATTTTATCAAGTTGATGTGATCTACTAAAGGTAAGAACCTAGTTTCAATATGGTGTTGCTTCAATGCCAACTAGGTTGATTCTCACCACGTTTTAGGCCAACTAAACCCGGGGACTTCAAAAGGTACAACCTGTGTAACGTCTCGAGATCCGAATACCGGGAGAGGCCAGATAACCCGAATCTCGAACCGCCACCCACGAGCCCGAAGACTCGGAAGGGTTAAATGGGATGGTGTGGAAATACACAAGAATTTGAATAATTGCAAAACAACACATTTTATATGAATAAGCAGGAAATTAAAGATTAACATTAATCAAATTACATGGTCCACAAGAATAACAGCAGTCTAAAATATAACAGTAGTCCACAACTAGTACATCACAGAAAAGAAGGTACAACTACATGGGGCATACCCCAGCCTGGCAACTGGCAACTAACCCTGGACACCTGAACCACGTGGAGCCTCGGAAGTGCTCCCCTGAAGCCTCGTCTCACCTGAAACACGGTGAAAACACGCAGAGAATGAGCCTTAAAACAAAAGGCTCAGTAGGGATCATCCGGTCCCCACCTCGCAAATTGAGAACCCGCGCAGAAAGTAGCTACAAGCTATCACTAGCAATACGTAGAACAAAAGCTACAAGAATAAATAAACGGGAAAGCTCTGCTACGTCTAGTACCGAACGCACGGCACGAAAATGGAGATAACTCGTCAAAACCTCAAAGAGTCGCTACCACACAAAGACATGAGTACCAACCACTAGAAGCAAGGGCGGATGCGTCCACTGACGGCTTAGACCGCGCCTCAGGTGTCTCCCTCCGGCCCAGCGGGAACTAAGACACCGTACAAGTAACCACATAACAAGTGACTAGCTGGGGTCACACTCGTCAGCGCGGGCCCACTACCCCCAACCACGTGTGCACACACAGACCATACGTCATAGGTCTGGCCCTCTGACTGGTTTTCCCCTCAGCCGGACTCTGGCGTCAAACGTGGGGCCCTACGGAAACCAGTCTAAAAACTATCTCTTAGGGTAGCCTCGCCACCACTCCCTGGTGGGATCACTTGCGTGTCAGAAGGCTACGACTAGTGGAGGGTCACTGAATGAGTAGACTCTCTAGTAAACGTAAAATAACATCTAATCCAGACAAAGTAAAAGGACTGCTCCTCGCACCGACACCGACTCACGGTGACACAGCCGAGAACCACTTCTCGGGATCTCACGGCACCATAACATGTGACCCCCACATGATGCCCATCATCAGTTAGACCACGGGTCAGCATGCAGATCGAGGTCCACTCACCCGGGACTCGAATCGGTGAGGAAAGAAACACCAGTTAGACAAACACAGTGAACGGTCCACCCTGGGCCGTTCCAGTTTACACGGTCTACCAATTGACCGCTTACAGACCACGCACACGGCCCTCCCTAGGCCGTGCCAGGAATGCGCGGCCTCTCTTGGGACCGTTCCAGACAATGCACGGCCAACAGGGGCCCGTGCCATCTTTGGACAAAACGGAAAGCCACACGGCCACACTCAGGCCGTTCAGGAACCACGCGGTCCAACGATAGGCCACTTGGGTACCTGGACGGTCCTCATTGGGCCGTTCAATTGCCCAACGGCTCAAAAATAGAACGGCTAAACCCTGGCCGTTCAGGAATGGCACGGCCAACCCTTAGCCATGTAGGGAGATGAACGGACCCCACCGGGCCGTTCAATCACCTAACGACATAGAGACTGAACGGCTAGCCTCAGGCCGTTCAGTGACTGCATGGCCAGACTTGGGCCGTGCAATCCCAACACTGTGCAACGGTCAAAAACCAACGGTCAAAAACCCACGGGGTGCATGGTTGGACATGGGCCATTTAGTGGTTACACGATCGCCCGATGGGCCGTGTAACCCACCGACGCTCCAAGGCCATAGAGCGGTCGACGTCTGGGCCGCGCCATGGTGTACACGGCTCCTGTTAGGACCGTGTACATCCCGGCGGACCGAGAACGGCGAACCCGCCATAAAAACCCCATTTTCGGCCCCAAACAACCCCGTTTGAGGGGGAAACGAAGGGGAACTCATCCCCAAGCAACCTAGCATGCATCTACACCATCAAATCGTGAAATCGCGGCTCAAAACACTAGATCGGGCGCTCGAACCCCAAATCATGATTTACCCTTCCCGGCACGAAACGACCCTCTCTCGACCTCGCCTCGACCTAGAAGTCGCGGGGAAGGAAGACATGGAGCTAGGGAACGTCACCCTACCTCGATCTCACTTTGAGGCGCGCCAGATCATCCCCAAACTACGAAGAACGCTGTTGAAACCCTCATTCCTTCACGCTTCCCACAAACTTCGCACGCCCACGCGATCGTCTCGCCGCCGCCGTCGTTGTCACGCCGTCGCCCACCACCGTCTGCAGCCGGAGGGGCGGACCGCATCGTTGTAGGGAGAGGAGAGAGAAAGAGAGGGGGTGCGGGTGTGTCACGGCGGAAGGAGGAAGAAGGAGGAAGAAGAAGAAAAGAAGAATAATAAAAAGAAAAAGAAAATGGGATTATATGGAAAATCCAGATTTTCTAAAAAATACATAAAAATAGAAAAATATACCCCCGCGATCCTCGGAACACGCTGATCGCCGTGGTACCATCCCGGAGTAGGTGAACGACCCGGTTCACTCGCTATGGGGTTCTGTAGGTCTGTCGGAGAAAACACGCGGGAACCGTAAAATACGTTCCGAGACCTCTGAAACTGATCTGAAACGCACGGATCCGAACCCGAAAGATGTCCAAAAAATAATTACGGGCATAATGAGAATCAATTCTCTGAGAAAATAGATCCGAGACCCAAGAAAAGGGATCCGAAGGGTCCGAGATATTACAGCCCTCCCCACTTAAACAAATTCCATCCTCGAAATTTAAAATAAAGCACAGGGGAAAGAAAGAGGAGACTTACACGAACAAATAAGGGAACTGCTGACGTATCTCATCCTCACGCTCCCAAGACGCTTCGCCGCCAGAGTGTCGCTGCCACACCACCTTAACCAAGGGAATAACCTTGTTCCGTAGGTGCTGATGTAGCTGATCCTCAATACGGATGGGGAACTCCGGTAGAGATAGATCGGGAGTCACCTCGGGCCAAACGGAATCCTCCAACACATGAGAATCATCGGGCATATACTTCCTCAGCATCGAAACATGAAACACATCATGCACAGACGATAGATCCTGAGGAAGCTGCAACCGATAAGCAACCTCGCCAATGCCCTCAACAATGAGGAAAGGGCCAACAAAGTGGGGACTCAACTTCCCACGCCGCCCAAAACACATCACTCCCTTCATGGGAGAAACCCTCAAAAATACTCGGTCACCGACCGTAAAACTGAGGGGCTGCCTTCTCCGATCGCCATAACTCTTCTGCCGACTCTGAGCCGCCAACATGTTCTGACAGACCAGATGCAACACATTCACACACTGCTACACCAGCTCCGGTCCCGTCATAACACGCTCACCAACCTCAAACCAATCGAGCGGAGTCCCTCACGGTCGCCCGTACAACACCTCATAGGGAGCCATCCCAATGCTCGAATGATAGCTGTTGTTGTAGGCAAACTCCACCAATGGTAGATGGTGAAGCCAACTCCCTTGCCACTCCAGGCAACATGATCTCAACATATCCTCTAGCGTCTGAATGGTCCTCTCCGACTGACCATCTGACTGAGGATGATATGCTGAGCTAAAAGCTAACTCAGTGCCAAGAGCTCGTTGGAAACTCCTCCAGAATCCAGAAGTGAAACACAGATCTCGATCTGACACAATGGAAATAGGAATCCCAAGCAAAGGTACAATCCGCTCCACATAAAGACGAGCCAACTTGGGCACACTCCAGCTAACTCTGACCGGTAATAACTGTAGACACGCTAAAATTGATGCTATGTTGAGTAAATCTCATGTCACCATGTGACGCCCCAAAGCGGACTTCAATATTGATTTAATATGAAAATTTTCTATTTCTTATAAATTAATTGTGATTTCTTGTTTTTTTCTTGGGAAATTGGAATTAACGCCCTGATCAGGGGCGCTATTTAAATTGACGGCATGGACAAGGGCGCCTCTTTTAACAATGGACAACTACCAATACGGGCGTCATTTTATGGATTTATTGAAAATTTTGAATTTCAAATAAAATGAAAATTGTATAATTGACGTCTCTCCTGAAGGCGTTTATTATGTGACGCCTTGTCGACAGGTGTCAGTTCATCATTTTAAATAAGGAAAGTTAATTGTTTCTATAAATAAATTCAGAAATTGACGACTTGATGAGAGTCGTTATTCTAATTAACGCCTTTGGATGTGTCGTCATTTTCAAGTGACGCCCTTCATTCGGTCGTCATTTTCAATTCCGTCTCCCTTTCGCCTGCTTCTTTCCAGTAATGGTTCCTTCCTCATTTTGAGCCTTGTGTTCGACTGGGAAGGGTGTTTCTTGATGGAGGATCTTTACCTTGTTTTAATCCTTGTTCTCCAAGGATTTTTGGCCCTATAAATACTCCTCCTGGGTCTCTTCGCGCGAGAGATGAGAGAACAGAGAGAGATCATCATTAAGAGAGCAGAGCTGCAGAGAGGAGAGTGAAAAGAGAACTGAAGAAAACTAACGTAGAGAAGAGTGTTTTTCTTGATTGCAGGTTATTCTTCCAAGGCTTCTTCTCGGCGGTTCTTCATCCTCTCCAGGCTTCATCCTTTGCTGCTGTTCCATCGTGCATATTGAAGCTCTTTCCCCTCTACTGCTACACACACAGCAGAGAGAATCTCTCTTTCTCCCTTTTTAGTTATTTAGTTGTTTTATTAGCATATCATCATCTCACATCCTTTTTCTCTAGCTCTTGCTAGACCTCATATCATATTGTTACTTAGCATATTGCATCCATACTTTTCAAACCTTGTTACTCCTCTTAGGGTTTAAAACCAAAACACACAAGGTGTGTTCATGTTCATGTTCAATTTGATTAATTTCATAATCTTAGAACTTTGATACTACACCCTTTGGCTAATCCACTCTTTTATTTGATTTGTGTGTTCTTGCAAGGTAATCAAGACTAAGAACCCCCTTCATCGGCCGACCGGTAGAAGGAGGAAGAAAGGGTTCACAATCTCCCCCGCTCAACACAAGGTACTCGCGATCATCCTTTTTCTTATTTGAGGTAACCCCTCTGGCGATCACATTCTCCTTTAGCATCCTACGCATGCTCTTCCTTTCGCCATTTAATTTTTAAGCTTTAGAAATTGAGTTTTGGTTTCATTCCCTATTAAGTGGATTTTTCATAATCTACAAATTGGCGATCACGGTGGGACTTCTTTTATTTTTAGTTTGATTACCCCTCCATTGTGCTCCACGTAGCACCCTCTTATTGACACCGTCACGTGTCCCTCCTTTGGTACCCTCGGTACCCCTCCATTGTGCTCCACGTAGCACTCTCCCATTGACACCCTCGCGTGTCCCTCCCATTGGTACCTTCGCATACCCCTCCATTGTGCTCCACGTAGCACCTTTCCTATTGTGCACCACGTGCACACCTCCCACTATTGAGGCCATTTTGGAGCCCCCATATCATCTGTCATATCATCTGTTTAATGAGAAATCGGTTTTCTGTTGACTACCAGGGTTTCGGTTCATTGAGCTGAAATAACGCCCTTGTTGTTGCCGTTATTTTATAATTCACGCCTCTGTCAGAGGCGTCATTTCTTTATTCAACGCCTTACCAAAAGGCGCCATTTGCATTATTACTGTTCCTGTCCCCACTCCCCGATCGCTGTTCATTGGTTTTGACGCCCTAACTCCCGGGCGTCATTTTATAATTGGACGCTTTACAGAAAGGCGTCATTTGCATTATTACTATTCCTGGTTACTGTTCACTGTGATTCACGCCCTTTATAGAGGCGTCTCTTCATCATTTAACGCCTCACCCAAAGGCATCATTTACGATCTCACTGCCTGCAGTGACTAGCGCCTGCATACAAGGCGTTATTTATTTATTTGGCGACCCCATCTGAGTCGTCATTTTGTTCTGTGCCTACAGAACTGCTGCTTCTGTCTGTTTATTTAGCTGATATTATCTAATTATCATATCTGTTGATTGATATCACCTGTTTGCATTCATCTTGGCATACGGTTTGGGAGACCTCCTCTCCCCACACTTGTTAGGAGTTTTCACCCCTCTTGGTGAAGGAAGGACCCTCCATTGAGCATTCCGTCTTTTTGGACCGGAAATTCCTAAGCCAAGCCTCCGTAAGTCCTCGCACCCGTGGATTCCCTCACGGACGCTAGGCAGGTTGTACCATTGAAGTACCCGGACTATAGTTGACCCATTCGTTGGAAAGAAGAGAAAATCTAGATACCCAGAGATTATACCCAAATTTTCAACCAGGATCCACCTTCGAAAGAAAGGACCTAATATTGAATCCACCCTAATTTCCAAGAGAAATCTTAAAATCTTGCGCTCATTACAACTTGTGTGTTTCTTTTGAAAAGGTGATATCTTTTGGGTTATATCTTATTGTGAGACATTCATCACTTTCTCCTTAAGCATGAAATTGCGTTCAGGTAAAATCGTCAACATGGCCAACTACGGGTACACATATGATGACTATGAGGAGGGTCATTTTGACTCGTTTAATGAGAATCCGTCTCAAAATCCTCTTTACTGTGATGGGAACTATGTTCCCTCTCTTACGCATGTCCACATGATGGACTCTACTCTTCTGGAGGTTGACCCTCCTTCCCAGGCTCAGCCTGCCACTTTGAACACCTCTGGGGATACTCCCTCCTCCCTCAATTTTAATGATGTTCTCAAGCTCCTTTCCCAGCTGGATGATTCCCAGCGCTATGCGGTTCAAGCCGCTTTGAAGGGAAAGTCTATCCCCTCATCCTCCAATCCTCCCCAGGCCATGGCTGGTCATTCTACCAATTTTCCTAACGACCAGGCGGTCGCGTCCAGGGAGCCCTCGCGCCCCCTACTTCGGTCATGACTATGCCGGCCCAACCGGTAAGTCATTCTGTTGCTAGGCCTCAGCAACCTTCTGCTCCCCAAATCTTGAGGAGGCCTACGCCACCTATGCCAAATCCATATTCTTTCCGACCGACCCTAGTTGAATCTGATGATCATACTTTGCTCCTCCAAAGGCTGGCCAATATGGAGGAGCATCTTAGAAAAGTCACCACATCAAATGCCACTCCCGAAATTATGCTTCCTCCGTTGCCGGTTTTCCACCTTCCACCGTCCGAGATGCCCAACTTTCGACGGTATAATGGCACGGGTAACCCGCACATCCATTTAAAGGATTTCTTGTATGAAGCATCCTTCTGGCAGGGCAATAAGACTTCATTAGCTTATCTTTTTAGGCGGTCTTTGGATGGTCCGGCGCTTGAATGGTTTTATTCCTTGGAGCCGGCTGATGCTGGCGATTTTGATGCAGTTCAAAGAAAGTTCCTGCAGAAATACAAGGACCGTGTGGGTCCCTCCTTGTCCGTTACAGATCTGGTTGCTAAAAAGATGAAGCCCGAGGAGGACTTCATTTTATTTGCTGATAGATGGAGGGCCATGGCCGAGAAATTGAAAGACACATTGTCAGAGACGGAGCAAGTCAAAATGATTATTTCAAATTCTACTCCACAATTCCGTCATATCCTGGCCATGAATAAACTAAGCACTATGGAAGAGCTCTATGAAAGAGCTAGATATATTCAGACGCAAATGAAGGATTCGCCAATCATGGGCATGTTTGAGCCTAGGCCGAAGGTGATAAAGAGGAATGTTAATATTGGCAATACTGGTGCGACCACCGAAGGTACTATTACTAACGAGCAGGTGAGCGCGTTTGGCAATTCCACACCCTTCCCCCACTCTTCAAACCCAGGGCTGTCACCACAACAGCCCGCCTTCCATAATCAAGTCCACCAGCCAAATAACAACCCTCCTCAGACCTTACGGCCTCCTCCACCTCTTCAACAACAACCCCACTTTGCTCAACGAAATCAAACCCCACAATATCACCAAGTGCCCCCACCGGCCAATTATGCACCACAACAATTTCAACAAAGAAGGCCTTTGGGTCCCCGAAGGGCACAGTACTCCCCTCTTCCCGAAAGCTTATTGGATATCTTTAATGCCCTCATGGCCGCTAACCTGCTCACATTGCCAAAGGAAAGAGCAATATGGCCCCAACATGTGGATACATCCTGGTATTGCGTCTTTCACCGACAACCAGGGCACAATATCGATCATTGCTTTCACTTCAAAGATTACATACATGACATGAATGATCAAGGTGATATTGATTGGGATGAAATGAGGAAGGTCATTGCTTCTTTAAAAGTCCAAAGGCCTCCTCGGCAGCCAGCATCTCAACAACATCAGCAACAAGGACAACCACAAGCTCCACAACAACAACAGGTTCCTGCTCCCCAACCCAATATGGGGATTGTTAATAATCCACTACCGGAGCATCCGGTCCCAAATCAGCAAGTAAATATTGCCACCTCGATCCATGAAGTGGAGAGAGGAAAAATTTGGCACAATGAAAATGCCTCTGTCGGGGCTATTAATCAGAATTCTAATCCACCACCCTCACTGATAAGAAGGCACCAGCCTATCCCTCCTTCCCAACCACAACGTTCCCTTATGCGCTCCCCATCCATTGCCAATATCATCCCTTCACGTCCCCTTCTTTTGTGCCAACCCACAAATTCTCCATCACCCTAAAACCCTCCACCAAACAGACCTCCTCTTATTCGTACCTCACCGGCAGCCGTCGCCCCTCCCGTTCCACCTCCATCTACCGCCACCATGATTCCAAGGCCCCTTCTTGTTACACAATCACCATCACCTCATTCCAATAATCCATGGCCGACGAGGCCCCTTATAAGAACCCTTCCTCCCACCAACCCTACGCCTACACCCAGCACCACTCCCTCTACTTCCTCCACCCCTTTACCCACACCGGTCCCGACAGAGGCGCAAAGAACGATGGTGCTCCGTAGCGGACGGATGTTTCAACGAGTGTTTCCCCAGCGGGAGCAGAGCCACCACAGGAACAAGGAGAGCAAGAACAAGAATCTACACAGGGCACAGAGTATGATTTATTGAAGCATCTGGACAGAACACCGGCCCGTATTTCTATTCTGGAACTGATTAAAAGATCTGCCACACATCAGCAAGCTTTGAAACAGTACCTGCAAAAAGTAATGGTGAATGAAGATATCCCGGCCGAACAGGTTACTACTGTCTTAAACCCAGTTAGCAATCAACCGGCTATTACCTTTTATGAACATGAGTTGGCTCTGCAGCCAGCCAGGAAATATGCACTGTGCATCACCATTGATATCAACAAAATAGCCGTGAAGCAATGTTTGGTTGATACTGGGGCATCCATTAATGTTTTGCCACCAAGCACTTTAAAGATGTGCGGCATTCCAGAGAGTCAGATTCAGCCGTCCACTATAACAGTCACAGCTTATGATAACACAAGAAAGCCACCACTAGGAATGATTACTCTGAAAGTTGGTTTGGGTCCAGTCTCAGTCACGGCAGATTTCCATATTTTGGATATGGACCCGACATTTAATGGTATTTTGGGCCGCCCTTACATTCAGGAACTGGATGCCGTGCCTCCCACGAATCATCAATGCATCAAATTTCCACATAAAGGACGTATCATTAAAGTGACTAGCATGCCCATCTTGCCGACCGAAGACATACATTCTGCAACATCAGTGCCCTCCATGTGGCCTTCCAATATGCCTTTGCTCTCAGTGTTGGATGTTGCCGATCTGTGGCAAGACCCGATGAGGTCATCATCTCCTTCAACCCCTTTCACCACACAACTATCCAAGGGCAAGAAAAAGAAAGGTTTAATGAATACGCCCAGATGGAACATTTTAATGAAGATGGGGTACCGAACTGGTAAAGGCTTGGGTGCCAATCTCCAGGGGAGAATTAAGCCTGTCAAGCCTCAAAAGATGATTCTCCGAGTGGCCTCGGATACAAAACACCAAGCAAAGATGAAAAAGAACCGTGGGCCGTTATGACTTCCACTCTCAAGACTGACCGGCAACCTCTTACATGGACCCTTCAATCACATTTTGTAACAGGAGGTATTCAGAATGATGATGAGCATACTACAGTAATCACTTCTATGCTGGATTGTCAAGACGTACATGCACGGCAGTTTGCTCGCCATATAGGGCCACTAGCCACATATAAAGCTTTGGAGTCATTAAGGCCAGATAAGCGAAGGAAGATGGATGATCCTGAATGTGACTGGTATAGGTGGTTTGACATGAATGGTATCTCTATTGCTCTGAGCCGCTTGTTCATGCCGACTGGTCCAGAATGGCCGCCACTAATCCATGAGTTGATTGAGAAGCCAGCAGTAATTAAAGACAAGAGGCAGCTTCTGAGTGACTATTCAGATACTGGTGAACCCGATGTGCCGTTTGAAGAGGGTTTCGATGCAGACAGGCTGTGGGCCGGCCTTTTCTTTACCAAATCCATTCACCCGACGGCTGTTGTCCGTTTGATTGATCGGGTGTTCTTTACAGATATCCCTAGGCTGCCTGCGGTCTTAATAAACTTCTCTCCAAGTTCACTACAAGTTTCTCTTCCAATTCCTCCCTTGCTCCTCGAGCAGTTTTCCAAACTCTCCATTATACCCCCGCGTGGGACATCATTGATTCAATCCTTCACCAAACTTTCAATTTCAACGCTCCCCCCTGTTTCCACCTCCCATTGCTTTCTCCTTGAAAACGAAAAAAAAACGCCAAAATTCAAACTTCCCAATCCATCTCCATTGAGGAGACTTCCTATCTTCTTCCTGAGAGTGTCCCGATTCTGGGGCCGCTCTTCCCAGATTCATTAAGTGATCTCCCTTACCCCTCCGGTGAGGGGTCTTCGTCTGTATCCCCTTCTGTACCCGCTTTTCCTCTCCTCCTTCACCTTTATTGAATTCTAGTGATCAGGCTAGTTGTTCCTCCTCCTCTAGTGTTCAGAATCATGGGGTAGCTTCACATAAGAAATCCAAGGGTAAGCAGATTCCCCGTAGATTCTTGTTGGAGTTAGCTAGAAGATGTCGGGCTTGCTTAGCCGTCCCCGAATTTGTGGAGAATCCGATTATCCTGCCAGAAGAGGAATATGAGGGTACTAGTATTGTTGAAGAGGGTTTTGGTGTTTATGAAATAATGAATGATGAAGACCCTATTGAAGAGGGGGATGAAGGTTACGAAGAATATGAGGACGATGCTGATGCTTTTGCTAGTGGCATGAGAAGATTTGATGAACCATCAGCCTCAGTAGAAGAGCCTACCAAAGAAATAAATCTGGGTACTGAAAAAGACCCTAGGATTGTCCTCATCAGCAAAAACTTGCCGCCCTCCGAAGAGGAGGCGCTCATTTTGGTTCTTCAAGAATACAAGGACACGTTTGCATGGAGTTATGAAGATATGCCCGGACTAGACCCTGCGCTCGTTGAACATCGGCTTACACTTAAGCCAGGGTCTGTCCCGGCCAAACAGCGGTTGAGACGTTTCCACCCTAACATGGCATTAAAGATGAAAGAAGAGGTCGATAAGCTGCATAAGGATAGATTTGTTAGAGTTGTCCTCTATCCTAATTGGGTGGCTAACATTGTCCCAGTCATGAAGAAAGACGGGAAGGTTCGAATTTGTATAGACTTCCGGGATCTCAACCGCGCGTGTCCTAAAGATGACTTCCCCCTCCCTCATATTGATGTTTTGATTGACAACACGGCAGGATTTGAGACTCTCTCCTTTATGGATGGCTTTTCAGGTTATAATCAGATTCGCTTGGCTGAGGAGGATCAAGAGAAAACATCGTTCACTACACCATGGGGAACCTATTGTTATGTGGTCATGCCTTTTAGACTTAAGAACGCTGGAGCCACATATCAAAGGGCCATGATGGCTATTTTTCATGATATGATCCACATTTATATTGAGGTGTATGTGGATGACCTTGTAGTAAAATCAAGAACAAGGATTGAGCATCCCGGGGTTCTAGCTAAAGTCTTGCAAAGAGCACGGGAGTACCATTTGAAAATGAATCCCAAGAAGTGTGTGTTTGGTGTTTCATCAGGGAAGTTGCTTGGATTCATTGTTAGTAAGAGGGGTATTGAGATTGATCCCAACAAGGCGAAGGCCATAAGAGAAATGCCTCCTCCCAAGAATTTGAAAGAAGTAAGAGGATTGATCGGGAGGTTGCAATTTATTCGCCGATTTGTTTCCCAGCACTCACAAAGATGCAGGCCATTCTACGAGCTTACCAAGCCGGGAGTCAAGTTTCTTTGAGATGACAAGTGTCAGGCAGCTTTTGACGGATTGAAGGATTATCTATCAAATCCTCCTGTCCTGAGGCCGCGAGTTCCAGGCAAACCGCTTATTCTTTATATTTCTGTCCTGGATGACTCTGTAGGCGCTGTCCTAGCCCAAGTTGATGAAGAAGGAAAAGAGAGGGCAGCCTACTACTTGTCGAAACTTCTCAACCCATGTGAGCAGAGGTACTCAGCCATAGAGAAGACTTGTGCAGCTTTAGTCTGGGTAGTTCAGAAACTCAAGCATTATTTCTTAGCTCACGAGGTTCATCTCATTACTCGTATGAATCCAATCAAGTTCCTTCTTGAAAAATCTATTCTCACTGACTGATTGGCGCGATGGCAAAGCTTCCTTTCTCATTTCGACATCATCTACATTCAGCAAAAAGTAATTAAAGGCTATGCCATAGCAGAACATCTTGCTCATCACCGTCTCCCCAGATTTGACCCTGTTCGCTCAGAGTTTCCAGATGAGGAACTAATGTCCGTCAATCAATCCGATTCAATGTGGATGTTACATTTTGATGGAGCTTTGAATTCAAAAGGGAAAGAGATTGGTATTGTTCTTCTATCACTTGAGGGTATCACCATTCCGCTCGCCTCTCAGCTTGCATTTCCAGTTACAAACAATATAGCTGAGTACGAGGCTCTTTTGGCCGGACTGGAGGCCGCTCCTCAACTCGGTGTTACCCAATTACGAATTGTAGGTGATAGTCAGCTTATTCTTCGCCAAGTGCTCTCCAAGTGCCGCACGCTCAATCCTAAATTCAAGCCCTACCAAGAATTGACTTCTGCTTACACCAAGCTTTTCACCAAATTGATCTTCGTTCACGTCCCTCGTGACCATAACATTCTAGTTGATGCTCTTGATTCTCTTGCATCTTCCTTGGTTCTCCTTCCCGAAAGGGATTCCCATTCCATCACTGTTCATAAGCGGCTCATTCCTGCTATTCAAGACCCATCTTTTCTTAGGATTAAGGAGAGGTGCTTAGGAAGATTGAGCAAGGCAGAATTATTGCGAATAAGGAGGTCATGCTATTGGACTTGGAAGAAGAATTGGATGATGAAGAAAAGCCATGGTATTATGAAATTGCTAAATATTGCCAGGATCAATCATATCCTGAAGAAGCCACAGCGGAAGAAAAGAAAGCCATCCGAAGGGTTGCTCAGCGATACACTCTAATTGGAGGTGTACTTTACAGAAGAGGTCTCACTGGAGTTTTATTAAGATGCCTAGATGATGATGAATCTTGGAAAGTTGTGGAAGAGGCCCATTCGGGAGTGTGTGGTGGTCATGTCAATAGCCAGATCCTTGCTAAGAAGATCCTTAGGCTAGGTTTCTATTGGCCCACTCTAGAAGAGGATTGTTCTATCTATGTCCGAAGGTGTGTTAAGTGCCAACTGCACGCCGAAAAAATTCATTCTCCTGCTTCTTCACTCCATCCTATGTCCTCCCCATGACCTTTCTCCATGTGGGCTTTCGATATCATTGGACCTCTTGGTGATCCGACCCTCCTCACAAAACCAAAGTCATTCATACTGACGGCGATAGAATACTTCACCAAGTGGGTAGAAGCGGAAGCATACGTGGAGATTAAAGCGTCAATCGTATGCAAATTCATAATGAAGAAAATCATCGCAAGGTTCGGCATCCCAAGTACCATCGTCACCGACAATGGACCGCAATTCATCTCTCAGGAACTTCAGGACCTCTGCAACAGGTATAACATTGCATTGCATCATTCATCTCCTTATTATCCGCAGGGCAATGGCCAAGCAGAGGCAACTAATAAAACTTTGATCAAGATTATCAAGAAAATGTGTGAGGCTAACAAATTTGCAGATTGGCCAGAAAAATTGGTTGAAGCTCTTTGGGCCTATCGCACTTCCATTCGTACCCCTACTGGGCAAACACCCTTCGCCCTCACTTATGGAATGGAGGCGGTAGTTCCTTATGAAATTCTTATTCCTTCTCTGCGAGTACAATTGGACAAAGAATTCTCTATTGATGAGCGTCGTTAATCCCTCCTTGCCCAGTTGGAACTCCTAGATGAGAAGCGTCTGGCCGCCGCCGAGCACGCGCGTATTTATCAAAATAGGCTTTCACGTTTTTACCAAAAGAAAGTGATTGAGAGAAAATTTAAAGTTGGTGAATTGGTAATTAAAAGAATCTTTGTAAAACCAGGTGGGCCACGTTCAAAACTCCAACCTAATTGGGAAGGCCCCTTTATTATAAAAGATGTTTATCCTGGCAATGCTTATAAATTGATTAATGCTGAAGGCGAAGAGCTAACTCATCCTTGGAATGGTCTATATCTAAAGAAATACTACCCCTAAAAAAAACTAAAAGAGAAGAGAGAAAACTAAAAGAGAGAAAAAAAAATAAGAAGAAAAAAGAGCAAAAACAAAACAAAACAAAAATTGAAAATCTTGGAGACTGGTATAGTACATGGGCCACGACACCGAAATAATAAAAATCCTTAATTCTTTCTTTAGTCTCGACGGTTTAACTCTTGGGTCAATTCACGCACACACTACACGCTTTATTCTTAAACTCGAGCAGCCCGGAATTCAAGGAAAGTCCGACCCAATCAAGAGTGTAAAAGCCTTACCTATTCTCTTCCTTTCGGCTCACGAGAGGGAAGACAAGTTAGGGGTTACCAACCAAGCCTGCCCGCCGCCCTAGTAGGTGGAAGTCAGGGCCCAAAAGGGAACCAAATGCTTAAAGCCCAAGTACAATTAGGTCTTTATCTGTTTAAGAAAAGAAGAAAAGAAAAGGAAGTTATGATAAAAGAAAGCATGTCAAGAGGGCAAAGTCCCCGCAAGGAAAACCTTGGTCGTAAGTATGCATGAATAAGGGCAAAAAGAGCAACAAAATTTCCCTAAGCCGAAAGCCGAATCCCAACAGGCATAAGGGCAGGGGAGGAGCGTGCCTCATTCTTGAAAACCTTTCGTAAGCTTTCTTAATCATTCTTCTCTTCTCCCTCCATGGTGGGTTGTGAACTCGAAGAATGGCAAAGACCAACTAAGAAGGATGGGCTGCGAGAGAATATGAGTAAAAGCCTAAGTATAAATCACGTTGACTCTTTTGTTAAGTCTCTTGAGAAAATCTAATGAATTTTAGATTATGATGGTTAAGGTTTCAAAGCTCTATACCATACTCGCCTCCAAAACAAAAATTTTCAAATAGGCATCCTTTTCAAAATTAAGTGTCACTTTCAAAACAAAAATTCAACAAAAAAGCATATATACCAATAATAATAATAATAAATGACTGTGGAATTTCAAGCCCTTTGTTTCTCATATACTTGATTGCATTCTTGTATGGGCATCTTTTATTTTCAGTTTACATTTGCTTGCTTGCATGACGCATTTTATATCTATCATTCGCCTTCATTGATTAAAGGCTTGGCCCCTTGACCCGTTATCAAGGTCAAAGTGAAGACATCCCTTGCTTATTGAGCAAGGGGCCAAGTCGAACAGATGAATTAACCTGTTTGTTCAAGTGTGGAAGCACAGGGTAAAAGTAAAAGACGAGAAAGAAAATAAGGTACAAGTACACAACTACACAAGTGCTCAGGTAACAAAATCTCAATTTCATATATATATACATCATAAATGTCTGAGTACAGGTGTGAGGGTGGAGGAGTACAAGTAAGTCTCTCAGCTCTCGCCTCCACCCTCCTCTCTCATACTCTCTGCCTCACTCTCATCCTCTCGACGAGGCGCTGGTGGAGGGGGCATGGGCCCCCGGGAAGTAGCTGGAGCTCGAGCCGGCTCCTCTGCCTCGCTCCTCTGCAGGAGAGAGGAACCCGCCACAAAAGTAGAGCTGGTGAAGCTGTACCCTGCAGCTCACGCCCGCTCCCGACCTCGCTGAAGACGCTCCTCGGTCGCTCGTAGCCGCTCCTGTGCAACGGCTAGCTGGGCCCTCAAGGCTGTAAGCTCTCGATCGCAAGCTGACCGCTCCTCACGGTCCCGGGCATGCTCTGCCTGGTGCTGCTCACGATCCCGGGCACGCTCCGCCTGGTGCTGCTCACGGTCCCGGACACGCTCCGCCTGGTGCTCCTCGCGCTCTCGAGCACGCTCTCTCCGCTCCATCTCGAGGGCGACTCGCAGCTCCGCCACGTCCTGAGGCAACTCCTCTCACCGCCTCAAGGCCCGCTCCAGCTCCACGACCCGTTGCTCACGGATCGCCAACTCTGTCCCGGCCAGGGCAGCCCGGGTATGTGCCGCCTCTAACTGTGAAGACTGCAAACATTCAAACAAATCATCAGTTCCACATTTAATGCAATAATTCAATAATTCATGGAATAAGCAACATACAATTGAAAATAAATAACTCACCTGCGTGGCCATCGCCCGTTGTCCCTCCTCGATGCAAGTAAGAGTGGCCCGGAGCTCCTCGGTCTGTAAGAAATGATTTTCATGAATGCAAGGTTAAGTTTGAGTTTGAAATTTACCCGTGAGGCGAGGTCGCGCTCTGCCACCTCGGCCCGTGCCACTGCCCCTGCTAGCTGCTCTGCTAGTGCAGTCACCTCTGCACTAGGCCCTCTCGAGCTGGAGGCCTCTCCTGTCTCTCTCCCTACTGCTCCCTGCTGGGCACGTTGCATTTATTGAGATCGTCAGTGGCTAATCATCAATAATTTAAAAATTCATTTGCATATAAGAATAAATTAAACACTCACCAAGGTCTCAAGGTCTGCCCGTGTGGTGGCTAACTGTGCCTCTAGGCTGTGTAGGTGGGCCTGTGCATCCATTGCCACTATGTCTCGAGCATCTTGCATTCATCACGTATTAGTCGCATGATAGATATACAAAGCATTTGCATTTAATTTAGAAATAAGTGCATTCATATATACCCCTAAGACCCTCATCTGGGGTCGGCCGGCGTAAACCTCC
Source organism: Amorphophallus konjac (assembly GCA_022559845.1). NCBI lineage: Eukaryota > Viridiplantae > Streptophyta > Magnoliopsida > Alismatales > Araceae > Amorphophallus > Amorphophallus konjac. The sequence goes on along the minus strand of CM040121.1, from coordinate 414,977,327 downwards.
CAGTAGCGTCGGAGGTACTCGGAGCTGTCGGTCGCCTGTGAAGTGACCCAGGTCCCGCCACGCTGCCAGTCTGCATACTGGTCGGAGAACCGCACTCTCCAGTCGATCCCCTTCGTGCGACCGCGCGTCTTCTTGCCTATACCCCGCGGCTCTCCTACCTCGATCCACTCCTGGTGTAGGTCGAGGGTCCTCATCACCAGCCTAAGCCGTAACGGGTCGATCTCATTCAGGCAATGAACCCAAAGCTCATGCCCAAAATGAGGTCGGCCCGCTACGACCCAGGGCTGGCCTTCATCGGTCATCCCCTCATAGGGTCTCCACCTACCTGCATTCACAAGCACGCATATCAATCATCATATCATATCACATTCTATAATAAAACATAAAAAATTTTGCATCATATCAAGCATACATACTAGGCGGGGAAGTCTCGGAACTCCCATCGCAGCACTCGCAACTCGTAGGCGAGTGGGGCTCCGATCACCAACGGTAGCCAGCGCCGTGCTAGAGGGAAGGACCCCTCATCTCCAGGCCGTGAGTCGACGCATCCCATCGGCATGTACAAGTGGCTCCAAACCTGCATTCATGCATTGCATTAGCAAAACATTCACATGCATTCTAACAAGAAAACAAAAAAAAATGCATACCAGAAGAAAAGGTGAAAAACCACTGACTGTCATCTCTCGATCTGTCCCCGTGGACAGGTCGGCTATCAAGTGCGCCAGCAGCGCCGCACCCCAGGCGTATCAGCTGACGCCCTCCAAGTCCTCTAGACTGCCCAAGAAGCGGCAGTTGATGACGTCGCCCTTCGTGCCGAGCAGCAATCTCCCGAGCATCAAGAATAGAAACCTCCTCAAATCTATGTATGCTCTCTCTCTGTCAGCTGGATCCTGGCAATAGGCAGCCCTAGCCCCATCTATCAATCTCTGTGAAAACTGCTCTAAGGACTCCCTAGATCTCTGCCTAGAGTCCCCCAATCCCATAGCTATGGTAAGGTCAGTGCGGAAGATGGTCCTACACTCGCTAGGCGTCTCATAGACCGTCTCTAGCCCTAGCAGCCTCTGAGTCAGCTCACTATAGTCGGGTAGGGTGAACCCGCTCACAGCCTCCCCATCTACCCTCAGCCCAGTGATCCTAGTGACATCCTCTAGGGTAGGAACCATATGCCCCCACGGCATCAGGAAGGCCCTGCTAGTCCTTTCCCACCTCTCCCTAAGCACCTGAATCAAAGGCAGGTCGGGTCTGACTGGCTCAATGCTAAGGAAAGCCCCAAACCCCATAGCATCTATCCTAGCTCTCTGAAACTCGGGGAGGCCGTAATACGCTGCCCGGACCTGGACCCAAGAAATCAGTGTCCTCATCAGCCCCTGCATGCATATAAAAGAACTTTTTGCTTAAGTTTTCATGTGGAAATTCATTTAAGCTCATTAACTATGATATTTGTTGTTTGGATAATTAACAACCTACCGAGGGTCGTGGTTTTCATGATTGACGCCCCTGAGGGTGGCGTTATTTCCAAATAGGTTTCAGGTGATACTGTACATTCATTTAATTGACGACCTACCCATGGTCATTGTTTATCTAAGTGACGCCCCTATAGGCGCCATTTTTTTTAAAGTAATATTCTAAAAATATGAAAAATTCAGAATTGACGCCTAACCCTGGGTCGTCAGTTATCTAAGTAACGCCCCTGTGGAAGGGCGCGGTTCATGAAGTAATTTTCTATCCTAAATTACATTTCTGGAAAATGTTGAATTGACGGCCACCCTGTGGTCGTTACTTATCTAATTAACGTCCTGAAGGGGGGCGTGGTTTTCCTGGGGTTTCAAGGTTTTAATGTGCGAAATTGAAATAACAGAAACACATGCATTTTTAAATTTAAATGAAATCACAGGGAAATAACAGCATGCTGGCGAAACATGATAAAATTAAAAATAACGACATGCTGCAGGGCGTTTCTTTCATGCGATTAATTATTTTTAGAAAATGAAAAGATGAAATTAACGACCCTCTCTGGGACGTTATTTAAATTCACGACACCCCTGGGGGCGTCATTTTACTGTGTCTCTGGTTTTGTCATGCCCGAGGGCTATGGAAATGGGGAAATAATGGAAATAAAATAAAAAAATGGAGAATAGGGGGGGCCTACCTTTTGTCGTTTGGGCCCAATCAACCCCCACGGAGGGGTTGTCTTGGCTGGCGTGGCCGCCGGAGCTGCCCAGGCCGAGGGGCCACCGCCGCCGCCTCCGGCGGCTCTTCGTCTTCTTCTCCTTCTTCTTCCCCTTCTCCACCGTCTTCTTCATATTCTCCTCCATCTTCTTCCTCCCCTTCTTCGTCTTCTTCGTTGTCTTCATCGCCTTCGTCTCCTCCACCGTCTTCACCGTGCTCCTCTTCCACTTCTTCAATGGGCACCGCCGCCGGTGCGTCTTCGGCCGCCGCGGGAGGGAGTCCCTCCCCGGCTTGTTCCCCTTCCAAGTCTACCCCGTCGGGGGCCATAACCCTCTGCCGTTTCTGTCCGCCACCAGCCATCGATTTGAGAGGGAGAGAGTAGAGAGAGAGAGAGAATGGGAAGTTGAGAAAGAGGGGGTTTGCGGTTAGGGTTTTGCAGAAGAGAGAAAGAGTTGAACGAAGGAAGGAGAAAGGGGGAAAGTGGGGTTTAACGGTCGAGAATAATTGACGGCTGAACGGAGGACGTTTCTTTTTAAATTGACGGTTTGAAGAAAGGCGTGGTTTATAGATTTGACGCCCTGAGACTGGACGTCAATTATTATTTGCATGGGGATTTTCAATCGTCGTCAGACGCATTAATGGGAACTGATTGATGTGAGTGGGCGTCATTTTTACCCCTTTGAATTTGTCGACGAACAGAGCGGGCGTCCATTCTTTAATACGCGACGTGAGTAAAGGCGTGTTTTCTAAGAAATTAAGGAATTATTTTGAAAATTATTTGAAAATTTGAATTGATTAACGCCTTGTTTAAAGACGTGAGTTAAGAAACGCCAGTGCCTTGGGCGTCAATTATGAGTTTGAAATATAATGGACGGCTTCAACTGAGGTGTGTCTTAAGTAATTAACGCCGTTGATAGGGGCGCTGTTCAGAACAGAAGGACCAGAACTCCTTGTTATCAGATAGAATTGCTTGAAATATCAGAACTGATCACTTTCATACATTGCTTTGGCTCAGATAAAAGAGGAATTCTTATTGCATTCATGAAAATCTTTGGTTACATTCTAAGCCACTATGGGCCTTATCTTCTTGAGAGCCAGTACATAAGCTTTACATTTGTTCTCTTCTTCTTCAACATGAGTCTTGGATTTGTGGAGAAGTGCCACTTTCCATTGAGCCATTATGGTCCTGATTTCTTCATGGTCTCCACTTGAGCATAGTTCTCTTCTTTTGATTGGAGGAAGGTGAGAAGGTCGTTCGAAGAGATGCCGAGGAAGCCCGAGTTGTGGGAGACATCGGTGTGCGTTGTAAAGGATGAAGTCGGTCCCGCCAACCAAACGGAGCTCGATGCCAGAGGATAACCTTGAGCGAAGTTCTTGGGTTTTTAGAAACCCCGGTGTACATGTGAAATTGCTCTTTGGCATTGTTTTGAAGTAATCTCTCCATTCATTCCTATTCTTGAGCTTGGGAACTCTATTAGTAACTCCTTCACATAAGCCCAATGAGCTTGTCATATACCGAAGTGGACTCCTGGAGAAGATTTTGGAGGCCGCTTGGTTTGCTTGACATGGATCAAACTTAAAGTGTAAATCTATCCAACATGCTAGAAGAAGCATTGATCCGAATAAGGGCTGTCCTAGTGAAGCTGAGGTGAGCCCATTGTATAGGTTGGCTAGTATTGCCCCACCTACTCTCTTTCCCTCCCACATGCTTGCTATTGCACTCAAGTGTTGTTCCTCTAAATGATCCTCCAATGAAGGGAATAACAAAGCTCCACCTACACATATGACAAACCCCTTCATCACTCTTTGCAAAAGGGCTTCATCTCCTTGAGCCTTATCCATGTTTTTATATACCCAAGAAGCCAACTTCAAAAGATTGATTCCCTTGTTGGCCTTCATTTGATTTACCAAATTTGAGCTTTGAACAAGGCTCATAAGTAGGTCATGAGCTTGTATGGGCTTGGTCATATGGGCCATCTTTGTTTCCTCTCCTTGCTTCATCTTCTTCAAACCCAAGAGCATCTCCACTTCTTCTAGGAGGATGGTGGCTTCAAAGGTTGGGAATAGAAAAGTATGGGTGTGAGGGTGCCATAATTCTATAAGAGCTCCAATGGAAGCCCAATCAAGATGGATATCATTATAATGGGTAGCATGAGTGATGAGGCCTACGAGGTTCCACTTAGCAAGGAAGGATCTCATGTCTAGAGAGAGCTTGGAGAGTAGCAAAGGAAGCCACTTAATCTTTAGAAACCTTCTTGGACCAGGAATAATGGGGTAATCCTAAAAACATAAAAAATAAAGGAAGAAAGAGGATAATAATCAGAAATTTTGAATAGGAAGAAAGACAGTACAAAATAAAAGCTTCAACATCGAGAATTCTTACTTGGCCCTTGGTGATTTTCTCACTTATATGGCCTGGCAATTCAGAAATTCTTGGGAAATTCATCCTTGGCTTTTTGGAAAGCCTTTGCTGCATCAGTTGATTCATCATTTTTGACAGTATTGCTGGTTCTTCTGCTTCTATTATAGCTTCAATGCTCTGTTCTGCTTCTGCTCGAGAAGATAGCTTCGTCTCTATGCTTCGATGGTCTTGATGCTTGAAAAACACCAAGGGTTGCCCTATTTATAATGTTTTGAACATGAACGGGTATCATGGTTTGAGTTTGAATCAAACAGTTTGCTGGAAGTTTAGTTTCGAGATGGAAACGAAAACAGGTAATTGACGACGCGCTATTTGGCGTCATTTGATAAATTGACGACATCCTCAGGGTCGTCATTTATCTCGCGCCTCCATGGAGGGCGTCATTTGCATTCCAATTCCAAGTTAAACCTTTAAATGCAATTAACGCCTCAGTGCACGTCGTCATTTCTTGTTTTGACGCCGACCAGAAGGGTCGTCATTTTCTGAGCTTGTGCGTGTAAATTACTTTGGTTATTTCATGAACTTAAGTGCTGTCATATCATGATTAAATTATTTTTATCAAGCACTTATGATCATATTTTAAGCTAATGATCTTTTGAGCTTTGAAGTGCAGGCTATGCAAGTCTGAGCATCGTGGGTGCAAAGTCTCTAAGTCTATACACTCTAAGCATTCCATTCATAAGTCTGTACATTGCACTCACCCAAGTCCATACGTTCCATCCTCAAAGTCTGCACGTCCAAAGTCTACACATTCTGAAGTCTGTATATTGCATTTCGTAAGTCTATACATTTCATCCATTCTGAAGTCTATACATCCCTATTCTATTCACAAGTCTATACGTTCCATCCATTCCCAAGTCTATACGTTCCATTCCCTTCACCAAGTCTATACATCCTTCACCAAGTCTATACGTTCCATTTCCTTCACCAAGTCTATACATCCCATCCCTAAGTCTATACACTCCATGTTGTACCCCTTGTGCTTTGTTGATGATGTGGTGTTTTAATGATAGCAACATGAATGAGTCACCACATTGAATGACAGCAACATGATTGTTTATAACTGATATACTCTGTGGATAATGCATATGACTGTGACTGGTATATTATCTAGAGAATGCATGTGTTCTGTCTGCACAGTCTCCACAGTAGTGCGTCAACTCCTTGAGCTGATGCGTCGACGTTTCAGTTCAGGTTCTTCAAGTCTATACATTAGACTGTGGCAAAGTCTATTCATTCGTTTTGGTAACAAAGTCTATTCAGCCGTGTCATATGCTCCTGAAATCCATACATTGGTCCTCCTTCAAAGTCTGTATAGCCACTGGTCTAGAATCTGAGTCTGTACATCGTCTTGTGCCTTCAACGTTCAAAGCCTCAAGTCTGTACAGCGTTACGTTCTCTTGACAAAGTCTGTACAGTGTCTTATACTGGCAAAGTTTATACAGCGTGAAGTCTACACATTGGCTTCGCTCCATAAAGCCTATACATTGGCCACTGCTCTCCAAAGTCTGCACAATGGTCTTCACACCTGAAGTCTGGACACTGGTTTAAATCCTTCTAAGTCTGTACATTGGCTTCATATCTGCAAGTCTATACACTGGACCTTGTTTTACCAAGTCTGTACACTTGCTGCACTGTTCAAGTCCATACACTGGCAGCTCTGCTTAAGTATATACATTCGTCTGAACTAAGTTCATTTTCCTCTGTCTGTCTGCAGATGATTCAGGCCATCAAGACTTGGCACGTGATCCAAGAGGCTGAAATGCTGACACGTGGACACAGCAGTTCAAACAATCAAGAGCTTCTCTGGATTATTTTGGTGCGTCAACGCAGTGAGCAAGTAGCGTGGACGCAGCGGTTCAAGAATCCCTTATTGCAGCCTCTAGAGTACATTGGCAGCATCGACGCTGCAGCTCCATGCGTCAACGCAGCATGCTGAGAGCGTCGACGTAGCAGTTACAAAGGGAGAGCCAATGGGTTACTGGATTACTCTGGTGCGTCAACGCATTCATCAAGTGGCGTCGACGCAGCAGGTTGATGGATCGACAAGGTGACCAGAGGGTGGACGCAGTTGCACAATGCGTCAACGCACTCCACACGAAACGTGAGAGGGCTGAAGCCATCTAAGTTCAGACGCTGCAGCTCCATGCGTCAACGCAACATGATGATAGCGTCAATGCAGCACGCCCATCTGTTGAAGACTTGATCACTGGATCACAGATGCATCAACGCAGCCGGCTGATGGAGTCAACGCAACAGACTTGAGTCCTGCTGGTCGAATGTCGTTGAATTGATGGGCACGTGATCCGAGGTGCCTGGCTCGTGAAGCAGGATGCTGCCACGTGGTCCGAATTTCTAGGGCAGGAACTGTGGAAGCCACACGCGCCCTTGCTGCTGCTGATGCTGCTGTTGGTATATAATGGATCCTTCGTCTTCAGATGGAGGCTGATCGTGATCGAAGCCAGAGAGCAGAAGCTGAGAGAAGAAAAAGGGAAAAAGAAGAGAGAGCTTCCACGATCCAGCAGAAGAAAAGAAAAAGGGAAAGAGAGAAAAGGAGAACTGATATCGAAAGAGGAAGAGAAGTGGAGCAGAGAAGAAAGAGAAAGAGAGAGAGTGAAGAAAGAGAGTGAGATCGAGGAAAGAAGAGAGAGAGAGAGAGAGAGAGAGAAGGAGTTCGTTCCTCAGATCTTTGGTTCAAAACCAGATCTGAGGTTGCTCATTGTTAGAGCTATATTTCGTGCTTCATTGTTCAGCTTTTAGTTGCTGTGTTTCTATCTTTTCTGTTTTCTATTTTACATCTTTGTTCAAGTTGTCAGTCAGCGGTTTGCAGAGGAGGACTCCTCTGGACAGCAAGCTGTGTTGCTCAGCGGGCAGTGGAGGTTTCCACTAGACGGGTAAGCTGTAATCCCCAGCGGTTGTAGTGGTGGATTCCACTGGACGGCAAGCTGTGAGGCCCAGCGGTTGTAGGCTAAGCTGTATTGCCCAGCGGACGTAAGCTGTGTTGCGCAGCAGTAATCCACACTCGGGTTGAGTGTGGGGTGGATGTAGGTCTGCTGGACCGAACCACCTAAAAACCCTTGTGCATTGTGGTTTGTTTTGTTCTATTGTGCTTCCGCTAGATGAATGCATAGGGGCGCTCCATGTGTTTGGCTTCTAGTTGAGCAGAAGAGTTAATTAGTCTTCTTAGAGTGTTTTAATTTGTCAAGAGAGCGAAATTCTAGTTGAGCTACATTTTGTCTAAATCTGTCTTGTTAGAGTGCTCACTACCTGCTTGTTTAATTCCGCATCTGCTAATTAGTCTTCCAGATTTGATAAATCTGTCTAGTTAGCATTCTAAATAGTTAGTGAGCCCAAATTGTTAATTGGGTGAAAGATTTTATAGCCCATATTCATTCACCCCCCCTCTGAATACTTGCACCGAACCTAACACTCCATTCCTCAAAGTCTGTACGTTCCAAAGTCTATACACTACATTTCATAAGTCCATACATTCTCTGAGTCTATACATTCTACCCACCTAAGTGTATACATTCTCTGAGTCTGTACGTTCCAAAGGTCTATACACTACATTCCATAAGTCCATACATTCTCTGAGTCTATACATCCCATCCCTAAGTCTATACACTCCATTCCTCAAAGTCTGTACGTTCCAAAGTTTATACACTACATTTCATAAGTCCATACATTCTCTGAGTCTATACATTCTACCCACCTAAGTCTATACATTCTCTGAGTCTGTACGTTCCAAAGGTCTATACACTACATTCCATAAGTCTATACAATGTTAAGTCCACACATTTATTCTTCATCCATAAGTCTATACATTCCAAAAGTCTGTACGTTGAATAAAAATTCATAAATTCTTAAAATTCCAATAAAAATTCATAAATTCTCAAAATTCCAATAAAAATTCATAAATTCTCAAAATTCATAAATTCTCAAAATTCCCATAAAAATTCATAAATTCTCAAAATTCCAATAAAAATTCATAAATTCTTAAAATTTCAATAAAAATTCAAAAATTCTCAAAATTTCAATAAATTCTCAAAATTCCAATAAAAATTCATAAATTCTCAAAATTTCAATAAAAATTCAATAAAATCTAAAAATTCCAAAATTCTCAAAACTCCAAAAAAAAATCCAAATAAATCAAAAAAAATTTTTTTCTAAAAATCAAATCAATGTTGTTGAGTATGCTTTATGCATCTTTATATCATGGCTAATGAAATTTTGAGTGCAGGTTAAGAAGCTCTTGGTCCCATCAACTGGGCCTCGGCATCCAAGCCGCACGGTGACTGCACCTCATTTCTCAGTTCCCACATACTCATGTTATCACCATCTTCCTGTATGCATTCCTGTATGCATTGTTACTATAAGGTATATACGCTATTATAGCATATCAAGGACCTTGTGGTTCTGATGAACCTGGAATTTGAGTTCCCCTTCATCAAAAACAGTGATAATTCCAGGGGACTCTTGATCACACGGATAGGCCGTTGAGTCATTCAAGGTTTGGGACGATGGTTCCACTTTCTGAGTTGATGCGTGGACAAACGGGCTTCGGCTTAGTATCAGCTCAGAGATCTGGATTCTTGACCAAATCTAGATGGCTTAACAATATTATCCTTGATTATCTTTTATTTTAGTTTGTTTTAATTTTTCCTTTAGCCCAGCATGCATCATGTAGGACTTTGAGCTTAATGATGAAAATCTTCATATTACGCCAATAATGAAGGTCGCTCGTTCTTAATTGAGTTGACATGAGATATTCCATTCCAAATCAAGTACTTTATTCTCCTTGAAATCGCTCAGGCTGGTCCCTTGAAATCATCCATTTGTTGGATCCTTATCTCAATTCACTTTACTTTTCTGTAAATCCACCTTGGTTGTAGCACGTCCACATTGGCTGGTAACCGCTCTCCAATGGTGCCTCCCTGTCGTGCCCTCACGCACATTTTGCTTATTTAGTTTACTCTCCTTTATCCAGCTGATCGATGCTTTCTCGGAATTGTTCGGAGTTGTTTCATTCAGAATCTTGGAAAGATTTCCAACGCTTAGTGTCAGAGGCGTGTCACATCACACCTTGGCATCTACTTATCAGTCCGTTCCATTTCATTCTACTTGTTTCACTTCCACTCCATTCCGTCTCACTCCCTTGCAAAGCAGACGCCAAGGCGGGGCAGCTGTAGACACGCTAAAATTGATGCTATGTTGAGTAAATCTCATGTCATCATGTGACGCCCCAAAGCGGACTTCAATATTGATTTAATATGAAAATTTTCTATTTCTTATAAATTAATTATGATTTCTTATTTTTTTCTTGGGAAATTGGAATTAACGCCCTGATCAGGGGCGCTATTTAAATTGACGGCATGGACAAGGGCGCCTCTTTTAACAATGGACGACTACCAATACGGGCGTCATTTTATGGATTTACTGAAAATTTCAAATTTCAAATAAAATGAAAATTGTATAATTAACGTCTCTCCTGAAGGCGTTTATTATGTGACGCCTTGTCGACAGGCGTCAGTTCATCATTTTAAATAAGGAAAGTTAATTGTTTCTATAAATAAATTCAGAAATTGACGCCTTTGGATGTGTCGTCATTTTCAAGTGACGCCCTTCATTCGGTCGTCATTTTCAATTCCGTCTCCCTTTCGCCTGCTTCTTTCTAGTAATAGTTCCTTCCTCATTTTGAGCCTTGTGTTCGACTGGGAAGGATGTTTCTTGATGAAGGATATTTACCTTGTTTTAATCCTTATTCTCCAAGGATTTTTGGCCCCATAAATACCCCTCCTGGGTCTCTTCGCGCGAGAGATGAGAGAACAGAGAGAGATCATCATTAAGAGAGTAGAGCTGCAGAGAGGAGAGTGAAAAGAGAACAGAAGAAAGCTAACGTAGAGAAGAGTGTTTTTCTTGATTGCAGGTTATTCTTCCAAGGCTTCTTCTCGGCGGTTCTTCATCCTCTCCAGGCTTCATCCTTTGCTACTGTTCCATCGTGCATATTGAAGCTCTTTCCCCTCTACTGTTGCACACACAGCAGAGAGAATCTCTCTTTCTCCCTTTTTAGTTATTTAGTTGTTTTATTAGCATATCATCATCTCACATCCTTTTTCTCTAGCTCTTGCTAGACCTCATATCATATTGTTACTTAGCATATTACATCCATACTTTTCAAACCTTGTTACTCTTCTTAGGGGTTTAAAACCAAAACACACAAGGTGTGTTCATGTTCATGTTCAATTTGATTAATTTCATAATCTTAGAACTTTGATACTACACCCTTTGGCTAATCCACTCTTTTATTTGATTTGTGTGTTCTTGCATGGTAATCAAGACTAAGAACCCCCTTCATCGGTCGACCGGTAGAAGGAGGAAGAAAGGGTTTACAATCTCCCCCGCTCAACACAAGGTACTCGCGATCATCCTTTTTCTTATTGGAGGTAACCCCTCTGGCGATCACATTCTCCTTTAGCATCCTACGCATGCTCTTCCTTTCGCCATTTAATTTTTAAGCTTTAGAAATTGAGTTTTGGTTTCATTCCCTATTAAGTGGATTTTTCATAATCTACAATAACTGTGCCGTCTTCGTCAGCCTATCCACCAGCAACCAAATACCATCATGCCCACTCGGAGTCCTCAGCAAACCCACCACAAAATCAGTGGTCACGTGGTCCCATTTCCACGCGGGAACCTCCAAGGGCTAAAGCATACCACCAGGTCGCTGATGCTCCACCTTCACCTACTGATAGGTCAGGCACCTGGCCACAAAGTTGGCAATATCTCTCTTCATGCCAGGCCACCAGAACTGTCTCTTAAAGTTCTGATACATCTTCATCGCACCCGGGTGCACAGTGTACCGACTCCCATGAACATCTAGTAACACCGCACGCCTCACCTGCTCCTCGGCCGGGACGTATAGCCTACCAAGGAATCTCACGGCTCCGTCCTCACAGAACTTCACATCAGCCAAAGCCAAAATTTGGGGCAACTCAGGGTCTGCACGTTGAGCATCTGTCACCTGATGATGAATCGTAGGCGTGACAGTCAAGCTCGCAAGAACAGCTGACCCGGGCTCTTGAGGAACCTTAAGCCTAAATGTCACGGCTGGCACCTGTTCCCAAAGCCTCCACTTCCTCACTATCATGGCGCTGACCACAACCTTCCTGCTCAAGGCATCGGCAACGACATTCATCCTACCTGGCTGATAAGACAGGGTGAAGTCGTAATCCTTCATATACTCCATCCATCACCTCTGCTTGAGGTTAAGGTCCTGTTGGGTGAACACATACCTCAAACTCTGATGGTCCGTGAACACCTCGAACTTCTCGCCGTACAGAGAATGCCTCTAAATCTTCAATGCAAAGATCACGGCCGCTAACTCAAGGTCATGGGTAGGGTAGTTCTCCTCATGTGGCTTCAACTGCCAAGACACATAAGTCACTACTCTACCGTGTTGCATCAGCACAGCACCCAACCCGACCCCGGAAGCATCTGTACACACTACAAAACCTCCCGATCTAGAAGGCAACACCAACACCGGTGTCGAGGTGAGCAACCTCTTCAGCTCCCTGAAGCTCTGCTCACACTCACCAGTCTAGAGAAATGACACATCCTTCCCCGTAAGTCTGGTCATCGGGGCTGCAATACGAGCAAAATCCTGAATGAATCTCCTATAATAGCCTGCAAGCCCCAAGAAACTCCGAATCTCCGTCACGGACCTTGGCCTCGGCCACTGCATCACTACCTCGACCTTGGTTGGATCCACGGAAATACCATCATCAGAAATCACGTGCCCCAAAAAGTGCACCTTATGAAGCCAAAACTCACACTTGCTGAGCTTAGCATACGACTGGTGATCCCGTAAAGTCTACAACACGACCCTCAAATGATAAGTATGCTGCTCTGCAGACTGCGAATAAACAAGGAAGTCGACCACAAACACTACCACAAACTGGTCCAGGTAGGGACGGAACACCCTCTGCATCAAATCCATGAACGCTGCGGGGGCATTGGTGAGCCCAAACGGCATCACCAAAAACTCATAATGCCCATATCTCGAGCTGAACACAGTCTTATCCATGTCAAACTCTCAAATCCGCAACCGATAGTAATCGGACCATAAATCAATCTGCGAGAACACTCGAGCAGACTGAAGCTGGTCAAATAAATCATCAATCTGTGGCAACGGACACTTGTTCTTAACGGTTACCTCGTTCAGCTGTCGGTAGTCAATACACAACCTCAGACTACCATCCTTCTTCTTCACAAATAACACTGGCGCACCCCAAGGGGAAAAGCTAGGATGAATGTACCCCTTGGCGAGCAACTCCTGCAACTGCGCCCTCAATTCCCTCAACTCAGCGGGAGCCATGCGATAGGGAGCCTTCAACAAAGGTCCCGTACAAGGTACAATCTCAATAACAAAATCAATCTCCCACTGCGGAGGTAATCCTGGCAAATCCCCAGGAAAAACATCGGGAAACTCGCACGCCACCGGAATGTCCTCCACATCCGGCTCCGACTGGTCTACCGCGACCACAGAAGCGAGGAAACCCTGACAACCGACATCAAGCAAACGACGAGCCCTAATAGCCGAAATAAGAAGGCGAGAAGAGGAAGACCTGATACCTTGGAAATAAAAGGTAGGTCCATGAAACCGTTGAAAATAAACCATCTTCGAGCCACAATGCACCAAGGCATGATGGGCCTCGAGCCAATCCATGCCCAAAATCACATCAAAGTCCTGAAGTGGCAACGCATAAAGTCTGGCCGATAAACTCCGCCCTTCCACCCACACAAGAACCTCATCGAAATAATACGGAGTGACCATAAAATCACCCGTAGACAACTCCACTGCCAAATCACAAGACAACTAGGTCACCGGCTCCTCAATACTCAGTGCGAAATCCTCCGAAATAAACGAATGCGACGCCCCAGAATCAAACAAAACTCGAGCCGCACAACCCAAAATCATAATGGTAACTTTCACGAGCTGCGACGCCTCTGCCTCTGCCCTGGTCATGTGTGTAATCTGGCCTCGGGACCTCTGCCTGCCCCCCACACTCGCTGACTTGGGTAGCGGCAGATACTGCCCATGCTGTTGCTGCTGCTGCAATGGCCTCTGCTGCTGGGGGTACTACTGCTGCTGAGGATACTGCTGCTCCTGCGACCTCTGGGGACAGTCACGCGCCATGTGCCCTGGATGGTCACACCTGAAACAAATAACCGGCACCGTGCACTGCCTACCTAGATGGGACTTGCCACATTGGGGACACGGTCCCCGCGATCAACCCATTGATCCTTGACGCTGATAAGGGATTGGCTGCTGTACACTACCTGAAGACGCCTGCCTCTGATCCTTGCGCTTCTTATAGAATCCTTTCTTGAGAAACTTCTTGACCTTGGAGCCAAAAGACGCAGATCCTGTCACTAACGCCGCCGGTGTCGACGCTCCCGAACTACCCATAGTGTGCTGAAAGGTACCCTGTTGTTGGGTAGCTGTCTGCTGATTGCGGCCTAACTGGGACTGCCTCTGGCCTCCCTGTCCTTAGACCTTCTGCATATCGAGCTCCAAAGATGCTGCCACACGAGATGCTGTCTCCAAATTAGTAGCAACGTTCGCCATCAAGAGGTGCCTCAGGTCCTGCCTCAAACCCAGAACAAACTGCTCGGTCTTCAACCTCTCATGCTCCATGATATGGGGCGCATAACGGCCTAACTCAACAAACCGAGTCCTGTACTACAACACTGACATGTCGCCCTGCACCAGCTCCAGAAATTGACGCATCTCCTGCGTACCAACATAGGATGGGCAGTAAGTACACTCGAAGACCGTAACAAAGTCCTTCCACATGATCAGTTGGAGAGAACGTGATTGAAAGGACGTCTTCCACTCCGAAGACCACCAATCTCGAGCCGTACCCTGCAACTGGTTGCAAGACAACATCACCATGTCCTCTTTAGTACATCGCATGGAACTGAACACTCTCTCCATCTCATCAAGCCATCTCCTGGCCACATCGGGATCTCGCTGGCCATCGTAGTAGGGTAGATATAACTGCAAGAAGTCCCACACTGCACGATTGGGTCCACCCCGTGACGACGAGCCCTCACCAGCATCACCGCCAAACTGCCGAGACATGAACTGAAACATGCTCCGAAAGAAATCCTCTGCCCCCGGAACTCTCGCTGCATCCCCTGCCTGGGTGGTAACTAGTGGCACTCTGCTATGCTCCTCCTGCTCCTCAGTCGACTATCCCTGCTGAGAGCGAGTCCTATGCCTCGGCGCCATACTCGCCTACTGCAAAAAGACAAAAGACAAGAAAAACGGTGAAATCAATAAAACACACGATGTCCTAAGCTAGTGCCGACTGTACATCATCATTGTGGACTAGTGGACCATTGTAATTATTTATAATTCTTATATATATCCACAACCGCTGCTCTGATACCAGCTGTAACGCCCCGAGATCTAAATATCGGGAGAGGCCCGATAACTCGAATCCCGAACCGCCACCCACGAGTCCGAAGACTCGGAAGGGTTAAAAGGGATGGTGTGAAAATACACAAGAATTTGAATAATTCCAGAACAACACATTTTATATGAATAAGCAGGAAATTAAAGATTAACATTAATCAAATTAAATGGTCCACAACAATAACAGCAGTCTAAAATATAATAGTAGTCCACAACTAGTACAACACAGAAAAGAAGGTACAACTACACGGGGCATACCCCGACCTGGCAATTGGCAACTAACCCTTGGCACCTGAACCACCTGGAGCCTCGGAAGCGCTCCCCTGAAGCCTCGTCTCACCTGAAACACGGTGAAAACACGCAGGGCATGAGCCTTAAAATAAAAGGCTCAGTAGGGATCATCCGGTCTCCACCTCGCAAATCGCAAACCCGCGTGAAAAGCAGCTACAAGCTATCACTAGCAAGATGTAGAACGGAAGCTACATGAATAAATAAATAGGAAAGCTCTGCTACGTCTAGTACCGAACGCACGGCACAAAAACTAAGACAACTCGTCAAAACCTCAAAGAGTCGCTACCACACAAAGACAGGAGTATCAACCACTAGAAGAAAGGCCAGATGCGTCCATTGATGGCTTAGACCGCGTCTCAGGTGTCTCCCTCCGGCCCAGCGGGAACTGAGACACTGTACAAGTAACCACAGAACAAGTGACTAGCTAGGGTCACGCTCGTCAGCGCGGGTCCACTGCCCCCAACCACGTGTGAACACACAGACAATACGTCCTAGGTCTAGCCCTCTGATTGGTTTTCCCCTCAGCCGGACTCTGGCGTCAAACGTGGGGCCCTACGGACACCAGTCTAAAAACCGCCTCTCGGGGTAGCCTCGCCACCACTCCCTGGTGGGACCACTCGCGTGTCGAAAGGCTACGACTAGTGGAGGGTCACCGAAGGAGTAGTGTCACGCCCCGAGAGCGGAAGATACCCGGAGATGCGTGATGAGTTTATATCAATCTTGTCAATCAGAGTAGTAGTGTATTCGACACAAAGACAGAGATGCGTAAAAGTAAAGATAACCCAATCCATTTATTTCTTCATAATAAATAGTCTATTACAAACCCAATACTCTATTCAAAAAAAGAAAAGTACACATTTGACTCAAGAAATATATAAAAGACTAGATGACACTTGGAAAAGCTCTGGCTCTTCCACTCTTGATTCTCCCCATCCGATTGACTTCCCTCATCGTCGGACTTACTTGAAAAGTAAGGGAAACACGGAGTGAGCGAACGCTCAGTAGGAAATTAAATCTCAAGAACTAGCAAGGGGTTTAAGTAGTTACATCTTTCATGAATGTACTATATCTATGCATGCTCGCATGAAACGACAAGATAGAAAGAGGATATAACAATAAGATAACAGGAAGAACTAGTCATGAACTTTCAAGAACTTATATCAAATGACCTCAAGATATTCAAGCAAGTACTTTATCATGTCAAGATGAAATTTGGCTATCACGTTCAAGCACGCAAGTAATTACCCTTTTTCGGGCCACGCAAGTCATGTAATATCAAGTCAAGTACAAGATTTGTGGAATGTTCAATCAAGCTAGTCATGCACTTCGGTATAATGCCAATACCGTGATCAATCAACTCCCATGGGCACAAGTACTTTCGGGTGCTCCTCCCAGGACCAGATCGGACCCTATATGCGCAGGCATTAGTCATGTATTTCTAACATCCACATTTTTGTGTATAGCCATCATGGAATTTCAATAAGCAAGCTTGTAGTCATGTAAGACAACTTTGAGAGATTAGAGTCCAAAAATATGACTTTTGACACCAATAGGCGATAATAACGGTACAATCACACTTTCGATAAAACTAGGTGGAATTGGTTCCCTTAACTCGGGTACCATGATAAGTAAGTAGAGACACTCTTTTATATAGAATTGAGGTCCATATGAATAGCACCTCAATGGCAAGACGTCCTCATTCTTCATATAGAATTGAGGTTCACAAGAACATCAAGTTTAATATAGAATTGGGGTCTACAAGAACAGCATAACAACGGCATATTCTTCCCCGTTCATTAAGATAATTCTCATATCATACCCATGGCATGACATGAGGGCCGGTATCACCATGTTTCTATAGAGGGACATGGCAAAGATTGTGTAATGGGTTTTTATGGTACAACCAGCTCAGTCGGCCTTGAGGGAATCCAAGACGGCGAGGAGTCTTACGGAGGTCTCTATGACTAACTCGCTAGTCGAAAGGAACGGAATATCCAATGGAGAGCTTGTATGTCAATGAGAATTGAGTGTGTAATGCGATAAATCATCGTAGAAAATATGAGACTATACTTACGGAGTGGAGTAATAGTGCCAATATATATGTATGTATGTATAATGAAACCCTCGGATAACAGTAATCAGGAAAAATCAGTAGTGCAGAAAATAGCGACTTTGGTAAAGTCGTTTTTCATGAAATTAACTCCTTAATCAGGGGCGTTTATATTAAATTTGACGACATGTGTAGAAGTCATCCTTTCAATATTTCTAATTTTGCAGAATATTAAAAATCTGGAAATTTTCATAAAACGCGCCCTAGACAGGGGCGTTAGTTTACAGAAAGCGCCCTGGTATGGGGCGTCAGTTCAAGAAAAGACGGCCTGGACAAAGTCGTTAATTCACAATTTTACAAATTTCGAAACGATGAAATTTCAGGAATCATGATATAGGGTCAGGACCAGAAAAATAGCAGGATTACAAGAGATTGATCAAGCATTAATCTAGAATCATGTTTGAATTGATATATAATTATTAAACAGGGTATTTAGTAATTAAAAGAAATTGACGTCCGTGTGCAGGGCGTCAAATATGAAATTGACGACCTAGTCATGGTCGTTTTCTTGTAATTTAGCGCCCTTGATAGGGGCGTTTCTTTCAAAAACTCTTTAGAAACTAATCAAAACGCATGAAATCTATATGCATGTATTAACGGATGATGTTATAATTATTAATATGCTAGTTTGGGCTACAATCCCTGAGAAAACCTACCTTATAGTTAATCTAGATGAAGGACTCGTGAAAGGTTTGGGACAATACTCTGTCTAACAGAGCCTCCTGGCGATGATAATTGCTAATAGCAGCAGCACGCACAGAAGAGGGTGCAGATGAAGAACCCTTAATTCTTCAGTCGGACGTTTCCACTCTACAGGCAACCTGTAGAGGCAGAAGAAAACGAAGGTATTATTCTTCGTATGAACAACAGGAGGTAAAGGAAGAGAAGAACTTACTGGTTCTTCGGGAAGACAGGAGCTCCTTAACCTGTAGAAGATGAAGAAGCATAATTAATATTCTTCATGTAACAGGGAAAAAGAACTATACGAATAACCTGCTGTTCATACCTTAGAAGACTCCGATCGCCAAAATAGCGAATCAGATCGACACGTGGAGTATTTATAGGATTATAGGATCCTAATAGGGTTAGTGTTTGATTGGAAGTAACACTTCCATGATAGAGTTATTACTACATTCGAACTCTTTCTCATAGTTATCAACTTACCCTAGATAAGTTCCTGGTTCGAACGGAACATAAACTGAATTAACGTCCTAGGTAACGACGTCGAATTTAAATTGACGTCTTGGAATGCGTCGTTTCTTGTTGAAACGCGTCCAAGCAAAAGGGCGTTACAATTACTTGCCTTTTTATGTAATTTTGGTTGTTTAAGATTTGACGCCTTGAACTGTGGGCGTCCTTTCTTAAAAACACGCCTTAGGTGAGGGCGTTTCTTGTCAAGTAGCGCCTTTATCTGCGGCGTTATTTTCATCAGGGTTTAATTTTTTTCCATTTTAAGTTTTATCATTTATTTACTTAATCTTTTAATCTATTTTGATTTATCTATCTCCTTCTATTTTATCAGGGTTGCTACACCCTCCCCTACTTAAAAAGAATTTGGTCTCCAAATTCCATAGCATATATTTATATAGAGAGTTGCTACACCTTCTAGAATAACTCTGGAAATCGTTTCCTCATAGATTCCTCGGTCTCCCATGTAGCTTCATGTTCTGAATTCTTATTCCATTGTACTTTTAGCATGGGAATAACCTTATTCCTTAGGGTACATACTTCTCGATCTAGTATTCTTATGGGCTTCTGCTCGTATGTGAGATCTTTCTGGATTACTAAATTTCCATGCTCAATAATATGTGATGGATCATGCACATACTTCTTTAACATAGATATGTGGAACACATCATGTACTTCAGACAGTTGAGGTGGCAATGCGATGCGATAAGCAACCTCGCCAACTCTTTCTAGTATCTCAAAAGGTCCGATGAATCTTGGTGTAAGCTTGCCTTTAACTCCAAATCTCTGTATTCCACGTCTAAGCGATATCTTGAGAAATACATGATCTCCAACTTGGAATTCAAGATCTCTCCTTCTTGTGTCAGCATAAGCCTTTTGTCTAGATTGAGCAACTTACAGTCTTTCTCTGATCAATTGTATCTTCTCGGTAGTATCCCTTACCATGTCTGGACCTAACAGTTGTTTCTCTCCAACTTCGTCCCAGCATAAGGGTGATCGGCAACTCCTTCCATATAAGGCTTCGAAAGGTGCCATTTGTATACTTGCCTGGTAGCTATTATTGTATGCAAATTCGACCAGAGGCAAGTGATCATGCCAGTTTCCACCAAAATCAATAATGCATGCTCTTAGCATATCTTCGACTACTTGATTGATTCTCTCGATCTGACCATCCGTTTGAGGGTGAAAAGCTGTACTAAAGTTAAGTCTCGTTCCCAACGAATGTTGTAGTCCCTTCCAAAAATGAGAAGTAAAACGGGGATCTCTGTCAGACACGATTCAAACAGGAATACCATGTAATCTGACTATCTCCTTGATATACAATGCAGCCAGAACATCAATTGACCATCGGCTCTTGATTGGCAAGAAATGCGCTGATTTAGTCAATCGATCAATAATAACCCATATTCCATCATGTCCTCCCTTTGATTTAGATAGACCCATGATGAAATCCATGCCAATATCCTCCCACTTCCACTTAGAAATATCTAGGGGATGTAGTTTTCCAGCAGGCTTTTGGTGTTCTGCCTTGACTTGTTGGCACATGAGACAGCGCGACACGTGATCCGCTATTTCCCTTTTCATGTTGGGCCACCAAAAATTCCGTTTCACATCTTGATACATTTTGGTAGATCCAGGATGAATCGTGTACCTTGATCTATGAGCTTCATCTAAGATCTTCTTCTTTACCTCGGGACAATCCGGTATGCAAGTTCGATTCCTGAATATTAATCTTCCTTCACAAGTTATTTGGAAATCCGATTGTCCTTCCAGTTTGCCTTTGATCTCTACTAACATTGGGTCATTATCTTGAAGTGCTTGTATTTCAGTTAATAGGTCTGACTGTATGCTTATATGAGATAATGTGGCACATCTAGGGTCTGTGTCCATGCCTATATTGAGTTCAGAGAATTGCTCCAGCAACCTCCATTCTTGAATCATACAATTGGCTAACAGGGCTTTTGGCTTTCGACTAAGGGCATCTGCTACATGATTACCCTTTCCGGGATGATATTGTATATTGAAGTCGAAGTCTTTGAGATATTCTAGCCAATGTCTTTGCCTCATGTTCAGTTCCTTCTGTGAGAAAAGATATTTGAGACTCTTGTGGTCGGAGTATACAATAAACTGCACTCTATAGAGATAATGTCTCCATATCTTCAGTGCAAATACTACCGCGGCCAATTCTAAGTCATGGACGGGGTAGTTCTCTTCATGCTTCTTCAATTGATGAGAAGAGTAAGCTATAACCTTTCCTTGTTGCATTAGAACACATCCGAGGCCAATGCCAGAAGCATCAGTGTATACCTCGAATTTCTCTCCTTCTACTGGTAAAGCTAAGACATGAGCTGTAGTAAGATGATCTTTGAGAGTTCGGAAGCTTCTTGCACATTCCTCACTCCATTCATAACGGATCTCCTTGCGAGTTAACCTCGTAAGTGGCACGGCGATCTTAGAGAAAATTTTGATGAATCGCCTGTAATAGCCTGCAAGACCTAAGAAACTTCGGACCTCGCTAGCATTGGTCGGTCTTTCCCAGTTCCTTACAGCTTCGACTTTTGATGGATCTACAGATAAGCCATCCTTTGATATAACATGTCCGAGAAAAGTTACTTCTTCAAGCCAGAATTCACACTTGCTGAGTTTTGCATATAATTGATTTATCCTCAATATTTGTAATGCAATCCTTAAATGCTCCTCATGCTCTTCCTTGGTCTTAGAATAAATCAATATATCATCAATAAAGACCACCACGAATTGATCCAAATAAGGCCTGAATATACTATTCATTAACTACATAAAGGCAGCAGGGGCATTCGTTAGTCCGAAAGGCATAACAACAAACTCATAATGGCCATACCTGCTTCTGAATGCGGTCTTATGAATGTCATCATCTTTGATCCTTAACTGATGATATCCCGACCTGAGATCAATCTTTGAGAAAAACTTGGATCCAGATATTTGGTCAAATAATTCATCGATTCTCGGCAGTGGATACTTGTTCTTGATAGTGAGATGATTCAACTGTCGATAGTCGATGCATAACCTCATGGATCCATCTTTCTTTCTTACAAACAGTACAGGTGCTCCCCACGGGGAAGTACTTGGTCTAATGAATCCTTTCTTAATGAGTTCCATCAATTGCTTCTTTTAACTCCTTGAGTTCAGCAGGTGACATTCTATAAGGTGCCTTAGAAACTGGACCCGCACCAGGAACTAAATCGATGGTGAAGGCCACATCTCTTTGCGGGGGTAATCCAGGCAATTCCTCCGGAAACACATCCGGAAATTCTTGCACAACTGGGATATCCTCTATCTTAGTTTCCTGAGCCTCCTTAATCGTGACAAATGCAAGGAAAGATACACATCCTTTCCTTATTAGCTTGCTAGCTCGGAGAGCCGAAATAAGAGGTGACTCGCTCCGACTTCTAGGGCTAGAATAGACTAGTTCTGGAAAGTCCTTGAAAGTAACCTTGCTATTGCGGCAATCGACTGTTGCCTGATATTTGGATAACCAATCCGCTCCTAATATGACATCATACTCCTTTAGATCTAAACATATGAGATCGATAGGAAGATTTCTACCCTGAACCAATACTTCACAGTTTTGGTAATGATGTGTAATATCAGTCTCGTCACCCAGAGGAGTAGACAAAACTAATTTCATCCATTCCGGTTCTAGGGGTAATGGGTCAGCGAACTTCTTAGAAATAATAGAATGTGATGCACCAGTATCAATTAAGACATATGCATTCTTGGAACAAACTTTCAATGTACCTTCCACTAGTCCGCCTTCTTCTTCTTGTTCGGTCTCCTTGATTGCGTGAAGACGCGCATTCTTGGTTACCGGGCGTTTCCCGACATCGGCTTGATCGTTAAGTAATGGGCAATCGGGAATCTGATGCTCACGACTCCCACAACGGAGACATGCTCCTAGTTTCCTCCAGCATTCTTCTGCTCTATAGCCTGCCTTGTCACAATGTTTGCATACTGTGTTTGATGGGGTAGTGGTAATAGAGAAGGGCTTGGTCTTCTTAAACTTCTGATCTTGCGAGGAAATACCTCCATTGCTAGGCCTCTTCTTGAAGTTGGGTTTAAAGGAACCCGATCATGTAACTTGTTCCTTCTTATCCTTACCACGAATCCTATCAGATAGTTCTGTGGCATCTTCTAACAGTTGTGCGCGGCGTACTATCTCCGAATAGACCTGAATGTCCATCGGTGCTAGTTGGGTAATATATTGGGGCCTGAGCCCATTAAGGAACCTCCTAGCTTTCATCTTCTCGGTGCTAACTAAGTGCTTAGCATACCGAGACATTCTAGAGAATTGGGCCTCATACTCGGCCACTGACAAGGATCGTTGCTTCAGTGCAGCAAATTCTGCAGTTTTCTTTTCCTGCACTTGGTCTGAAAAATATTTAGCGTTGAAGTGTTCAACGAATTCCTCCCATGTAACTTGGTCTTGATTTAGAGTAGCCTCTATTGATTCCACTAGCATCTAGCATCCCTTTCTAGCTGAAAGGTAGCTAACAAAATTTTATCCTGATCCGCGCATTGCATGACACGGAAGATACGTTCTGTTTCCCTAATCCAGTGTTCAGCGTCATCCGGATCAGTAGAACCCGTGAACTTGGGCGGGTTCATGTTCTTGAAAGTCTGATGGAGACTTCCTGCTCGTTGTCCACCTCCTTGTGCTACTTGTTGCAGCACCTGAGTCATGCCTTGAAGCGTACGCTGCATGTTGCACCATTGAGCACGTTCGGCAGCCATTATCCTATAATTATAATAACTATTTTAGTATATACTCGCGTTAAAGCTTTTAAGTTAACTCAACCCTTGGTTCTACCCAATCTCACTGGTTAAAGGTTTGAACCTATCCTTGGACTTGGGTTTTCCTAGGAATTGAATACCCTAGGCTCTGATACCATAAAAACTGTCACGCCCCGAGAGCGGAAGATACCCGGAGATGCGTGACGAGTTTATGTCAATCATGTCAATCAGAGTAGTAGTGTATTCGACACAAAGACAGAGATGCGCAAAAGTAAAGATAACCCAATCCATTTATTTCTTCATAATAAATAGTCTATTACAAACCCAATACTCTATTCAAAAAAAGAAAAGTACACATTTGACTCAAGAAATATATAAAAGACTAGATGACACTTGGAAAAGCTCTAGCTCTTTCACTCTTGATTCTCCCCATCCGATTGACTTCCCTCATCGTCGGACTTACCTGAAAAGTAAGGGAAACACGGAGTGAGCGAACGCTCAGTAGGAAATTATATCTCAGGAACTAGCAAGGGGTTTAAGTAGTTACATCTTTCATGAATGTACTATATCTATGCATGCTCGCATAAAACGACAAGATAGAAAGAGGATATAACAATAAGATAACAGGAAGAACTAGTCATGAACTTTCAAGAACTTATATCAAATGACCTCAAGATATTCAAGCAAGTACTTTATCATGTCAAGATGAAATTTGGCTATCACGTTCAAGCACGCAAGTAATTACCCTTTTTCGGGCCACGCAAGTCATGTAATATCAAGTCAAGTACAAGATTTGTGGAATGTTCAATCAAGCTAGTCATGCACTTCGGTATAATGCCAATACCGTGATCAATCAACTCCCATGGGCACAAGTACTTTCGGGTGCTCCTCCCAGGACTAGATCGGGCCCTATATGCGCAGGCATTAGTCATGTATTTCTAACATCCACATTTTTGTGTATAGCCATCATGGAATTTCAATAAGCAAGCTTGTAGTCATGTAAGACAACTTTGAGAGATTAGAGTCCAAAAATATGACTTTTGACACCAATAGGCGATAATAACGGTACAATCACACTTTCGATAAAACTAGGTGGAATTGGTTCCCTTAACTCGGGTACCATGATAAGTAAGTAGAGACACTCTTTTATATAGAATTGAGGTCCATATGAATAGCACCTCAATGGCAAGACGTCCTCATTCTTCATATAGAATTGAGGTTCACAAGAACATCAAGTTTAATATAGAATTGGGGTCTACAAGAACAGCATAACAACGGCATATTCTTCCCCGTTCATTAAGATAATTCTCATATCATACCCATGGCATGACATGAGGGCCGGTATCACTATGTTTCTATAGAGGGACATGGCAAAGATTGTGTAAAGGGTTTTTATGGTACAACCAGCTCAGTCGGCCTTGAGGGAATCCAAGGCGGCGAGGAGTCTTACGGAGGTCTCTATGACTAACTCGCTAGTCGAAAGGAACAGAATGTCCAATAGAGAGCTTGTATGTCAATGAGAATTGAGTGTGTAATGCGATAAATCATCGTAGAAAACATGGGACTATACTCACGGAGTGGAGTAGTAGTGCCAATATATATGTATGTATGTATAATGAAACCCTCAGATAACAGTAATCAGGAAAAATCAGTAGTGCAGAAAATAGCGACTTTGGTAAAGTCGTTTTTCATGAAATTAACGCCTTAATCAGGGGCGTTTATATTAAATTAGACGACATGTGTAGAAGTCGTCCTTTCAATATTTCTAATTTTGCAGAATATTAAAAATCTGGAAATTTTCATAAAACGCGCCCTGGACAGGGGCGTTAGTTTACAGAAAGCGCCCTGGTATGGGGCGTCAGTTCAATAAAAGACGGCCTGGATAAAGTCGTTAATTCACAATTTTACAAATTTCGAAACGATGAAATTTCAGGAAACATGATATAGGGTCAGGACCAGAAAAATAGCAGGATTACAAGAGATTGATCAAGCATTAATCTAGAATCATGTTTGAATTGATATATAATTATTAAACAGGGTATTTAGTAATTAAAAGAAATTGATGTCCGTGTGCAGGGCGTCAAATATGAAATTGACGACCTAGTCATGGTCGTTTTCTTGTAATTTAGCGCCCTTGATAGGGGCGTTTCTTTCAAAAACTCTTTAGAAACTAATCAAAACGCATGAAATCTATATGCATGTATTAACGGATGATGTTATAATTATTAATATACTAGTTTGGGCTACAATCCCTGAGAAAACCTACCTTATAGTTGATCTGGATGAAGGACTCGTGAAAGGTTTGGGACAATACTCTGTCTAACAGAGCCTCCTGGCGATGATAATTGCTAATAGCAACAGCACGCACAGAAGAGGGTGCAGATGAAGAACCCCTAATTCTTCAGTCGGACGTTTCCACTCTACAGGCAACCTGTAGAGGCAAAAGAAAACGAAGGTATTATTCTTCGTATGAACAACAGGAGGTAAAGGAAGAGAAGAACTTACTGGTTCTTCGGGAAGACAGGAGCTCCTTAACCTGTAGAAGATGAAGAAGCATAATTAATATTCTTCATGTAACAGGGAAAAAGAACTATACGAATAACCTGCTGTTCATACCTTAGAAGACTCCGATCGCCAAAATAGCGAATCAGATCGACACGATGAGTATTTATAGGATTTTAGGATCCTAATAGGGTTAGTGTTTGATTGGAAGTAACACTTCCATGATAGAGTTATTACTACATTCGAACTCTTTCTCATAGTTATCAACTTACCCTGGATAAGTTCTTGGTTCGAACGGAACATAAACTGAATTAACGTCCTAGGTAACGACGTCGAATTTAAATTGACGTCTTGGAATGCGTCGTTTCTTGTTGAAACGCGTCCAAGCAAAAGGGCGTTACAATTACTTGCCTTTTTATGTAATTTTGGTTGTTTAAGATTTGACGCCTTGAACTGTGGGCGTCCTTTCTTAAAAACACGCCTTAAGTGAGGGCGTTTCTTGTCAAGTAGCGCCTTTATCTGCGGCGTTATTTTCATCAGGGTTTAATTTTTTTCCATTTTTGGTTTTATCATTTATTTACTTAATCTTTTAATCTATTTTGATTTATCTATCTCCTTCTATTTTATCAGGGTTGCTACAAGTAGACTCTCTAGTAAACGGAAAACAACGTCTAAACCGGACAGAGTACAAGGACTGCTCCTCGCACCGACACCAACTCACGGTGACACAGCCGAGAACCACTTCTCGGGATCTCACGGCACCCTAACATGTGGCCCCCACATGATGCCCAGCATCAGTCAGACCACAGGTCAGCACGTGGATCGAGGTCCACTCACCCGGGACTCGAATCGGTGAGGAAAGAAACACCGGTTAGGCAAACACAGTGAACGGTCCACCCTGGGCCATTCTAGTTTACACGGTCTACCAATTGACCGCTTACAGACCACGCACACGGTCCTCCCTAGGCCGTGCCAAGAATGCACGGCCCCTCTTGGTTCCCGACAATGCATGGCCAACAAGGGCCCATGCCATCTCTGGACAAAACGGAAAGCCACACGGCCACACTCAGGCCGTTCAGGAACCACGCGGTCCAACGATAGGCCACTTGGGTACCAGGACTGTCCTCATTGGGCCGTTCAATCGCCCAACGGCTAAAAAATAGAACGGCTAAACCCTGGCCATTCAGGAATGGCACGGCCAACCCTTAGCCGTGTAGGGAGATGAATGGACCCCACCGGGCCGTTCAATTACCCAACGGCACAGAGACTAAACGGCTAGCCTCAGGCCGTTTAGTGACTGCACGGCCAGACCTGGGCCGTACAATCCAAGCATTGTGCAATAATCAAAAACCAACGGTCAAAAACCCACGGGGTGCACGGTTGGACATGGGCCGTTCAGTGGTTACACAGTCGCCCGATGGGCCGTGTAACCAACTGACGCTCCAAGGCCACAAAACGGTCGACGTCTGGGCCGCGCCATGGTGTACACGGCTCCTGTTAGGACCGTGTACATCCCGACGGACCAAGAACGGCGAACCCGTCGGAAAAACCCCATTTCCGGCCCCAAACAACCCCGTTTGATGGGGAAACGAAGGGGAACTCATCCCCAAGCAACCTAGCATGCATCTACACCCTCAAATCGTGAAATCGCGGCTCAAAACACTAGATCGGGTGCTCGAACCCCAAATCATGCTTTACCCTTCCCGACACGAAACGACCCTCTCTCGACCTTGCCTCGGCCTAGAAATCACGGGGAAGGAAGACATGGAGCTAGGGAACGTCACCCTACCTCGATCTCGCTTTGAGGCGCACCGGATCATCTCCAAATCATGAAGAACGCCATTGAAACCCTCGTTCCTTCACGCTTCCCATGAACTCCGCGCTCCCACGCGATCGTCTCACCGCCGCAGCCGTCGTCGTGCCGTCGCCCACCACCGTCTGCAGTTGGTGGGGCGCGCCGCATCGTCGCCAGGAGAGGAGAGAGAAAGAGAGGGGGCGTGGGTGTGTCACGGCGGAAGGAGGAAGAAGGAGAAAGAAGAAGAAGAAAAGAAGAAAAAGAAAAAGGGATTATATGGAAAATTTGGATATTTTGAAAAATACAAAAAATAGAAAAATATACCCCCGCGATCCTCGGAACACGCTGATCACCGTGGTACCCTCCCGGAGTAGGTGAACGACCCGGTTCACCCGCTACGGGATTCCGTAGGTCTGCCGGAGAAAACACGCGGGAACCGCGAAACACATTCTGGGACCTCTGAAACTAATCCGAACCCGAAAGATGTCTGAAAAATAATTCCGGGCATAATGAGAACAAATTCTCCGAGAAAATAGATCTGGGACCCAAGAAGAAGGATCCGAAGGGTCCGTGATATTACAACCTGCCCGACGTCCATGAGGGAATTAACGGGTGCGGGGGCTTATGGAGGCCTTAGTTTAGGAATTCCCGATCTAAAGAGATGGAGTGCTCAATGGAGGGTCTTTCCTTAACCAAGCGAGGGGTATGCTCTCCTAAAAATGTAGGGAGAGGAGGTCTCCCAAGCCCGAGATGCTTTGTATGCAAGCTAATGCAAAAGATGACACAGGATAACAGAATGAGGCAGGTATGAGCAATGAATACAGAGAGAAGAACAGAACAAAGGGAATGGAATTACTGTGAACAACATGCAATGCTTTTCTTACAGAACCGTAAACATGTAAAAATGACAGAAACGTGATATGCAATGATGTAACAGTGAATGCAATGAACGTGTTATACAATAAATGCACCAGGGAGGCACAAGATGCAAATATGTTATGCAACAATGCAATAGAGAAACCACTGAAGTTGATATGCAACAGATGCAGAATATGATATGCAACAATGCAGCAACAGAGAAACTAAGAATATGCAACAAAATGCACGAATGGGTATAAACGCAATAGGTTATATACTAACAGAAAATCGTGATGAATGCAACAGAGAAATGAGCATCCACAATTGTGGGCGCCATTTTTTTTTTAGATAATGGGTGTCCAAAAACTTGGACGCAAGTTTTTTTTTAGAGAAAAACAGGAACGCGTCTGGGATCACAGACGTGATTTTTTTATAGAAAAAATAATAAAGCGTCTGGGATCATAGACGCGGTTTTTTTTTTAACAGGATAGCATCACAGGGATGGGAATGGGCGTCTATCAGAGTGGGCACTCATTGAATGAGCGTCCAGTGTGGTGGACGCAAATTTTTTTTAAAGATAAAGTAAAGAAATGGAATGTTAAATAAACTCTATCAAATTAATCAATCACGGGAAAAATAGAGAAGTGCTATGTGGAGCACAAATGGAGATGCACCGTGGGTGCAAAAGAGGAGGGGCACACGTGGGAGCCAAAGGACGAGGGTAATCAAAAAGAAAAACAGTAGGAAGTCCCATCGTGATCGCCAATCTATAAATCTATTTAAAATTCACATCAAATAAAAGAATAAAATAAAAGGCTAAGAATGGAAGAATAATGGGGGAAAAGGGGAGCATGCGAAGGATGCTAATAGGAGGGTGATCGCCAGAGACCGCGGGCCTCAAAATATATAATCAATGAAAAGAGGAGGGATCGTGGAATACCTTAAAGAGCGAGGAGATGTGAGTTGACTTCCTTCTCTTCCTATCGGCCGGCCAATGGAGAGAGTCTTTCTCTTGATTGATTACCCTTGCAAACAAAGACAAACACCAACAAAAGAGTATGGATTAGCAAACCAAGTGTAGTATCAAATCTTAAATGAAATATACATAGCATGCAAACATGGAGATGAGCACACCTGTTGGGGTGTTGCCCCTTTAAACCCCTGTGCGAAGGGTAGGGATAAAAGATGATGAATGATAATATGAAAGTGTGCGTGCAAGTGTTGCACTATTGGGGAGTTCTCAACGTGGTTGAGATGGTGAGATTGAAACAGAATATAATGCGTGCATGCAGTTAATGCAGATAAATAAAAAAGGCGTAGAGAAGAAATAAGGGGAGCCTGGGACGGTTTCTCCTGTGAAAGTCATCGATGGATTGAACGTGAGAGAGAGAGAGTCTCCATAGGATGCAACAATGAATACGGGAGCACTCCTCTTCGCGGCACGAATTCAGCAGCACCTCCCCCTGTAATTGAGTTCACCCACTTTTGTATGAAGCCGCATGGGCTATTTATTGAGAGATCATGGGTTTAATCCGAGAACAAGTAGGATAATCAATTATGGAATGGGATCAACATTGGAAGAGTCCTTCCCATCTTGCAAAGCCATCCGGGATCCTTACCCAATTGAGGCGGTGATGCGGGACGGATGACGACCGGGCTAAGACGTACGATGGACTTGATGTGCGGCCAGCACTAACACGCTAAAGGCAAGCCGGGTGGCTGACCACCGTGGCGTTCTCCGGGTGGAGACGTCTCTCAACAGTAACTCACTCTAGCCCGACGATCGTCCCTTGCGAGGGAAACGTGGGGATCGCAGCGGTTAAGGAACCACCGTCGCCTAGGGGTATCCAGTTCGGGCTCGGTGCTCGACTGGAGCTATAGAACGGGTGCTCACAACTCACACTCACGGTGATTTGCAGGTAGCTAACGGTCCTAATCTCACAAACGCAGCATGATAGATAATATACTAAATCAGCAAGTGAGAAAGGAATCGAAGCGCGTACCTCCACGCCTAGGCGTGGGGAAGAATTCCCGGCCGAATCCGAACAACCCCAATACACACGATTGTTACAAGTACAATTCCAGAACTTAATACCCACTCCACGCAGGGAGGTATAGGGTTACAATGGCCAAATTTGGGGTTGCTGGAAGCCAGGTTGACGGGCCACACTCGCAGGAGGCGAGGAACGCGAGTCGGAGCCGCTCGGGTACGCCGATGGGAAGCCGACCCGGTTCTGTCCACGCTGGTCACCTTGCGCAGCGAACTTGCGGAGGCCGGTACGGCCAGATCCGATGCCCGATCGAAGCGCCATTTTTGGAGAACGATGGTGACTAGATGTAGTTCGTCCACTCCGAAGGGCGTGATCAGATACTTTCAGATCTGGGCGCAGCAGCGACTTGATTCAGCTTCTGATTCTGTGCTCACAGAACTGCACAGAGACACGAGTAATTAATGGAAAATTAGTTTCCGATGTCGGATTGAGGCTCCGTTTGTGGGAGATCGTTGGTGACGTCCAGAGGAAGACGTAGTTCAAAGGGCTCGCTCAGATCTCAAATGGAAGAGGCGGGACAGACTCTGAAAGTTGGCTCTGGATCTGAGCCGGGTCTGCTCAGGTCAGCTCGCGCGATCCCACAAGAATCGCCGCCACGGACAGCATGGACCTCGGATCGAGACGAGACTAGCGGCAACGCGAAGAGGACTCAAAATCCTTCAAACAATCCGAAAATGAGCTCCATAATACTTGAGAGGCGATCTGGGAAAATTAATAAGCAGGAAACTTCAGATCTGGGCAGCTGGTTGGGGAAGATCCGCGCGCCGTCACGAGAAAAATCACCACCGGCGATCCCGAACTCCGATCGATGCAAAACCACCTCTCAATTCTTCCTAACTCGTAGAGGTATCAAGGATAAGTTTTGTGGAAGCAGATGGTAAGGGGATGGGGGAGATACGGGGGCGAGTCACACGCCCTACTTTTGTCCCGTCACAGGACTGAACAAGGGCTTCACACCCAAGAAGGAAAGAAGAGAATCACTCTTTTAATGCAAATATCACTCAACAAAATTTCATTAGCTTCTTTACAAACACTATACATGGCTTTAAATAGGCAAATGCAAGGGGTAGGGGGAGGGGACTTGCGTGGGATACAAGGAGAGGGAGGGGGCTGCGCCCCTTGACCATGAGAGAAAGGGAGAGGGGGACAAGCCAACATGTTGGCTCACCTACCTTTGAAATTCCTATAAAGAAGGTAGGTGGCAGCCATTTTGTACTTGACCAGCAGCCATTTTATGCTACATGTGGTAAATGGGGAGGTGGAAGAAGAAAAAACACAATTTGTCTAGCCTAATACAACAAATAAGGGGGCGCCCCCTACTTGGGCCTCCAATTGGGCCATTTGGCCATGGCCATCCTCTTAAGCCCATTCATCCATTCTTGCTTAAGGCCTCATCCACTCTTGGTTAAGGCCTCTCCAACCTAGATAGCCCATGTAGGAAGGAAGCCCAATTGGGCCTTGTATGGCTTATGGATCCATCATAATGGACCAAGGCCACTCCTTTCTTAAGGAATGCTTAAGGGCTTTAACCAATTGGCCCTTTAAGAACCTTACAACTAGCCCATTATGAAAACGCAAGTAGAATGTTCATTACAAGCCCAATTTTCATGCAAAAAGGTCCAAATTGAAGCCAAATTGTCCCTAATTTGAAGGGAAGCCGAAGTAGTCCACTTGGTGCTCCGCGTATGGCACCGTCGGTTCGCTGACGTGTCACTGATCGGCCTGGTGTCCGCACCAATTCTCCCCGGGTGGGAGGAACTCGACCCCGTCGAGTAAGGGTCGTGAAACTTGAGCTCTCCGCATGTGATCAGGGCGTTGTTCATCGTGGGGCATCCTCGCCAACGTACTAGGATGTGTTGGTAGGCTCCGTTCCTGGTGATCACCTCCTCATCCAGTATACAATCTATATGCGTGCGTTGAGGCTGGAAGAGTGGACTCTCGGGTGGTGTATCACTTACAATGGGAGGAGAAAGCCCAAAACTCTCTAGGATCACCGCGGGTTCCAATATGCTACCAGATCTGAAACATGGAACGTCGAACTGACACCATAGTCGTTCGGTAGTTCAATATCGTACGCATTCGGACCCACTTGTTTCTTGACCCGGAAAGGGTGGGTATCGTGGACCTAGAGTTGCTTTCGGTCTCCAGGAGGAAACCAATCAGGTATGACCCTGATCTAGACGTACTCTCCTTTTGAATCCACAGATATGTAGCATGCATCGGCTACCTCCTTATACGTGCTTGACTGGCCTTTTATTGACACGACTTAATGCAAACCATATATATGAAAGAAATCAACTAGAGAGACAAACAAACACACACATATGACCTTAGACATACATAGACAAAGACACAAACACAAGGGACATATGGAAGAAGACCCGCTAAGGATGACGGTCGTCGTCTTCATACACTAAGTGCAAAGATGGACTAGCCCACAATCGGATGTCACGAGTTTCCTCCC
Organism: Amorphophallus konjac; assembly: GCA_022559845.1. NCBI lineage: Eukaryota > Viridiplantae > Streptophyta > Magnoliopsida > Alismatales > Araceae > Amorphophallus > Amorphophallus konjac. Next base: position 414,944,227 of record CM040121.1, on the reverse strand, counting down.
TCGTCAACCATCTCCGATTCGAGAAGACTCGTCCTCGGAGATGGAAGTGTAAGAGGATCAAGAGGCAGGTGACGGGAAAGTAATCCGGACGTCGGGTGTGGCACTCACAAAAGGGTAAGTCCGGATATTGTCTCTCGTATGCATGGTAGAAGTCAAACCATACCACGTCAACATAGAGTGCCGACACTGGTACGGTAGTCACTAGCGGCTGCGCTACCGTAGGAGAGACGGGTAAGAGTGGAATGGTGGGATCCTCTATTGGGTCATTCTCTAACCCCAAAACATCAGTGAGATACTCCTCGGCTAATTCTTGATCAGCCTCGTAACTCACTATAATAGGCCCGGGTGAGGCATCCTCCAACTGGTTGTCCTCTAAGGTAGGAGAATGTGAAGGACACGGGTTTGAGAAATGGCTAACCCCAGTATAGGGGACTACATGGGTGGGCTCCGGGAGTGGTGGTGGATGTGAGTCCGGAGGTGGAACGGACCGGTGGAGTTGGGTGGTTGGAGACACGGAGGTAGTCGGGTGTATGCCATCGTGGAAGATGAACTTGCCGGGTAGGTGAGGTGGGTATAAAGTGCAAGTCCTCCTATCCCGGTCGAAGGTTGCTCTCCTCTCTTCCAACCAATCTTGCCCTAAAATGATGCATGGGCCAGCAAGTGTGCCGACCTTGCACCATGCTCCATCGAAATAAAGAGCGGTGCCGAACCTCCATTGGAACTCTACAAATGCTAAACCACCATTGAGAACAATCTCTCCGGTCTTAGAGAGCGATTCAACTATGTCGTGTGAGACACAGTTAAACGACACCCTATTGATGAAGTCGATCTCCGTATGCAACCCATTAGGTAAGATGGCATTAGACATGATAGGTCGCTGGAACGACTCGGTTGTTGACATAGGGTCCGGGCATCGGGCCATGAAAGCATTGAATTCGGCCACCAAGGGTGACCAATCGGACCCATGGTCTCGGGTGACGGCCATGGTAGTGGCGGGTAGTGGACATGCAGACACACGGACTAGGAAACACCGACTAATGCAAACACACACTACGATGATGCGTCTAGAACTAAACCAATATTCGGTACTTGGCGGACTTACAGAATCCGAAGATCCATTTACGTAAAGTGCGGCCTTCCCGATAGGCGTAACCTAACGTTCGGGCAACGTTAAGGGGTCGAGTTCCTCCCACCCGGGGAGAGTTGATGGGAATCGACGCCGAGTATTAACTTTTCATTTTACATTTGTGTCCTACGAATAGTGTTGGGCTTGACTATTGGATTTGTAAATGGGCCAAGCCCATGGGCTAGACATAAGTGGGTCAAATGGGTTAACCAATGTGAATGGGTCAAGTGTGAAAAGGCCCATGAGTTGGTGTGCTAGGTGTGAAAGGGGCAAAAGGGATCAAGTGTGAAAAGGGAACTAATGTGAATGGGTCATCAATGTGAAAGGGGATTAAGTGTTATGTGTGAATGGGATTAAAGGGTGTGAATGGGACTAATGGAAAGTGGGTTAAGGTGGCTAGTGGAAGGGGGCGCCCCCCCTCCTTGGTCCAAGAGGGTGGCTGCCACCTACCCTCCCTTTGAATTTCAAAGGGAGGAAGCTTCCTCCCCCCCCCCCCCCTTCTTGGTCTCCCCCTCCCATCCTTGTCAAAGGGGCGCAGCCCCCTTCCCCTCCCCCTTGTTCCATCGACCTCCCCAACCCCCTCCCCCTTACTAACCTCTATATAAGGGCATGTATAGTGTTATAGTAGGGCCTAATGAAGTTTTTTTGAAAGAATTGTGAGTTAAGAGAGTGATTCTCTTTGGGTGTGATTCCCTGTTCAGTCCTGTGACGGGACAGACCTTTAGGCGTGTGACTCGCCCCATATCCCCGCTATCCTCTTTGCATCTGCCTCCTCCAAAATTCTCAGTGATACCTCTACGAGTTAGGAAGAATTCAGAAGTGGTTTCGCGTCGATCGGAGTTCGGGATGGCCGGTGGCCGTTTTTCTCGTGGCGGCGCGCAGATCTGTCCCATATTGCTTCCTAGATCTGAAGTTTCCTGATTATGAAATTCCACAGATCGCCTCTTAAGTCTTCTGGAACTGATTCTTAGAGTGATCGTAGTATTTCGAGTCCTCTTCGCGTTTCCTCTGGTGTCGCCTCTATCCGACACCTATGCTGGTCGTGGCGACGATTCTCGTGGGATCGCGCGAGCTGATCTGAGCAGGCCCGGCTCAGAACCAGAGGCGACTTCCAGAACCTGACCCGCCTTCTCCGGACACGATCTGAGCGAGCCCTTTGAACCACGACTTCCTCTAGACGTCACCAACGATCTCCCATGAACGGCGCCTCGATCCGACATCGAAAACTAATTTTCCATTAATTACTCGTGTCTCTGTGCAGTTCTGTGAGCACAGAACCAGAGGCTGAATCAAGTCGCTGCTGCACCCAGATCTGAAAGGATCTGATCACGCCCTTCGTAGTGGATAAACTACATCCTATCGTCGACGTTCTCCAATAAACGGCGCTTCGATCGGGCATCGGATCTGGCCGTACCAGCCTCCGCAAGTTCGCTGCGCAGGGTGACCAGCGCGGATAGAACCGGGTCGGCTTCCCATCGGCGTACCCGAGCGGCTCCGGCACGCGTCTCTCGCCTCCTGCGAGTGTGGCCCGTCAACCCGGGTTCCAGCAACCCCAATTTAGGCCATTGTAGCCCTATACCTCTCTGCGTGGAGTGGGCATTCAGTTCTGAAATTGTAATTGTAACAATCGCGTGTATTGGGGTTGTTCGGATTCGACCGGGGTTTCTTCCCCACGCCTAGGCGTGGAGGTACGCGCTTCGATTCCTTTCTCACTTTGCTGATTTAGTATATTTTCTATCATGCTGCGTTTGTGAGATTAGGACCGTTAGCTAGTTCCAAATCACCGTGAGTGTGAGTTGTGAGCGCCCGTTCCTTAGCTCCAGTCGAGCACCGAGCTCGGACTGCACCACCCTAGGCGACAATGGTTCCTTAACCGCTGCGATCTCCACATTTCCCTCGCAACGGATGATCATCGGGCTAGCTAGAGTGCTGTTGAGAGACGTCTCCACCCGGAGAATACCACGGTGGTCAGCCGCCCGGCTTGCCTTTAGCGTGTTAGTGCTGGCCGCACTTCGAGTCCGTCGTACGTCTTAGCCCGGTCGTCATCCGTCCCGCATCAAATTGGTATCAGAGCATCCGGGTTGAGTCTAGGGTGTCTAAAATCAAAAAAAAAGTGTCATTTATGTCTAGTCATCGTCTAAGTCGGTCTAGGTTGCATTTGCATACCATTAATCGGTATATAAAAAGGTGTTGTCCGAACGTTAGGCTACGTCTATCGGAAAGGCCGCACACTTGCGCGAGTGGTCTTCGGATCGATTATCTCCGCCACGTATCGAGTTTTGGTTAAGTCTAGGTGTGTAGTCTAGGTTGTAGTCGAGTCTCATTTCAACTTGCATTTGCATCGCATTCTAAGTCGTGTCTAGAAGTTTGCATTAGTTTGCATAAACTTTTACTTATAAAATAAAACAAAAAAAATGGCCTTGCATATCCATTCCTAGGGATCCATTCCCACATCTTGGCAACTATGGCCAACCCATGTCGACCGGTCCAAGGCGATAGGTCCGTGTCCGAGTACATCCGGGACTATCATAAGTATTGGTTGGAATATGGTTTGGGAGAGGAGAGCACCACGGCCGCATTTCAGTTCCGGAGAGGTTTACGCCTTCACTTCCAGTTGGAGTGTCTTATCCGCGACGCATTCTCTCTGGCGTAGTCCTATAAGGTCGCTCTGGAGGTCGAGCCATTTGAGTCTCAATTTAATGACGACCTACAGCGAGCCGACGCTGCCCTGGCTGCCCTTCGACAAACATCTACCTCCCAACTGAGTCCCGAGCCGATCGGACTGCCAACCCCATTGCCTTCACCACCCAAGAGTGCTCTATTGTCACCCTCACCTTCGGATCTTATTTCGGAGCCCTCTCATTTGGAGCCACCAAAGCCCGAGCCACCCGTGTTTCTAACGGGTACACTTTACATAGTCGAGCCACTACTTAGTTGGCTTAAGGATGGCTTGGTCCCGCCTCCATATCCTTCAATGAACGCCACCTTACCTTTAGTGCCTGTCAACTCCTACCACACTACATTCCGCTCTAGTCACCATGTTGACACATTGGGTGACCTTATTTTGGGTTTAGGGTGGCAATGGCAGTTGACGCATTCATTGGCCCGAGGCTTCGACCAACCCACTGGTCTTAGCTTCACCCACCCCGCCTTACGGTCCATTACCTCCGTGTACACCATGGGTTGTATCACCACGGAGGTTCTCTTATTCCTCCCCATGTCGGCCGAACCCGACTTCATACCCTTTCGCCCAAGGGAGGAACCATACATCCTACACATGATCACCGTCCCACCCACAATACATGAAGGTGACTATCCACACCTTCAAGACTTTTACATCGGGGACCGTGACTTGTGGGAACCCACCACAAGGGGTCATACCTTCTTTGATCTCTTTGACCCATTCCCTAGTGGACCCTTAGACCCTCCTTATATACTTCACTTCTTCAAAGGAATCCACTACCACACTCCTTCCCCATGGTCCGGGTCGTCTACACCCACCAAGCCCGCTCACTTGCGAGATACACCATCCTCTAGGGGAAAGGAAGAGGATGCATTTGGAACCCCTGGCCCTCCCACCTCTAAGTCCAATATGCATGCATGGCCCACTTTAGGAGGTCTGGGAATTCCCCATTCCGCCAACCACCGGTTACGTCAAATGCATGCATGGCACATATTCGGGTGTCCTGGTCCGCCGTCACCCATGTACGGGTCGGACTAACATTAGGTCTGTTTAAAGGTCTTTGTGAGTCTTGGTTTCGTTGTCCGTCTTTGTACATGTATGTGTCAAGTCAAGTCGGTCTTTGTATGCTCGCGTTGTTAGCCCTTGCGAGTTCGAGACTTGTCGGACTATTGGGATCGGTTCTACCTCATATCGAATCTAGTCACATAAGGGACAAGCGGTGATTCCTAGTGAGTATTCAAGCCACCTTCCCTCATTTGAGAGTGACCCCACCCCGGAGTGTCCACCTCTAGCCTCATTCCCAAGGCAGCGTGTGCATATCGAATCTATACGGGATGAGTAGGTGTCGATTACTTGGAGTGGAGCGTACTCCGCGCTTCCAGGTACGATGACGGATCCGCCGATGTCACGAGCAGCCGCACCCCTTACTCGACGGGGTCGAGTTCCTCCCACCCGGGGAGAGTTGATGGGAATCGACGCCGAGCATTAACTTTTCATTTTACATTTATGTCCTTTAGTTTGCTTTTATATTCTCAGGAAAGTATGTACGCCATTATAAGGCTTGATAAGCCACATTGTCATTCCCTTGGATTGTGTGGGTTTTTATGCAAAATGACAGTAGGTCCAGCTAGGGGGTCCTCACCCCTTTCATATTGGTCCACCTAGGCCAAGTGGGGCTGGTCAACCATCCTAGGTGGCCATCTAGAAGGTTGGACTAGTCAAATTGACACATGGGGGACAAAGGGTGAAAATTGTCAACATTCTACACCCACCTCCACCTACCACCCCCCCTTGGTCAAGGGGGCGCCCCCCATTTAGAATTAATTAGGTTTCTTTTTTTTATTTTGTTTGGACTAAAATGTGATGTCCCTTAATTACCCCTCCCAAAAATTAGATCTGAGGTTAGTTTTTACACTTTCTATATATACCTTGTAATTTTTGAATTACTTAGCAATTAATGAGAAGAAATGCCATTTGTTGCTCCAGCCCTTGGGCGCCCCTCTCTCCCCTTCTAGAGCCGTGAAAGCTCAGATTTTAGAGGTGTGAAGCCTCTCCTCCACCACCTCCCTGAGTGTGAAGCTCAGCATCGCCGCCGCCGTCGCCATCGAGCCGCCATCACACCGCCACCGCCGCTACGTCGAAGTTCTGTCCAAATCAGGATAGAACCCCACCTCTGTGGATCTACCTTTCTGTGTGTTTGTCTGATCGAGCTGAACTTTTGAGAGCTTGTTCCTCTCCTTGTTAGCTTTCCATCCATATAACTTATGCCTCATTCTGAGTTCGTTTGGTATTTTTTACGTAATTTCTAGTCCACCCCTGTCAATCTATCATTCTGCAGATCTACAGTACAGAGTCGTCTTGTTCTATTTTTGTCACCCCCTTATCTATTTTTAGAAAATCCCAAAAAATTACTGAGTGTTCCCCACGTATATTTCCTTCCACCATAAGTTTCTTAGAGTCTACAAAAATCGTTTACCCTTCATTTAAGGGTGTGTTTCAGGCAGATTGTTTGTTGCCCTGTGTGTCTGTCAGTCCGGGTCAGAAAAAAAGTCAGCTTGTAGAAGTTTTCATTTTCAATCCGTGTGGTGGATGAAGCTGAAAAACAATTATGTTGTAGATCCCTGAGTTATCTTTCCATCGGTACCAGCCACGCCTCAATCGGCCTCCGGATATGAGCGTAGTGATTTTTGCCGCCGGGGCTTGCAGATCTGTTCTGTGTGCAGGTCCGAAAATTCAGTTCGGGGGAAAATCAAAAGTAAATATCAAAATTCAACTTCGGGTGCCGCCCCTTCCGGGAGTCGATCCGGGACATCCCGCCATCATCCCAACCAAGCGGCGCCTCCAGAAGACATCAGGAAGGCGACGTTCCTTTGGAACGGATCGCTTGCTGTCCACCAAGTCAGCCACTGAGTTGGCGCAGCACCGAGTTGCAATAGTTTTGAGTCGGACCAGCAGGCCGAGTTTGTGCTGAGTTCGCCTCCAGATTGCTGCCCGTCAACCCAGGGTCGGTCCTCCCGGGCCCCATTGTATCCCTTTACCTCCCTGCGTGGAGTGGGCAATAGAATTACTACTGTAATTAAGTTTTTAACTGTTGTTAACCGGGAGTTACCGTAACTGGCCGGGAACGTCTTCCCCACGCCCGGAGCGTGGAGGTAAACTCGCTACCTCTCTCTTATCGCATTTTGCTCAATTCGTATACTTTTGAATGCCGCTGCGAGTGTAGGATTATTAGCCCGTTATCATTTCATCACCGCTGCGAGAGAGTGAGTTTGAGTGTTACCGTCCCGTGACTCGATCCGAGTCTACACGGATAGCCGATACCCGTGACTCACGGCCGGTTTCTTAACCGTGCCCGGTCCCATGTTTCCCTCGCTAAGGGACAATTACGAGCTCGTCTAGAGTCCAAGGATCGCATTCCGAATTCGAGTCGAGTCCATGGTCCGTCCCGCATCAGGCGGACTGCAAAATAAGGAAGGAAGGAGCTGCCGGCTAGTTTGGATGGTTATAGTGAAATGGCATCAGACCCTGTGGTCGCCCATTAAATGGGCGTCCACCACCACGGACGTTCATTCCAAGCCAAATTTGAAATTTCCAAAATTAATAAAGAAATCGCATCTAGGGTGCCGGACGCAAATTAACAATTTCACGGATTTTGGATGATTAAAAGAATATCAATTTTAGGCAAGAAAATACGCGTATATGGTCCTGGATGTGATCATGAATAGGCGACTAGGCGAGCGGACGTGTTATCTTGAATTAATTAGGAAAGTCAAAAATTACCAAGAATTGACAAAGAAACCGCGTCCACATGAGGAGACACGTTTTACTGAATTTCAAGAATTAGGTAATTAAAAAGAAGTAATAGCGTCCTGACGAGAAGACGCGTATTCTTCAATTTCAGAAATTAATTGGAAATCGCATCCGGACGAACGGACGCGTATTCTTGAATTTATGAAATTACCAAAATTAAAAGAGGAAATCGCATCCACATGGATAGACGCGTATTCTTGAATTTTGAGGAATTTGGTAATTATCAAAAATGGAAAAGGTAATAGCGTCTACTCAACCGGTCGCCCAATAAAAACGCGTCCAAGGGGTCTAACGCGTTCAAGAAAAGGTTCCGAAAAATTGGAGAGAAGCCCAAGAAAAACCTAGAAAAATAGGAGAAAGTTGAAGATCCAAGAAAAATGGGGAAAACCACTCAAATAAGTTGATTTGAGGGTCAACTTGGGCATCGCAGTGCGATATGAGATATGCTCAAAATGATGTCAATTTTAACGTGTCTACAATTGTCTATTGATTATCTAGAGCCTAATACCTTGTTCAAAAAACTATCTAATGAATTATGGAAGTTAAAGAATATGACGTTATGCTGTAAGATTCTCCACGTAGCATGACCTTGCTTTAAGTCATTCTTGAACTCTCATGATCGTTTATTGGTGGATTCTTTGCCTTGGTTACATTATCATGAAAACCATTGTTGAATTGAATATTACTGGCCGTACTTTATTGTTATACTCGTGGAAGTAGCGGGATTTATAACGTGAAGATGCAAATCGGGCACTGATTGTGTCCAAGGGCTCCATGCTAGCCCCCTCGGCTGATTGTCAGAAACGTGCTATAAACCATGGGGTACGATGATATTGGCGTCGCATTGCACTGGGAGTACTTTTTTTATATAAATGAGTGAAAACCATGAGACAATCTAGTGACATTACATTCTTGCGTGTTAAGTGACTTTCTAGAGCATAGCCTTCGTGGTTATGAAAAGTGCATTCTCATTACGTTCTTGTTCATGAAAGGCCAAATTATATTCTTGCTCGATCATATTTCCAGTCTGCATATCTCACCTTAAACATATCTGGTTACTTATGTTACTTTGATTTATTTTCATGTTTCATCGTATTTTCATGACTTATCTTATGTTCTAGAGCAAAAATGTTAATTACTTAGACAATGCCTTCATGTTGATACGAAGATACCTACTGGGCATGTGTGCTCATTCTCTACTTTTTCAATCTTTTTTAGGACATTCTAGTGGGTCGGATTCAGATTTCTCAAGTGATGCATCTGGGAGTGATTGATGGTTCGAGAGAAGCCGTAGTTAGTCTAGTCAAGAGTCAATTATGTAATTTTCACTTTTTGAGTCTAGTTTGTCCAAGAGTAAGTATCATGTACTTGATTATTATTATCAATAAAAGTCAGATTTTTGATCAATTGTTGTGTCCATTAATCTTATGTGTGAATGATTTGCTCTCTGATTGTTATTATAACTTGAGTCTTCTCTTGCCGACTGTTCACGTTCCCGATTAGTTTCCGCTACATAATCTCGGGACGCGACAACTTATGCAACAATGCAAGTATCATATGAAAATGCAAGTACTTATACATGTGATTTTGACTGACAAATCAAGCATGATATATATCTATCTGAAGAAAATTATTGAAAACTCAAATAGCCAAACCTGTAAAGTGCAGAATTGGGGTTTTACCATACTCAGATGCCTTGGCTTATTGGACCCTTTTTATTCTTTGGTTCCAAGGCACACCTACAAAATAGTTATTCATTTTCCATTTTTAGGTACCCAAGAATTCTTGGGTCCTACATGGTTAGTAGCACCTTTGATGGCTGCTTTCCATGACCTTTGGGCTTTCATATCATCAAACATCATTAAAGAACAACTATTCATAGAATGCCCAACCTACCCGCAATAATAACATAAGACAACATATTTTGTGTTCTTCTTATGCATGTTGGCATGAACATAGAATTTCTGACCATAACCAAACCTATTATCATATCTATCATGGGAAACTTTCTTTCCCTTCACATGCCAACACTCCTTGACTGTGTGGCCATGCTTTCCACAATAGAAGCATACAATGTGCTTATGTCTCGGACCAAACACATTTCTTTCAAGTGCATTTTTCTTAACAAAAACTTTAACAGAATTTGGATGAGAGCCCTCCCTAAGCCAACAGTGAGCAGCAATGTGGCCTATCTTGCCACAAAAAAAATAGTGAATTTTCTTTTTCTGAAATGCATGATTTCTAACATGAGATTTTCTAGCATGCATTGCACTTGCATTCAGATCATCTTGTTCCATCAATCTACACTCATGCATTAAATGACCAATCTTATGACAATAATGACATGACATTACCTTTTTGTGTGCATGTGTGTGTGTGTTTTAGTTATGTACACCATGCACAGTTCTAGCATGAGTGTTTCTAGACTTTTGCTGCAAGTGATCATTCTTTCTCACTTTTTCAGTTTCCTTCTGAATTTTCTAGACAGTGGATTGTTTAACTTTTGAGGTGGTGGCTACATTGATGCTTTGACAAAATATGTCTTCAATTTATTTTCAAACGATTTTTCATTAACCGGATTGTAGCCCAACCCCTCTTTTCTGAAATTAACCTTTGTTCCCAACAATTTGTCCAAAATTTCTTAACCATCAACAAATCTAGACAATAAATTTTTTAAATCTTGAATCTCATTTTCTAAAGAAACAATCAACAGTTCAGAATTTGCATTTTACTCTTCACTCTCAGCCAGTCTTTCATTCAATGATGCATTGACAGATTTGAAAGTTTCAATTTCAATTTTAGAACTTTCTAAATCGTGTGAGCTGTCTGACATTACACACTTACCCTTTTCAAAAGCAATCAATCTATCCGACAGGGTGGTGTTTAGATGATTTAATTTTTCAATCTCTTCCTTGAGTTTATCATTTTGTACTAACTCATTTATTAACACTTGATCATCATGAGATGCTCGCTGATTATTTACAGTTTCAAATTCTCTTTGTAGATTTTCAAGGTTTTTCTAAAGCTCCATGTTCACAGACTTGATAGCATCAAATTTTTCAGCAATCAAATTCTTCTCCTCTTCAAGTTTCCTAATTTTTTTTTCACTTTCTTTAATGGATTTTCTGAGAGGTCCATTTTCAGATTTCAATTTATTTAGTTCTGAGTTAACACATTCAAGATCTTCCAATTGTTTTCTTAGTTTTTCATTTTTAGTTTTGTAAGTTTCTAAATCATCATTCTGTAAGCAGATATTCATGCTAGCATTCAGTTTCTTTTTCAACATCTTGTGTTGTTTTCTTAGCAATTCATGAGATTCAAGTAAATCATTATATGCATTCACCAAGTCTTCTATGGAATAATTTTCGAAAGGGCTACTTACTTCTTCTTCAATCTCATTTTGATCACTACTGTGATCACCTTCGTCAGCCATCATGCATCTATCATGCCTTCTCCCATTAACAACTTTTAGTCTTTCCAATATTCCTTTAGCAGTGCTGCATGCAAAGAAATAAGGAAGTACGTCAGAATCAATAGCAACCATCATTAAATTTAGAGCTATAAGATTATTAGCATTCTTAGACCTATGACTATCAATCCATTTAGATTTATCCTTAGGTAATCTATGTGGACCATGTAAAATTAGCTTCCATAGGTCAGGATCAATCGATCTAACATACCTGCGCATGCTACCGAGCCAGGAATCAAAATTAGAACCATTGAAAACCGGTGGATGAGCCATGGATGCAGTTCAAACACAATTCAAGCAATAGACCGAGCACAAATAGAAATGCACCTAAAACCAGCAGGATCCTCTGCAGATCGTTGGATCTGATGAATCAGAGCCTGCTCTGATACCAATTGTTAGGGTGCAAGGCCGAGATCTAGAGGGGGGTGAATAGATCCCCCAATTTAAACTATACTCCAATTAAAGATATTAACCAAATGAAATGAGAGTAGACTAGAAATTAACTAGTCTATTACACAAGAGTATGGAGGCTAACATAGAAGACAAATCAGTCTGCTAATGATTAAGCCCCAAAAGTCAAATAGCTCTGATATTGAATCAGTTCATGTAAGACAAAACTCAAACACTTCGAGCACTAAATGAATAACAAACTATGCAGTGCACAGAGTTCACTCAGAACCAAATTCAAACACTTAAGGCATAACACCTATTTAGACCTCGCAATTCCAAGTGCTCATAAAATAAACACTTCACACAAGAATGCTAGAACAACAGAACTCACTGATCAGCAAGCTGAACAGAATTAAAAATCTGATCTCTATTCAGATTTATTCTAGAAAACTCAGCAACTCAGAATGATGAAGGCTAACCAGATGCAAATGAAACGAGCCTAAGCATACATCTACCGTGAATCAACAGCGCAAGCAAACCACAGACATAGAGGATTTTAGATGGTTCGGTCTGCTACCCATAGGCCTACGTCCATCCCCCACTCAAACCCGAGTGAGGCTTCCGCTGACTTACAGCTTGAACCGCTGAGCATCACAGCTTGCTTACACCGCTGAGCAACACAACTTGCTATCTGTTGAGCCTTACAGCTTAGCTATCCAGAGGAATATATCCTCTTACAACTGAGCCTCACAGCATGCTGTCCGAGGAACCAATCCTCGCCGCTGTCTCACAGCTTGATAGAACGTAACAACGAAAAATAAAGAAGAAACCAAACGGAAGAACACAACAAAATGTAGCTCAATTGAGCAGATAGACTCTGGATTTGATCCACGAGTCAGAACACATACTAATCTCAGTAGATCTCCATCTTCACTCCAAGAACTCTGATACTCTATTTTTTTGAACACTCTTTCTTCTTTCTAACGATCTACCTCTCAGAAATCTCTCTTCTTTCTCTCCTCTGCTCACACACTGGCTCTCTTCTTTCTGATCTCTCTTTTTCTCTTTCTTCGTAGCAACAACTTCTCTCACTTCTACCACTTTCTCTCTCCTTTTTTTTCTTCTCAGGATCTTACTTTTCTCATGGTTGCTATTACTCTTTTTATGAAACTCACACTCTTTTCTTTCTTCTGATCTCACGCTCATTCGCTCTCCTTTCACTTCTTCTGGTGGTCTCTCCTTTTCTTTTCTTGGATGGTCACCTTTCTCTTCTTCGCAACCCACAGCTCGAGGGATGAAAGTCCCTTTTTATATACAAAATAGGCCTCCAGAACCATCTGGATAAAAATGATTCTTTACCTTTTATTTCCCATTTGTCCACGTGGCAGGAGAGAGGAAAATATTCCTCTGATGTCAAACCTCAGATAACGTGCCCATCATTGCTCGCCTGGGTTCACGTGCCATTCGCCTACCGTGCCAATGATTGGTTGAACTTACGTGACTGCCTTGAGTTCTCACGTTGCCATCTAAGTGACTTAAGGCTTGTGAAGTCTCCAGATCCATGCTTGATTGCTAGATTGTACTAAGCAAAATAGTCATGGATCCAATTGGAAACAGATTCAATCTGGTCTACTGAAGCATTGATCTGATAGCTATGCCCACTCTAGTTGCATCGACCTTGCTTAATTGCTCAGACCTTTTTGGCTGTGAGTTTGTTCTACTGCCTCGACATGTCTCAATAAAGATTCATTCTATTGCATCGACCTGAGTTAACAAAACAACACTCGGAAACTTTATGCATCGACCTGATACACATAGGTGGCTTTTATGCATCGATTGATAGTTGTAACTATGTATACGTGCATCGACCTGATAAGCATAAAAACTCTAGCTGCATCGGCCTATTTCTATCCAAGCAGAAGATTGTGCTTCTGCACTGACCTGTTTAGGCACTGGTCGCTCTACTGCATCGACCTATTTCTGTCCAAGCAGAAGATTATGCTTCTGCACCGACCTGTCCAGGCGCTGGTTGCACTGCTGCATCGACCTGATGGTCTTGAAGCGCTGATGTGCATCGACATGTTGGTCTTGAAGCGTTGATGTGCATCGACCTGTTGGTCTTGAAATGTTGATGTGCATCAACCTGATTACTTTTCTAAACACGGGTGCATCGACCTGGGTGTAGAACAAGACATTAAACACTTGTCATTATCAAAACCACAGACAACAGTGTTTGGCATCATGCGCAGTTGACTCATAGTGTTTGGCATCATCAAAACCACAGGGGTACAACAAAGATAGTCTTCCAAAAGACTGCTAATTCAAGAAACGGCCTCCCCGGAGACCGTCATATGACATGGACATGAATTGGGTATATGAACTAGGAGACGGTCGCATGCGGAACGCTACCTCGGGTAGCGGTTGATGAGTGAATGGATGAACGGGTGATCCAGAGGGGGGGGTGAATAGATCTACCCCAAATTAAAATTCTACAGCAGTTAATAATAATGCGGAATTAAAAGAAACTACTGTGAACAGAACCACTAAAAATAGTTTAAATTAACAACAAGGAAGCCTGCTATGGAATAGCTGTCAATCACTAAAAACTCCAAAACTAGTAGATCAATCAACTCAGTATAGTACATGACGGAGGTTTGATTAGAAAATCTCCTCAAGCATAGGTCAATTTTCCAGATAGACGTAATCTATCCTTCTGATTGAGCCATTTTTATATACCACTGAGTTGTCAATCACAGATCAGATATAAGATGGTAAATCTACTGAACGATTCAAGACAATGTTAGCTTATGATGAATTAGCATAGATAATTCAGAAGGAATTCAAACAATCAGGTTGGGTGCTCGAGGTTAAGCAACAGATGAATATATTGAAAGCATTAACGACTTGTAATAAACGATCCTAGGCATTCATCTAGTTACAGTAAAGAGATATGTGCAATCACACAGAAGATAGATCAATTTTTAAGGTGGTTCGATCTCGAGCTTGAGATCTACGTCCACCCCTCACTCAACCGAGTAAGGCGTTCACTGCCAAATAGCTTGAACTCTACTGATCCACAGCTTCGGGGATGAAATCCCTACAACAGCTGAGCCTCACAGCTTGCTTTCCCGCTGAGCAACATAGCTTGCTGTCTGAGGATCACACCTCGCCGCTGAGCACCACAGTTTGCTTCGTTGATGCATAGCTTACAGTAATTTCAAAAGGAAAACTAAAGAGGCAATGAAAAATAATAACAGAAGGAATAAACTGTAGCTCCACTGGAGGGATCTGACTTTGGATCTGATCCAGAAGTCAAGACAATACTCTTCTGCTCAATCTCACTTCACTCTCTCAGACAGACTTACTGTTGACACCCGTTTTTTACCTATGAGTTGAGTCATTCTTCTTACCATCATTTTTTTTATCCCTCGAGTTGTCCATTACTCATTGGGCCATTTCCAGGCATGTCTTTGGGCTGATTTTATGGGTCCTTCCTCCCTAGCTAGGCTCGCTCTCGAAGTTGGGCTTATTGGGCCTTGATTTCAAATGGTCTTTAGGATAAATGGGCATATTTATCCCATTTTTATCAAGTTTCACAGCCCAGCCTAACCGCGGTCTAGCGATAGACCGTTTAGGTTGGTGGGCGGTCGTTTTGAAGACCGTTTGTCTGGATTAATTGGATATTTATCTTATCTCAGATTTTCCACCGACAACCTAATAAGCGGTCTTATATTAGACCGTTGATTCAAGTTGGGCGGTCCATCGAATGACCGTTTAGGGGCCATAGTCCTAAATGGGTCAGTTTTATGGATAAATATCGATTTTTATTGATTTATCACCGACATTGTATACACGGTCTGGCAATGGGCCATTTTCACTTGTTGGGCGGTCTATCGATGGACCGTTTTCCAATCCAGAGTTTTACGCCGGATCAATCGGTCTGTTCTTTGGATAAGTGGATTTATTTATCTGTTTCTTAATTTCCACCGACAACTTATAAGCGGTCTAGCATTGGACCATTTATATGGGTAGGCGGCCCATCGTTCCACCGTTTTTATGGCCGAAGTCCTGGATTTGGTTGGATTTTCTCTCTCCACCTGTGGTGAAACCTCTTGGTTGTTCAACCTTTTTCTCCGTGGATTCTTAACCAAATCGAGTCCCGTTCGATCCTAGTGAAAATTGGGAGTATTATCTCTAATTTATCTAAAAGAATCTTGACCTAATTATCGCTGGAAAATCCTTAATTTCGAGTGGACTTTCAAGGGTCTATAAATAGCACCCTTAGTCCAAGCTTGTGAGGGGGGAGATCCAACGTTTGTGTAGAAGTACTGTCTAGTTCTTGAACGGATCTCAGCCAGGGAGGAAGGCTTTCTACGTTCTAATAAGCCTTCAGTTCAGGGAGTAGTCGTTGTTTAGTGTTTTGGTCTAGTCATTTGCACCATTTAGTCATTATTGCATGGTCATTCTTCTCAATTTCTACCCATGTTTTTCACTGGCACTTCACATTCTTTCACCCTTCCTACTATTTTTCACGCCCATAGGGGTTTAAAAACCAACACCCAGGTAATCTCCATTCCATTTATGTGTTTAGTTTTCCATCTATTTTCATAGATATTACACTTCATAAAGCTAATTTGGGTCGTGTTTTCTGGTCATTTGTTGTGTTTTGCAGGTCAACAGGAGTTCTAGCACGAGGCCCATCCCCTATGGCCGGCCGGAAGGGGTGGAGGCTCAAGTCCCACAGCTTGGGGTCTGGAGTTTCTACGTGGTTCGTCTCTGACCGTAGAGAGGAGTTAGTGGTCTTCTTCAGACCGTTGAGCGCTCTTCTACGGCCTGATTCAGGCCGTTTAGTCCCCAGCCAGGTCTTCTTCCCGTGCCACTCTTCAGCGTTGGGGGCGGTCTGTCGTTCGGCCGTCTACGTCCTTCAGCGGTCTTCCCAAGACTATCTTCATTCTGTACCAGCGCTGCATCATGGGATGAGTGTCCTCATCCGTCTCCCCTTTCCAAGGTTGGTGGTGCCCTCTCCTTGCACTTAATACCTTGGTGGCGATCACAGCTTGTCCATGTTTGTGAGTGATTCATTGTTTGCATTATTGTCTTTTCCATGATATTCACTCACATACACACGTTCACTCTTTTCTCTTTAGCCCTTTAGCATGTTTCACATTGTGGTTTAGGGAGAAAGAAAGTATCTACACCCCTCTTTTTTGGCGATCACGGTGGGACACCTAGTGCTCATCGTGCTTCTAATCTAGTTGACCTGCTAGCCTGTCTGTTTTGATTAGTTCTTAGTTCACTTGGGTTTGTCATTTCGTTCATTCCTGGTTTCTGTTCCCGGGGTTTTACGCGGTCCTCTGAGGGCCGTGTACATCTTCCAGCTGCCTGTCGACAGACCGTATTAGCTCGGTCTCAACCCCAGGTGTGTCATTCCTTTTTGTTTTTGTCATTGATATCTCTGTGAGTTTGTTACTCCCTGCGGTCCTCTTAGGGCCGTGTCTGGATTCCTACGGTCGCATGATAGACCGTGTATTGTTCAGCTATGTTTTCGTTCTTTATATTTCTGTGGATTTGTCACCTTCTACGGTTCTATAAGGGCCGTTTCACAGGGTTTGTGGTCATTCATCAGACCGTGCAGCTCACTCGGGTACATGCTATCTTTACTATTTTTGTTTGGTTTAATTCTGTCTCTATTTACTTACTGCTCCCTATTAATGTGCGGTCCTTCCCAGGGCCGTCTACCTTCTCTGAGTGGTCTCCCATCAGACTGCATTTTTGTGCTATAGTGCACCCGAGATTTATAGTTGTGTGTTATTTCATATCATTCTATACTTGTTTTGGGTGCTATTCATCTCCCATGGTGGTCACTTATCTTTGCATAATTATTGTCATATATGCTACTGGTTGATCATTGTGTGTTAGACTTAGGCTAGAATTTGCATGCACTCCGGTGCGCATAGGTTCATACATTTCTTATCATACTAGTTGCATTCCTACCTTGGTAGGGGATCCTCTCGTCTCCATATTCTTTGGAGCCGACTGGGTGACCTTATCTGGGACCTCCATAAGTCCCCGTGAGCCGTGGATTCCCATATGGACGTCGGGCAGGTTGTACCTTACCACCCCGAGTCTAGGTTGCATTTGTGGGGGAGAGTAAACTTAGAGTCAACCAAGTCCCTATTTCACCCCTGTTAGGGATCCCATTGTTGAGAGAACTTTCATTTAATTTAATTCACTAAGGTTCTAAAGGGGGAACATATAAAAAAATTTTGGGCATCATTACAACTTGGTTGTCTATTGGTGGCCTCTTCTCTTCTCTTTGTGTGTCCATTTTTGTTGGTCATCTCTATTTAGGTTCTTACTAGGTGTTGCTTTTTCTTTTTGTTTTAAGGTGCTCGTTGCATGTGGAGTTGCTTCACACCCACAGGATCTTCTCCTAGGGGCAATTCATTGTTCATCTCCTATCTCAACCCCTTGTTCGATTCCCCTTCCACCATGTCTTTTCACGATTTCTCTCACTCCCTCGAGGACTCCCTTCCTCAGGGACTTTTGGAGGACCTACCTAGGGTCACGACTGTGCAGGGGAGAGAGGGTTCTGCCCCTCCTCTTCCGACCATTGCTATTGAGGGTAGTAAACCCTCCCATTCTGATTCTTCTACTCATAATTCGGCCAACCAAATTCTTCATATGATGGCCCAGCTGGATCCGACCCAGCTCCACATTCTCCGCCAGGCTTTGCAAGGGCCGGACGCCCCATCTTCAGTTCCTCCCCAGGGCGTGTCTGCTGCCGCCCCTTCTTTATCTTTGGCTAGTGGGCTAGGGGCCTCGTCTGCTGCTCCCATCGATCTTACCCCTGTCCAGCCTAGGGTCCTCCGCTTCACCAATCTCGAGGTGGGCCAAGCTTCTAGCTCGGCCCACCAGATGCTTGATAAGGGGAAGACCCCGCTTTTCCCGTCTTCTTATGCAGATCCTTATCGGACCACCCCTCCAGCGCCGCAGTCTCTTGTGGGCCCGGTCGACTTTTTACGATCCCAAGCGGGGGTTGCCCAATTAGCCCATGTGGATATGGGCCCATTTTTGGCCCATTATCCCTCGTACGGGCTACCCCCTCCGTCTACCTATCCTTCGGCCCCTCATACCGGGTCCGCCCTCCCAGTTTTGCCTCCTCTATCTCGAGAATGGGAAGTTCTTGATAAGTGTGCTGCCATGTAGCAAAAACTTGACCTCCTTCACAAGCGGGTCAGCCCACAATCCCTTGCTGATATCTCGATTCCTAATTTCCGTGACATCCGTTTCCCTCCCCAGTAGGAGCTCCCCACGTACCGGAAGTACGACGGGAATGGCAACCCCTTCATCCATATAAGGGAATTCTTGTATGAGTCGGCGTAATTTCAATATGATGATCGCCTCATGGCGTATCTTTTCTATCGCTCACTGGATGGGATAGCTTTGGAGTGGTTCTACACTCTGCCATTGGAAGAGGCAGAGAGTTTAAAAGTTGTGAAAGAAAAATTCATACAGAGATTCCAAGACCGGGTGGGCCCGGAGTATTCTTTTACTGATCTGGTGGCCGAAAAAATGAAGGCCGACGAGGACTTCGCTACCTATGCTGATAGGTGGAGGCAGATGGCCTCTCGTGTGCCCGGGCAGATTCCGGAGGAAGAAAAAGTTAAGTTGTTGGTTTCCAATGCCACCCCCACCTTCCGGAACATTTTGGCTATGAACGACATTTCCAATATGCACCAATTGTATAGTAGGGCCCGAATTATCCAGACCCAGTTCAAAGACTCCCCCATTCACTCCTTATTCGAGGCCCAGAAGCCCAAACCCACTAGAAAACCCAGGGCCCAATTACTGAGGGAGTCCAGACGAATGATCAGGTGCCGGCTGTCCACTTCCCCAACCAACCTGCTCCGCCTCGCTTCCAGCAACATCCCCGCAACCCCCAGTTTGCCGCTCCACCGGCTACCCAACCACCATTCCCTGCTCCTCAGCCACCATAACAGCCTCAACAGCCACAGTACCACAATGTTCCTCCATCGAATGGCTATGCACCTGCTCGCCCGGGTCCCAAGAGAGCCCATTACCCTCCACTTTCAGAAACTTTTCCAGATATCTTTTCGGCTCTTATGCACACCGGTGATCTTCAGCTTCCCCCGGAACACCCGAACTGGAACTCGGCTGTCGACCCGTCCAGATTCTACATATTCCATTGGCAGCCCGGGCACACTATTGAGAGGTGCTATTAGTTCCGTGATCTTGTTTATGATATGCATGAAGGACAGAGAATTGACTGGTCACAAATGCACAAGTTGATTGAAGATATTAAAGAAAGAAGAAGATAGGCACCGAGGCCGCAGCAGTCGGCGCCGCAACCGCAGCAACCTCAACAACCTCAACCCCAGCAGCAGCAGCAGTAGCCTACACCTCAGTTAGGGATTCATCATAACCCAATGCCAAACCACCCACCCGCTCCATAACAACAGCTGTCGGCACTGGCACAAGTAAATATTGTCCACCGCCCAACTCCCAATGCTGGGTGGTCCTATGATGATGAGACTCCCGCTCATCTTTTGGCCCTCCACCATACATACAACAACCCCCCTTCACCTCCTGTCCCCTCCATCATTCGGCCCACCACTTTAACCTCCACTGCACCCATCGTTCCCTCCATACCTTTCATTACACCCACCACATCGCCTACCACTTCACCAATCCTAGCACCCGCGCCCATCGCATTCCCCACTGTCACCCCCTCACCCAGCCCGTCACTCATTGTCCTTCCGCCAGGGCCCATTAGGCCTGCCCCCACCGTCACCGCCACCACTTTTACTCCCCCTACTTACCCCACTGGGCTTGTCAAGTCACCCATTGTGAGTCCGTCTAATGCCGTGCCGGCACAAAGCCTTGCCCTCCGGAGCGAGCGTTTATTCCAGAGAAGTTATCCTACCACCGGTGCACCTGCACCCAACCCTCAGTTTTCATCAGTAACAGTTGAACAAGAAGAAGTAGACTCCTTACCTGGCACAAGGTATGATTTATTGCAGCACTTGGACCCGACGCCGACCAAGATATCTATATTAGAGTTGATTAAGCGATCCACGCTGCACCAAGATGCTCTAAAGACTTTTCTCCAAAAGGTCATGGTCAGCGAGGACATGGCAGTGGACAGCCTTCCATCGGCCCTAGCAACACTGACAAAAGGGCCAGCCATCATGTTTTCTGAGACCAAATTAGCACCCTCAGAGGCATGCCAAATGCCGCTTTGCATCTCCATCACCTTGAACAAGGTGTCTATAGATGCGGCTTTGGTTGACACCGGGGCCTCTATAAATGTCTATCCACTCAGCACTCTTTGCGCCTAAAATATTTCTGAAGAATTATTGAGGCCAACTCCAACAACTATAGCAGCTTATGACAACTCCAGAAGAGCGTGCCACGGGTGTTGACACCCATTTTTAGCCCGCAAATTACGTCGTTTCTCTTATTCATCATTTTTGATGTCCCAAATCAACCATTATTTTGAAGTCTTCCTTGGATAGATTTTGAGTCCATTTTATTGTTCTATTCCCTTTGAGCCTTGGAGATCATGATTTCTTAGAGCCCTGGAGCTTATTGTATCAACTTTCGGCCTTCCAAGTCGACTTACCGCCCATTTAGGTCGATTTCCCTCAAGCGTTTGGCCCCTTTCACTGTGCAATCTTGATAACGGTCCTTTTTCAAAATGTGTCCTTCATCAAAGTTGTTCCATTCTTAAAGCCCTACATTTTCTTATTCTACGCCATTGGCCAGATCTCCACTGATTTTAGATTATCCACATTTTTCCTGCATGTTGTGCTGTTCACCTGCATCTCGGCATTTTCTCCCTCTATTCTCTCCCTATTTTATTTCTCTTCTGATAATCTTTTCATCTTTCTCTCTTCATAAAAGTTGTTCATTTTTTCAGTTATCTACAATTTCTTCTTCTACCACTTTTGCTAGTTATACACCGTTTCTAAGATACACTCTGATTTCAAAAGTCGTGCGCAGTCTACCCAGAATGTTCTTCCATTCAGTAAGTGGTCTACCGCTAGACCGCCCCATTCAGTAAGTGGTCTACTGCTAGACCGTCCCATCAGTAAGTGGTCTACTGCTAGACCGCCCCATTCACTAAGTGGTCTACTACTAGACCGTCCCATGACTAAGTGGCCTACTACTAGACCGTCCCATGACTATGTGGTCTACTGATATACCACCCTATCACTAAGTGGTCTACTGCTAGACCATCCCATCACTAAGTGGTCTACTGTCCCATCACTAAGTGGTCTAATGCAAGACTGCTCCAAGCACTAAATGATATACTGCTAGATTGTTTTCATCCTATTTTAGCCCGAACTGCCGTGATCGCCCAGGTCTCTGTTCTTCATGATAAAAGCGGCCTAATGATGACCGTTTATTTCTAAAAATGATCTATCGTGCGACCGTTTATATGACAGAGAGTCCAGAAGACCCTGAACTCCATCTTCTTCACCGCCGGACTCTAAGGCTGAAACCTGTGCAACGTGGCCTCCTTGTTAGGGCTCTATCTTCTAGAATCCTCCACGAAATTGAGCCCCATTTGTTTCTGTGTCTTCCTATTTGTATTATCTCGAATTTGGTATACGTAGCATGATTTTTAATTGACCAGATATCCTGAAATATTGGCTAAAATATCAAGTTTTACGCATTTCGTACAACAAAAACTCCTGCAGATTAGGTTCCAAAGGCTTTTTTCAAGAGCCATAACTTCCACATCCTTCTACCAAAAAGAGTCCCGTTTGTTCCTACATCTTATCTTGACTATTATCTCGAGAATGATCTAGAGATCTTGAGATTTGGTGGACTTTATCTCCTGGAATCGTGGGAGAAAGTTCGGGGTCTCACCACTTTTCTATAAATAGATGCCCAATTCACCTGCGCGACGGGGGGCTCTTCTTCGACCTGGGGCGAAGCCATGCCGGATCGTCCACTCAAACCTTTGACCCCAGGCTATTGAGGGAAGTATTAGCTTTAATTTGGTTCCTCATTTGCTTAATTTCATCTTCGTTTGCCCTCCTAACTTCACCTCTACTTCTTACAAATCATCACAAGTTCTTGAACCTGTGCGGCGGGGCACCCTTCGTCGGCTCGCGGCGGAGTCATCCAGCATCCTCTTCATCCTCCATTGGTCCCATCCTGAAGAGGGGAGTATCTTCTTTGTTTTTCATCTCTTTGGGCTCTCTATACTCTCTCCAATTTCTTATTCACTTCTCCTACCTTTCACAAATCACCACAGTTTTTACACTTAATTTTTGCACTATTTTCTACACGTTCATGCATTTTTCTCTATTGTGCACAACATTTTCTCCCTCTTCTTTCAACCAAATTTTGTGATTTCAAATCCTATGCATGCACAACACTCCCACCTTCCTTTTGCACCCATTTACAGGGGTTAAAAACCCTCCCCCGGTGCGTTCTCCCCCATTCTTTCATGCTATTTCATCACTTCGGGGCATGTGCTACACTATCATATTCTAATGGGTGTTCTTTTGTTTTCATGGCTTTGTTTTGCATGAGACTATCAATAGGACGTGAGGCCCTCTTCCTCTAGCCCGCTGGAAGGAGAGGAGGTCTGATCCCCATGAGTTCCCCGCACCCGTCTTCAAGGCGCGATCACACGTTGTAGCGGTCACCTTCGGCCGTGGTTTTCTTCTTCCTTTCCCAAGGTACGTAGTAGGTTTTTTTTCATCATAGTATCTATTTTCTATTGCTATTCCTTGGGTGGCGATCACGGTTCATTTCTTTTCTTCATCACCCCTTTGTTCCCATTGTTTACACTTCATGATCATATGCATGTTCATACGTGCGTGCTTATTAGTTCGGGGCAGGATAGATTAGCCGAAGCTTTGTATTTACAGTTTTTTGGCGATCACGGTAGGACACCTAGGGTCCATCACATTATATTTTTAGTCTCTTACATGTTGGGTGGGTGTTCATGCATGTTTGGGTAGTCTCCTCCACATTTTCCCATCGTTCTGTCTATTTTCGGGTCTGTCAGGGGTAAACGGTCTATCGTAGGGCTGCCCAGCACCTTTAACGGCCTTTCCAGGACCGCCCAAACCCTCTGGGGTTATAAACGGTCCTCCAAGGACCGTTCAGGACCTGGGCGGTCCTCCAGGAGATCGCTTACAGGGTAAAAACGGTCATCCAGGGACCTTTTAGTGGTTCTGGCCGGGCAGGATTTCTGTTCACCGGGGCCTTATTCATTCGGTCATAACTTTGTCTCCTGACGTCATATTTGGCTGATTTTTATTGCGTTGCGTTTTCCTTTGTATTTTCTTGCCATACATATAAAGTTTGCATCATTTGGACATCATTTGCATATTTAAAAAGTGTCTCCATTTTTACATTTTCTACATTTAGTTTACATGCGGTCTGCGCATAGGTTCACGGGGGCATCTTTCTTGGACGATTTAATTATCCTCCTGAGGTCGGATTGCCTTGTTCATGGGCCCATTGTGTATACCTTTGTATTATCTTTCCATCCATAGTTCATTTGTATCGTTTGGACATCATTTGCATATTTAAAAAGTGCCTCCATTTTTACATTTTTCGCATCTAGTTTGTGGGCAGATTCGGGACAGATTCACAGGGGCGTTTTACTTGTTGATTTAAATTGCCTTCCAGAGTTTGTTTTGTCTATTTCCTGGTTCCATTGGGTAGTCTTTTGTATTATCTTCACATCCATATATTATTTGCATGCATTGGACTTCATTTGCCTACTTAAATATTACCTTCATTTTTGCATTTTACGCATAAAGCTCACTTGTAGGTCCGGGGGCAAACACAAAGGTACGTTGTCCTTTAATGATATTTCTTATCTTTTAGTGCCTAGTTGTCCCTATTTCAGGTCTTGCATCATTATTATTCATATTGTTTTTCATTTTTCATACATTTTTGTGATGTTTGCATAATTTCATTATTCTCTTGATTTGCTAGACTTAGGCTAGAAATTGCATGCACCCCGGTGCACATAAAATCATGCATATTTGCATATTATAGTTGCATTCCCCCTTGGTAAGTGATCCTCTCGCTCCCATATTCCTTGGGCTCGACTAGGTGACCTTATTCGGGACCTCCATAAGTCCCCGTGAGCCGTGGATTCCCACACGGACGCCGGGCCGGTTATACCTTTCTACCCTTAGGTTTGTATTTGCGTACGTGTAAGGGAATTAAACTTAGTCAAACTCAAAGTTTGGACCTTATTCCCTATAGATTTCCTATTTTGAGGGAATTGACCTTAATTCGAATCATTAAAAGGCCCATCAAAACTTTGAAAAAATAAAAATTGCCGATCATATCAACTTGTTTGATCTTGGTTGAACTCCCTCACACCCATATTGTTTGTTTGGGCCTGTCCAATCCCATTTGTGTTATTTCGTATTACATCCCCCATCATCCATATAAATTTTGTTATTAGGCCCATTTAGGCTAGACCATTCTGTGCGTCCATTTGTTTAGTCTCATTGTCCTAGGTTTCTTTTTCTTTCTTTTCTCCTTTGCATTATTGAGTCAATCCCCCTCTTTAATTCTCGAGCCCTTTACTGATTTTTCCTGTATAAAGTCTCCATTTTTCATCATGGAGCGCCATTTTTCTCTTGTATATTACCCTTCTTCTTCCCCGCTTCCTATGCCCGCGTGGATTCCTCTTCCCACGCGGGCCCATCCCCTCGTGGCCCTTCCGACCCACAAGCAAATCTCATGGCCCACTTATCACCTCTTGTTTACCAAATGGACCCGATCTAGGCCCAAAAACTCACTGCTAATCATCTTAATGGGCCTCATTCATCTAATGGGCCTCATTCCTTTAATGGGTCATCTTTCTTGAGTGGCCCATCTTTCTTTAATGGGTCCCATTCTCTTAGTGGGCCTTATCCCTTCAATGGGCCTTATCCCTTCAATGGGCCTCATCCTTCTAACGGGCCTCCATCTTCTACTGTTAATGGACCCCCTTTCTTTAGCGGGCCTTCTTATTCACCTAATGGGCCTACCTCTCTTAAAGGGCCCGCTCCTTCTACCCATGTTGCTGCTGGCCCAATGGGCCCTTATTCCCATGGTCATGATCCTTCCAGGCCCATGCATCCTTCTATTCCTGGAATGGGCTTTCCTTCTTCTCAGTCCGGATCTTCTTATCCATCCCAATATCATAATCTTGGTCCAAATCCACACTCTCTTGCTCAGGCCGGCTTGTATCCTTCCCGATCTCTCCCCATCGAGGAGATGATTGCTCAAATCCAACGCCAGCTTGATGAACTTCAACGTCAAATTGATCCCAAAACTTCTTTGAGTGTCCCGTTTGCATTCCAAGGTCTTCAGCTTCCACCGCGTTCACAAATTCCCGCATATTGCCGCTATGGTGGAGTTGGTGACCCTTACATGCACTTGATGGAGTTTCTTTATGAGTCGGCCTAATTCTGACATGACCAACATTTGATGGCCTATCTGTTTGGTCTGTCTCTAGAAGGCCCGGCTCGGGATTGGTTCTTTGCATTGTCGCAAGATCAAGTGGTGAATTTCCAAGCCGTTCAAGAGAAATTCCTTCAGCAGTATCAAGACCAGGTTAGGCCCAGGTATTCCATGGTTGATCTGGCCCATGAGAAGATGAAGCCCGATGAGGAGTTCCCTACCTTTGCCGACCGCTGGCGTGGCCTGGCCGCGCAAGTCCCGGGGCATATTCTAGATGGAGAACAAATCAAAATGATCATTTCTAATGCAACGCCCAAGTACCGCTTTATCTTAGCCTTGAACGATATCACCTCATGGCAACAACTTTATAGCCGAGCCCGCTTCATCTGCCAACAACTACTAGTTTCCCTTGACCCCGAGTCCCATCCACCTTCTATGCCCACATACGCCTCCTATCCATCACCTTCCATATCCTTCCACAAGTCAGCCTTCCGCTCCCCCAAACCCGTATACCTCCACATATCCCTCCACATATCAACCCTCCACGAGTCAGCCTTCAGCCTCTTCATACCCGCATGAACCTCCACCTCCGGTCAAGGAAACACCACACCCCGAGCAGGTGGATGCCGTCTATATACCCCTTCATCCTGCTCCGCATATGCCTTCACCAAATCCTTCCCTTAGCCATGCGCCATTGCCTACGCAACCTCCGCTTCCATCCCCGTAACCTTCTCCATCACCTTCCCATATATTTTGGCATCCACCGTGCCCGAAGCGGGCTCCTTCTCCGTCATTTCCGGAGTCTCTTACAGACATTTTTAGGGCTTTAATGGCCGCTCACGCGTTGCAACTCCCTCCGATTGTGCTTTGTCGACCCGCGGTCGGGGATATGTTTCAATATTGTGAATTTCATTGCCAGCAGGGGCATTCGGTCGAGGATTGCACTGAGTTTCATGAACTAGTTCATGGTTTTGAAGACAAGAAGATGATCGATTGGGCCACCATGCATGAAGCTATCTTAAATCTTTGCAATAAGCAGCAGCAGCAGCAAGAAGTGCCACCCAGGCAGCCATCTCTACTACAAGACTAGGGGCACCCCTGTGATTCTTTATCTTATATTGCACCTGCTCCGTCACCTGCTCCATCACCTGTCCCATCCCCTACGCTTTTGTCCACCTCGTTGCCTACCTCATCACCCTCTTCATCTCCACCTACCCCCTCACCTTTACCATCTCCTACTCAACCTCCACCAACCCAAGCCTCTGCTCAGGCGAGTGCTACCTCTCCTTCCTCCTCCATTTCCACCACCACTTCTATTCCCAACGCCACTCGACGCATTGTGTCGATGAGTCGAAGGTGGGCGTCACGACTCTCCACTTCCTCTGCCTCACCACCACTGTTACCATCCTCACCTCCATCGACCACATCACACTCTCCACCATCTCCAATACCCCTACCGCTATCACCATCGTCTTCACCGCCTCCTCTCCCAGCGGCCCCTCTTCCATCACTTCCTCCATCTCCACCGCCTTTACCCTCCCCTTCGCCATCGTTGCCCGAGCCTGAGCAGGCTATACCTATACCCACATCTCCACCTTTGCCTTTACCCTCTCCTACGCCTCCACCTTTGCCTTTACCCCCACTTACGTCTTCCGAGCCTTTACCCACGCCTTCCAAGCCTATTACCTCCACTTCTCCATCCCTTTCCACCCCACGGAGCGGGTGCGCGCTATCTCTGGTGCCCCTTGGGTCTGGTCCCCAAGGAGATAATGAGCCGAGCCAGGTTTTGATTGTGCATTTCAAGATTCAAGATGTCATTTGCCGCATGCCAATCCGGGTCCTGGTCCCTGGCTATTTTGGGGATAATGAGCCTGCATTTTCAGAAATGGTTGCAAAGAAGAGTTCACTTGCACTAGTGCCAGTTTCTTCACAAGCGAGGTCGGTGGCAATCTCATTGCTCGTCGGAGGATTCACTATCGATGCTGTTATTTCTCCTCGCTCCATTATTGTTCAGTTCACTAGCCGAGAGGGTTCTCTACTCGAATTGTGCTAACCCATACGGCCGCCAGGAGCCTGATGGATTCTCTATACAAGGGGCAATTGGCCGTATCTTCTACACTTTCCAAGGACATTCTGTACTCGTTATGCAATCTCCCTCGGTTTATTGGTGAATCGGCCACGTCAACGCCGTGCATTACTCTCCCTCAGTTTTGTCCTGCTCTTCTGGTAAGGGAGTTATGCTTCATGCCCGATTGCCGAATGGAGATGTCGAATCTCATGTTGCTAGTGCCGAGTGACCAGACTCTGTGATTTTCTGATGTTCATCCTAAGGAGTTACTTGTTCAAGGATGTCTGCCTATGGTTAGCACCGAGTGTCTAGGGGCAGCCACCCCGACAAAATTGCATATTCATGACTGGGCTAGGTCGTCTGCAAGGTGGGCCCGTTATATAAAAAGATGTTTCAAGACAAGAAGGCCGAAGGTCCAAGTCCGTGCTAGGCGGGTCCGTTACAAGATAGTTTCTCTCAAGAAGTGGCGACGGCACAAGTACAAAGGCCGCATGTTGTGCACTCGAGGGGACGCTACTTCTTCTTCTCCTTTCTTCCATTCATCATTTCTTCTACTCAGCTCCCACCCTTGGGTGGTGTATTTAGCTTCTCCCAATCCAATTTCTGTTGTTTTATCCTCTCTTTTCGGGTCCACAAACCCCCATTATTCTTTCTCCCCTCATTCGGAACCTCCGGATTCTCCATTTTCTCATGATTCTAGGCCTCAGCCTATGTCATCCTTTCATCCCACTTTTGGGGCTTCTTCTGATCCTTCTCCTCCGGTATTCACGGGTTCTACTTCTCATTCTCTTTTCCTGACCCTGTCGGGTGACCGTCATTCTTCTTCCCTGACCTTGTCGGGTGTCTATCATTTCCCTTCCCTGACCTTGTCGGGTGTTTATGCTTCTTCTTCCCCGCCTCTAGCGGGTGATCCCTACTCTCCTTCTCCGACCATGTCGGATGATTCTTATTCTCCTATTTCTTCTAACTCCTCCTCACCCTTTCGTGGTTCTTGCCCTTTTTCATGCTATTTTCGAGGCTTTAGCCTGCCTTGATATCAGTTAATCCCTATTTATTCTGTATCTGGTTCCTTATTATCAGGGCCTCAGTGCCTTAACGAGGGAGTTCTAGCCCTCGTCTCTCTTCCTTTTTATCCCTTCTTTGTCTAGTATGATGTCTGCCACTCCTCTGTGTCGAGGAATCCAATCCTTTGCTCTCCTATCATCCTTTATCCTCGCAAGCAAGGAATACAAAGCTACTCGCGCTCCTCAAAGCTTGATGATCGAGATCGCTTCAGGATCCCGATTTCCACGCCATGGATTTGCAAAGGTATCTTTATTTTGTGCAAGAAACGTGCTTTCATTTCCATTATTTTTATTGTTTCTGCACATGGTTATAATGTTAATTCCTTAACATGATTGAGTGGCTTTAGGAGTCTTTGTTTAATTAGATCTTAACTTTGTGTCAAACAAAAAAGTTAGTTTCTACAGCATCCTTAGATTGGTGATAGCTCCGCACTGGGAGTCTAGTTTCTTTCCCCGATTGTTGAGGGTGACCTTTTGTATGGGTTTTTCACACACTTCACGGTAAGCCATAGCCGATTCCTCTAAGGCACACCATTGCTGCTTTGGCCATACCATGGGTATGCACAAAGGCCTTTTCTTTTCTCTGCTCGGTCGAGTGCAGGGGCAAGGGATTGACGGATGAGATGACTGACCTAGGCGCTCCCTAATACGAGAGAGGTCTCAAATAGGGGTAGTCTTGACCTTGACAAATGAGCTTTCATGTAATACCTAGCCAATAAGGGCTCTCAAAATCAAAATTCAATGAATCAATATGCAAAATTATGAAAATAAAGGCATGGCAAGAGTGGCAGTACAGTTCCCCGCGGGACGTCATGAGCCCGGTCGCATGCGTGCCTGATAAATATGGGTCTAAAAATCAAAGACACAAAGCCTCAGTGCAACAGACTGTATCTTTGAGGGGTAGTGCCCTGGAAAGAAGTCATAAAAGTCCTAATATCTCCCATCCTGCATAAAGCTTGTCTCCAATTTTTCTTCTATTTCTCCCTCTTAGGCAGGGTTGTATCCCGGGTATGGCCTTAGTAGGGGCACCGTTCTTTAGAGGCGGTTGGTTGTGGTGAGCCACCCTCATATGCACTCCCTGCTTAAGGGAAGCCTTTAATGAGAGGGGTAGGAACGACGATCCCTTGCTAGTAGTTCGAGCCCATCTTTGGGTGCTGCAGATTGCTATTTCAAAAATTTTAAAAAAAAGAAAATATTGCCAAAAATCCAAAAAATGAGATAGTATCAAAAGTTCAAAAAAATTAAATATTATTCAAAAACTAAAAAAATTAAATACTGTTGAAAATTAAAAAAAATCAGGAAACTTGAAAAATCTAAAAATATTTGTCTTTTTATTCCTTTCTATCTATTTGTTTTGAGGACGGATACATGATCTGTTTGCTAAGTGTGTAGGTTGCAGGTGTTCAAGTTTCCTTGCTGTATCTTTCGCTCTACCTCCTGTTCACGACTTCTGATCTGTTCTCTCTTCTTCAATCTATATCTCTCGATCTGTTCTTAAGCTTGTGTCCTTCTCAACTCTCGCTTCATCTCATCATGTCTCTATGAGAGGGCATTGCCTCACGATTTTGAACCTGGCAAGTTCTGCTTCATCCGATCTTGGGACTTTGATTGAAGAATGTGTTTGTTATCTTTTGTCCCCCGTGTTGGTTGTCACACGTGTTTATGTCTGTCATGTCTTTGTTTCATGTGTCTATGTCTCGCACATGTTCTCCTTGTCACGCATGCCTTTGTCCGTCCGTGTCATCGCACGTGTTGTCTTATGTCCCATGTGTCTTTGTCCCACCATGTCCGTGTCATCCCACGTGTTGTCTTATGTCCCCTGTGGTGTTGTCCCACGTGTCTTTGTCCCACCATGTCCTTGCCCCACCGTGTTGTGGTGTTATCTTGTTCCACCGTATTCTTCAATCTCACGCATGCTTGCCATTTGTTCTTGTGATGTTTGTTATGCTGTTATGTTTTTTGTGATGTTATGTTTAATTCATGTTTAGTTATGTTATGTTATCCTCATGCTTGTTCATGTGGTTGTGTCTTATTCAAAAATCCAAAAAAAATGCCATTTCGCCTGCACAGGTAAGTCAGGTATGGCCTTCTATCCCTTCTCATTGTTGCATTACTATATGGTATCTATATTATTATATTATCTCAAGAATCGGCTAGTCATTCATGTGTTCCAGGATCTGACGTTCCCCTCTAACAAAAACGATGATGATCTAGGTGCATGTGTTTAATCATCGGATAGGCCGTTGGTTGGGAAATTAGGGGACGATGTATCTCGCACGCCGTGGTTACGGATAGTGTCTTGACCTTGATTGCTCTGGTCTAGCAATACTATTCTCGAGTGCTTTCTATTTTAGCTTTCTTTGCATTCGTTTTGATGATTTCTTTATTTTAGCTCAACATGCATCATGTCACATTTTGAGCATACACGCCTCGTGATCCGTTCAAGGTTGTTCCTCAACAATGGTTAATTGCACTTCAATTCACTTGGATAAGAGATTCTCATTCCACTCTGAATTTGAACGATTTCTCTGATCTTGCCGCTTGGTCTGGTTGGTCAGCTGATTCCTGTCTGGATTTTATCTCCGTTATATTTCTCCTGCTTTTTACGTTATGTTCCTTTCCGACCCCCTCATCGTATGTGGATTGTGTCCCCGATGAGACTGGTCATATTTCCTTTTTTTCCTGTTAGTCTAGTTCCCCAGACATGTATCATTCTTGTTATCCAGTCTTGGTGGTTAGTTCGGCGATTTCGGGAGGATTCCTATCGCTGGTTGGTTAAAACGGGTGTCTTTTACCTTGATGCCCGCTTATCAGTTCTCTCCGCTTCATCTCTGCGTCATCTCCATTTCACGTCGCTGTCGCTTTCGCTCCATCTCCGTTCTATTTTGCCTCCGCATCTCTTTCGCTCGTTCCCTTGCAAAGTGGACATCAAGGAGGGGCATCTGTTGACACCCGTTTTTAGCCCGCAAGTTACGTCATTTCTCTTATTCATCATTTTTGATGTCCCAAATCAACCATTATTTTGGAGCCTTCCTTGGATAGATTTTGAGCCCATTTCATTATTCCATTCCCTTTGAGCTTTGGAGATCATGATTTCTTAGAGCGCTGGAGCTTATTGTATCAACTTTCGGCCTTCCAAGTCAACTTACGGCCCATTTAGGTCGACTTCCCTCAAGAGTTCGGCCCCTTTCACTGTGCAGTCTTGAAAATGGTCCTTTTTCATCCCATTCTATTCCTCTATTCAAAATGAGTTCTTCATCAAAGTTGTTCCATTCTTAAATCCCTACATTTTCTTCTTCTACGCGATTGGCCAGTTCTCTACTGATTTCAAGTTATTCACATTTTCCCAGCATGCTGCGCTGTTCACCTGCATCCCAACATTTTTCCCCTCTGTTGTAGCCCTATTTTCTCTCTTTTCTAATCATCTTTTCATCTTTCTCTCTTCATGAAAGTTGTTCCCTTTTCAGATATCTACAATTTCTTTTTCTACCACTTTTGCTAGTTCTACACCATTTTCAAGATACTCTCCGATTTCTAAAGTCACGCGTAGTCTGCCCAGAATATTCTTCCATTCAGTAAGTGGTCTACTGCTAGACCGCCCCATTCACTAAGTGGTCTACTACTAGACCGTCCCATCAGTAAGTGGTCTACTACTAGACCGCCCCATTCACTAAGTGGTCTACTGCTAGACCGTCCCATGACTAAGTGGTATACTGCTAGACCGTCCCTTGAATAAGTGGTCTACTGATAGACCGCCCTATCACTAAGTGGTCTACTGCTAGACCGTCCCATCACTAAGTGGTCTAATGCAAGACTGCACCAAGCACTAAAGGGTCTACTACTAGACCGTTTTCATCCTGTTTTAGCCCGAACTACCGTGGTCGCCCAGGTCTCTGTTCTTCATGATAAAAGCGGCCTAATGATGACCATTTATTTCTAAAAATGGCCTATCGTGCGACCATTTATATGACAGAGAGTCCAGAAGACCCTGAACCCCATCTTCTTCACCGCCGGACTCTAAGGCCGAAACCTGTGTAACGGGGCCTCCTTGTTAGGGCTCTATCTTCTAGAATCCTCCACAAAATTGAGCCCCATTTGTTTCTGTGTCTTCCTCTTTGTATTATCTCAAATTTGGTATACGGAGCATGATTTTTAATTGACCAGATATTCTGGAATCTTGGCCGCAATATCTGGTTTTACGCATTTCGTGCAACAAAAACTCCTGCAGATTAGGTTCCAGAGGCTTCTCCCAAGAGCCATAACTTCCACATCCTTCCACCAAAAAGAGTCCCATTTGTTCCTACATCTTATCTTGACTATTATCTCGAGAATGATCCAGAGATCTCGAGATTTTGTGGACTCTATCTCCTGGAATCGTGGGAGAAAGTTCGGGGTCTCACCACTTTTCTATAAATAGATGCCTAGTTTGACTGCGCGACGCGGTGCTCTTCTTCGACCTAGGGTGAAGCCATGCCGGATCGTCCACTCAAACCTTCGACCCCAGGCTATTAAGGTAAGTATTAGCTTTAATTTGGTTCTTTATTTGCTTCATTTCATCTTCGTTTGCCCTCCTAACTTCGCCTCTACTTCTTGCAAATCATCACAAGTTTTTGAACCTGTGCGGCGGGGCGCCCTTTGTCGGCTCGGGGCGGAGTCATCCGGCATCCTCTTCGTCCTCCATTGGTCCCACCCTAAAGAGGGGAATATCTTCTTCATTTTTCATCTCTCTGGGCTTTCTATACTCTCTCCAATTTCTTATTCTCTTCTCCTACTTTTCACAAATCACCACAGTTTTTACACTTAATTTTTGCACTATTTTCTGCACATTCATGCATTTTTCTCCGTTTTACATAACATTTTTCTCCCTCTTCTTTCCACCAAATTTCGTGATTTCAAATCCTATGCATGCATAACACTCCCACCTTCCCTTTGCACCCATTTATAGGGGTTAAAAACCCTCCCCCGGTGCGTTCTCCCCCATTCTTTCATGCTATTTCATCACTTCGGGGCATGTGCTACACTATCATATTCTAATGGGTGTTCCTTTATTTTCATGGATTTGTTTTGCTGGAGACTATCAATAGGACGTGAGGCCCTCTTCCTCTAGCCGACTGGAAGGAGAGGAGGTCCTATCCCATGAGTTCCCTGCACCCGCGATCACACGTTGTAGCGGTCACCTTCGGCCATGGTTTTCTTCTTCCTTTCCCAAGGTACGCAGTAGGTTTGTTTTCATCATAGTATCTATTTCCTATTGCTATTCCTTGGGTGGCGATCACGGTTCATTTCTTTTCTTCATCGCCCCTTTACTTCCCATTGTTTACACTTCATGATCATATGCATGTTCATACATGCGTGCTTATTAGTTCAGGGCGGGATAGATTAGCCTAAGCTTTGTATTTACAATGGGGTGATCACCGTTCAAGCCGAGCTCGGGCCATTGTCAATGCCCGTAGAGTTTTATGTATTAGATATAGATCCAATGTTCAAGGCAATTTTGGGTCGACCGTGGATCGGCAGCCTGTGTGCCATACCTTCTACCGCCCACTAGTGCCTCAAGTTCCCATTCTAGGGGCGGGTGGTGAAGGTGAAGAGCATCTCCACGGTGCACTCTGTTGAAGCTATTTCCAATAAAATTTTGCCGACCCTATGGCCAAGTAACAAGCCAGTGATTTCAGTGCTCGACCTTGATTTTTCATGGGCATATGCGTCACGCAAGCCCGCCACTGCGTCGGTTAATATCAAGGCGAAGCCCCAGATAAGAGACTCTAAGGGCTGGAACATGATACTGAAGCAAGGGTACCAGCCGGGCATGGGTCTCGGCGCTCAATTGCAGGGGCGGACTAAGCCCGTCCAAAGGGGCAGAAAAATGAGTAGGAGAGGCCTCGGATATCGTGAGTCTACACTTTCAATCCTGGGAGATTCAGGACCATTGACCTGGGATTATCGCCAGCACTTTGTGAAAGGCCCATTGCAATCAGGCACCCTAAAGACGCCGCCTTGTTCTGACATAAGGAATGATGCTGCTTGTACTGTTGCTGATCCGCCGCCGCCACTAAGGGGCCGGTAGGTGATATGGAAGATTTCTGTGATAGTTTTGAAAAGTTTTTCTATGAAGATTGGAGAAAACCAGAGATGCAGCTTGTGAAGTACGCTCCAGCGGAGCCGGCTTACTGAAGGCCGGGGGAAGAGGGGAGCTCCCTTATCACCTTTTCTTGGCCTCCTTCCCGCCTTACTTCCTTGTTTCAAGAGCTAGAGTTCATACCCCGCTCACCTCCAATCATGATCAATCCAGTTTTTATGGAAATGCCAACTGAGGTGTTGTTTGTGCCATGTTCTTGTGGGCACTGCCCACCAGTTGATCTCTCCACCATGTGATTTTCCTCCTCCGATCCCTTCTTTGACGTTCTTTTTCCGTCTCTCTTCCCCCTTCAACTTCCTCCTCCTCCCCCCTCTAAGCCATCTTGTTGCGTGGTCTCCACCAATCTCCAAAAAAAAATGCCAATTTTAAAATGGAGAGTTCAGTGGAGGATTATGCTATGTTTTGTCAGTCCTCTTCCCAGGGGCACGAGGCCCCTATTTCCCTTCCTGTAGATTTTCTATCCTTTAAGTTAGATGTAGGGTTTGTTGAGTCTAGGGAAGTAGAGTCGATTGGGTCTAGTGAAGTAGGGTCTTGTTCCAGTGTCTCCACCACCTCCACGCTTGCTGCGCGTCCAATGACGCGCTATTCCAAAACCATTCCTGATAGGTTCCTACAGGATCTCGCTCAGCGTTGCCACACCCTCCTTAAATGTCCTGAGTTTGTAGAAACAGCCATCGTCCTGGAGGATGATGAGGAGCTAGACGGGGTATGAACTGATGATGGTTTGGGTGTTTATGAGATCATAGATGAGAAAAACTCGATCGATTATGAGGATAGCGATGTGGATGGCTGTGACGACCCGAGGATCCGAGTACCGGAAAGGATCCGGCGCGTCTCGAATCTCGGCCCGCCAACCCACGAGCCCGAAGACTCGGAAGGGTAGAAAGGAGTGGTGTGGGGTATAAGAGAAGATGCAACGTCCATAGAGATAGCACAATAATCAAAAAGGAAATGCACATAATAATATAAATAAATCAAACTGCTACAAGGTCCACAGTGTCTCATGTCCAAAAGAAAGTACAGTCAACAGGAAAGAAAGTGCAACTACACGGGGCATCCCCCGGCGTACAACAACACGGGGCATCCCCCGGAGTACAACTACGCGGGGCATCCCCCGGCTCTGGCAGACTGGCAACTAACCCTGGCTGGAAGACCCACGCTGAAACTCGGGCGCGCCTCCCGCCGACCCCGCCTCACCTGAAGAGCAGGGGTGAGCCTCATCTCATTGGCCCAGTAGGGATCTCGCGAATCCCCACCTCGCACGAAAAACGAGGAAGAAGAAGACAACCCTACCAACCGAGAGTACGGTAGAACCGACAAGCTAAAGTAAATAAACGAAAAAAGTCATCTACTTTAACAGTACCGTTGTATGGAACCTCGGTCCAACAAAACACGAGTCCACGCCTGCCAGTGAACAGGAGCACCATCCACAAGAAGAACGACCGGATGCGTCCCCTGACGTCTTACACCGAGTCACAAGTGTCTATCTACTACGCCCCGGGCGTGAGACTCAGACACGCAACAAGTATCACACAACAAGGACTAGCTGGGGTCGCACTCGTCAGCGCGTGTCCCAAGCCCCCAGCTACGTGTGCACACACAGACCATCTGCTCTAGGTCGGGTCCTCTAGCTGGTTTTCCCCTCCACCGGACTCTGGTGGCAAAGGCAAAGGGCCCTACGGTAACCAGCCTAAAAACCGCGTCACACTGGGTCTCGCTCTCCACCACTCCTAGGTGGGTCCGCACCCGCGTGCGCAAGAAGCTACGACTAGTGGACAGGTCACTGGAAGTAAGGACTAATCCACGGAAACCACCGATCAAACCCTAGCACAGACTCTCGATGATCCTACAGTAGGTACGGAAGCCGGGGACACGCATGAGGTCCGACCGTCCCTCAAGTCACGCGGCACTCCTACCGAGGTAACTGATTGTCCGAGGAACCCCGGGCGCCCCTGTGGCTCTCACTGGGTGCCCACGGCATCCCTAGGGCCACACGCCACAACCGGGTCCATAACTCATCCAACCGGAGGTCACGCTACCCGTAAAACGCGGTTCGGGGAAGGGAAAAGGTCGTGCTAGGTATCCCTAGAGCGACACCGAAGAACGCGCTAGCTTTGGCTAGCGCGATCTTTTATGTCACGCTGCCCAAGGCTAGCGCGTTCAATCTGAACGCGCTAGTCTTGGATAGCACGATCTGGAGATCGCGCTACCCGAACCAGGCGCGTTCCCCACCGCCTTACTGTTCGTCATCTCCGACGGACACGCTCGGACAACACAGCGCGTTCATCAAGAACGCGCCACTGGACTATAGCGCGACATCGGGCCGAGCCCGATTCGCGAACTACGGCCGGAAATCACAAAACCACGCCCATTCACCCCCTTCGGTGAAGGGAAAACAATGGGGAATCACCCCACAACGACCTAGCATGCATCTAGAGCCCCCAAATCGATCAAAAACCCCACGAATCAACGGATCCGGTGCTCAAACCCCATACATGGAAATAACCCTCCCGGCATGAATCTAGCCCCTCTCGGCCTCTCCACGGCCTAGAAATCACGGGGAATGCTAGAAAGAGGGTAAGGATTCGTCCCCCTACCTCAAGGAAGCTCGAAATCCACCGAATCGCCGCTGATCTTCAAATCTAGCTCAACCACGAACTCCACATCCACGCGCCAATGGGGCACCGCCGCGATCCTCTCGCCGCCGCCGTCGTCAACGCGCTGCCGCCAAGGTCCACCACCCGTCGCCGGAGGGGAAGGGGCTGCCGCGAGGTTCCAACGGGCAAGGAGGGGAAAAAGGGGAGGTGACCGTTGCGCGCTCACGGGAGGGGAAAGAAGGAAGAAGAAAAAGGGAAGAAAAAGAAAAAGAAAAGGCTTTAAATAGAAAATCCAAAAAAAGCCAAAAATATCGAAAAATAGAAAAATACACCTCCTCGATCGTCTCGACGCGTTGATCGCAACGGTACCACTCGCGGGCTGGTGAACGACCCGGTTCACCCGCTACAGGGTTCCGAAGGACTCGCCGAAACCCGTACGCGAAAATCGGAAAACGCGCACGGAAAAGCCGCGGACACACTCCGGGCCTCCGAAACGACTCCGGATCGCGCCGATCCGAACACGAAAGAGGTCCGAAATGAAATTTCAGACACAACAGGGTCGAACACCCCACAAACCAGATCCGAGACCCATAACGAAGGATCCAAAAGATCCGGGACATTACAGCCCTCCCCCCTTAAACGAATTTCATCCTCGAAATTCAAGGACAAGGCATAAGGACGGGGGAAAGACTCACACAAACAAATAAGGATACAACTCCCGCATCTCGTCCTCGCGCTCCCAAGATGCCTTGCCGCCAGAATGACGCTACCAGACCACCTTAACCAGAGGAATAACCTTGTTCCGTAGGCGCTGCTCTCGCCGATCCTTAATGCGAACAGGAAATTCCGGAAGGGACAGATCTGGGGTCACCTCAGGCCAAATGGCATCCTCGAGAACATGAGAATCATCGGGCATGTACTTCTGAAGCATCGACACGTGGAATACATCATGCACGGTGGAAAGCTCCAGAGGTAACTGCAACCGATAAGCAACTTCCCCAACACGCTCAACGATGGGAAAGGGACCAACGTAGCGGGGACTCAACTTCTCACGCCTACCGAAGCGCATCACGCCCTTCATGGGAGACACTCTCAAGAAAACTCGATCTCTCACAGCAAAGCTGAGAGGTCGCCTCTTATGATCGGCATAACTCTTCTGCCGGCTCTGAGCTGCCAACATCCTCTGCCGGACGAGATGCACCACCTCAACGCACTGTTGCACCAAATCTGGTCCGGTCAAGGCACGCTCGCCCACCTCGAACCAATCAAGCGGAGTCTGACAAGGTCGTCCATACAACGCCTCATAGGGAGCCATACCGATGCTCGAATGATAGCTGTTGTTGTAGGCAAACTCCACTAATGGTATATGGTGGGTCCAACTCCCCTGCCATTCCAAGCAACACGCTCGCAACATGTCCTCCAAAGTCTGGATAGTCCGCTCAGACTGACCGTCCGACTGAGGATGATAGGCCGAGCTGAATGCCAACTCAGTGCCTAGAGCCTTCTGGAAGCTCCTCCAGAATCCAGAAGTGAAATGAGGGTCACGATCGGACACGATAGAGATAGAAACTCCATGCAACGGGATGATCCGCTCCACATACAACCGAGCCAAATGCTGCACGCTCCAACTGACCTTGACCGGCAGCAATCGCGCCGTCTTCGTCAGTCTATCCACTAGCAACCAGATACTATCCTCCCCACTGGACGTCCTCGGTAATCCAACCACAAAATCAGTGGTCACATGGTCCCACTTCTAAGCAGGAACATCCAAGGGCTGAAGTGTGCCTCCTGGTCACTGGTGCTCTGCCTTCACCTGTTGACAGGTCAAACACTTGGCCACAAATTCCGCCACATCTCTCTTCATGCCAGGCCACCAAAACTGCCTCTTCAGGTTCTGGTACATCTTAGCCGATCCGGGGTGTACGGCATACCGACTCCCATGAGCCTCATGCAAAACCGTACGCCGTACCTGCCCCTCGGCCGGAACGTACAACCTACCTCTGAATCTCACAGCTCCATCCTCACCAAACTCCACCTCGGCCATCGACCGAATACGGGGTAGCTCGGGGTCCACTCGCTGGGCCTCAGTCACCTGTCGATGCACCACGGGCGTGACAGTCAGACTGGCAAGGACAGCCGAACCCTGGTCCTGCGGGACCTTGAGTCTAAAAGTCATGGTCGGAACCTGCTCCCAAAGCTTCCACTTCCTCAACAACATCTGACTGATCGTCACTCTTCTACTCAGAGCATCAGCCACGACATTCATCCTGCCAGGCTGATATGACAGAGTAACATTATAATCCTTCATGAACTCCATCCATCTCCTCTGTCTGAGGTTAAGGTCCTTCTGCGTGAACACATACCTCAAACTCTGGTGATCAGTGAAGAGCTCAAACCGCTCGCCGTACAAATAATGCCTCCAAATCTTCAGAGCGAAGATCACCGCTGCCAACTCAAGATCATGACTAGGGTAGTTCGCCTCATGTGGCTTTAACTGCCGCGACGCATACGCCACAACTCTCCCATGCTGCATCAACACAGCATCGAGACCTACCCCGGAAGCATCTGTACATACCACAAAACCACCCGAGCCAGACGGCAACACCAAAACTGGAGCAGTGGTCAGCAATCTCTTCAGCTCCACAAAGCTCCGCTCACAGTCCTCTGTCTAGACGAACGGCACCTCCTTCCGCATAAGTCTGGTCATCGGGGTCGCAATACGGGAAAA
The DNA here is from genome assembly GCA_022559845.1 of Amorphophallus konjac. Classification (NCBI taxonomy): domain Eukaryota; kingdom Viridiplantae; phylum Streptophyta; class Magnoliopsida; order Alismatales; family Araceae; genus Amorphophallus; species Amorphophallus konjac. The sequence goes on along the minus strand of CM040121.1, from coordinate 414,903,693 downwards.
ATCCTGAATAAACCTCCGATAATAGCCCGCAAGCCCCAAGAAGCTCCGAATCTCCGTGACAGAACTCGGCCTCGGCCACTGGACCACAGCCTCGACCTTAGCCGGGTCCACGGAAACACCCTCACCAGAAATCACGTGCCCCAAAAAGTGCACCTCACGAAGTCAGAACTCGCACTTGCTGAGCTTCGCATACAACTGGTGATCGCGCAGGGTCTGCAATACCGCTCTCAAATGTTGTACATGCTCCTCAGCAGACCGCGAATATACAAGGATATCGTCCACAAACACGACCACAAACTGGTCCAAGTACGGACGAAACACCCTATGCATCAAGTCCATGAATGCTGCGGGGGCATTGGTGAGCCCGAACGGCATCACCAAGAACTCATAATGCCCATACCTCGACTGAAACGCCGTCTTCTCCACGTCCGACTCTCGGATCCACAGCTGGTAATAACCCGATCTCAAATCGATCCTCGAAAACACCTGGGCCGACTGAAGCTGATCGAACAAGTCATCAATCCGCGGCAACGGATACCTGTTCTTAACAGTCACCAGGTTTAACTGACGGTAGTCGATGCACAGCCTCAAACTACCATCCTTCATCTTCACAAACAATACCGGCGCACCCCACGGGGAATAACTAGGACGAATATACCCCTTGGCCAGCAACTCCTGCAACTGCGCCTTCAGCTCTCGCAACTCAGCAGGCGCCATCCGATAAGGGGCCTTCGACATAGGCGCCGTACCCGGCACCACCTCAATCACGAAATCAATCTCTCGCTGCGGTGGAAACCCTGGTAGATCATCAGGGAAACATCAGGAAACTCGCACACGACAGGAATGTCCTCTACCTCAGGGCCCTGCCGCTCGACCAAAACCACGGATGCGAGAAAACCCTGACAACCTGCATCAAGCAAACGATGCGCACGGAAAGCCGAAATAAGCAAGCGGGAAGAGGAAGACCGAATACCTTGAAAATAGAAGGTGGGTCCACGGGGCTGTCGGAAGTAGACCTTCTTCGAGCCACAATCTACCAAGGCATGATGAGCCTCGAGCCAATCCATGCCCAAAATCACATCGAAGTCCTGAAGCGGTAACGCGTAGAGTCTAACCGACAAGTTTCGCCCTTCCACCCACACAGGTACCTTCTCAAAGCAGTACGGGGTGATCATAAAGTCACCGGTAGGCAACTCTACCGCCAAGTCACAGGACACCTCGGTCACCGGGTCCTCCACGCTCTGAGCGAAAACCTCCGAGATGAACGAATGAGAAGCACCTGAATCGAACAAAACACGAGCCACACAACCCAAAATCAAAAGAGTACCTTCCACCAAATGCGATGCCTCAGCCTCCGCCCTGGTCAGATGAGTCACTCTGCCCCGGGATCTCTGCCCACCCCCAGTAGCTGACCGTGCCAACTGGGGGAACTGTCCCTACTGCTGGTACTGTTGTGGCTGTGCTGACGACTGTTGGGGCCGAAACTGCTGCTGCTGCTGAAACTCGTGCGGCTGGCGCGGTCTCTGCGGACAGTCACGTGCCATGTGCCCTGGCTGGTCGCACCTGAAGCAAATCACGGGCGCCGAACACGGTCTGCCTGGATGAGAACCATTGCACCTGGGACAGCCATCCAGCGAACCAGTCATCGAACCCTGACGCTGAAAAGCCACCGGCTGCTGAACACTGCCCAACGACTCCTGCCCCGACTCCTTACGATCCTGACGCCTCTTGCTAAAACCAGCTTCCTTAAGCAACTTCTTAAGCTTCGACTTGAAGGATGAACCTGGCGCCGGAGCCGCAGTCTGTGTCGCCACTGATCCACCTGCTGAGAGCTGGGCGGTACTCTGCTGTTGCATCCCTGTCGGCTGGCTGAAATCTGCCTGCACCTGACTAGCACTGCTCTGCCCTTGAACCTTCTGCAAATCTCTCTCCAGCGCCGCTGTTGCCTTACATGCCGCATCCAAACTGGTCAAACCCGACGCAAGAAGATGGTGCCTCAACTCTAGCCTCAGACCACTAACAAACTGATCGGTCTTCACCTCCTCGTCCGCCATGATATGAGGAGCATAACGTCCCAACTCGATAAACCTGGCACGGTACTCCATCACCGTCATGTCACCCTGAGTCAGCTCCATGAACTCTCGCAACCTCTGCGACCTGACAAAAGACGGACAGAAGGCACGCTCGAACGCCGTGACGAACTCCTGCCACACGATCTGCCGAAGAGGACGAGATCAGAACACTGAACCCCACTCCGATGTCCACCAAGTACGGGCCGATCCCTGAAGACGATGAGTGGCCAGTGCCACCTGCTCCTCCTTGGGACACTCCATCGCACTGAAAATCCGCTGCACATCATCCAGCCACTCTCTGGCCACCTCAGGATCTGACTGCCCACCAAAAGAAGGAGGCTGATACAGCAAAAACTCCTTCAGCACACGACCGCGACCACCTCGAGCCTGATCCTCACCAGCTTTGCCACCCTACTGCTGATGACCTCCCTGCTGCTGACCTCCCTGCCGCTGCTGAAACACATACTCAAACATGCCTCGGAAGAAATCGTCCATCCCTGGAGCTCTCGCATCTCTAGATACACCCTCGGAAATTGAAGCCCTGCTCTGCTCCTCTGGACCACCACTAGACTCTCCCTGCTGGGCGCGAGTCCTCCTCCGTGGCGCCATAACACACCTGGCATCAAGAAAAAGCACCGGAAATCAATAAAACACACGACCCTAAGCCAGTCGCCGACTGTACAGGACATTCATGGACCTTATGGACCACTGCAATTCGTCCCAAGTTCCGATATACCTCCACAACCTCGCTCTGATACCAGCTGTGACGACCCGAGGATCCGAGTACCGGAAAGGATCCGGTGCGTCTCGAATCTCGGCCCGCCAACCCACGAGCCCGAAGACTCGGAAGGGTAGAAAGGAGTGGTGTGGGATATAAGAGAAGCTGCAACGTCCACAGAGATAGCACAATAATCAAAAAGGAAATACACATAATAATATAAATAAATCAAACTGCTACAAGGTCCACAGTGTATCATGTTCAAAAGAAAGTACAGTCAACAGGAAAGAAAGTGCAACTACACGGGGCATCCCCCGGCGTACAACAACACGGGGCATCCCCCGGAGTACAACTACGCGGGGCATCCCCCGGCTCTGGCAGACTGGCAACTAACCCTGGCTGGAAGACCCACGCTGAAACTCGGCCGCGCCTCCCGCCGACCCCGCCTCACCTGAAGAGCAGGGGTGAGCCTCATCTCATTGGCCCAGTAGGGATCTCGCGAATCCCCACCTCGCACGGAAAACGAGGAAGAAGAAGACAACCCTACCAACCGAGAGTACGGTAGAACCGACAAGCTAAAGTAAATAAACGGAAAAAGTCATCTACTCTAACAGTACCGTAGTACGGAACCTCGGTCCAACAAAACACGAGTCCACACCTGCCAGGGAACAGGAGCACCATCCACAAGAAGAACGACCGGATGCGTCCCCTGACGTCTTACACCGCGTCACAAGTGTCTAGCTACTACGCCCCGGGCGTGAGACTCAGACACGCAACAAGTATCACACAACAAGGACTAGCTAGGGTCGCACTCGTCAGCGCGTGTCCCAAGCTCCCAGCTACGTGTGCACACACAGACCATCTGCTCTAGGTCGGGTCCTCTAGCTAGTTTCCCCCCCCACCGGACTCTGGTGGCAAAGGCAAGGGGCCCTACGGTAACCAGCCTAAAAACCACGTCACACTGGGTCTCGCTCTCCACCACTCCCAGGTGGGTCCGCACCCTCGTGCGCAAGAAGCTACGACTAGTGGACAGGTCACTGGAAGTAAGGACTAATCCACGGAAACCACCGATCAAACCCTAGCACAGACTCTCGATGATCCTACGGTAGGTACGGAAGCCGGGGACATACATGAGGTCCGACCGTCCCTCAAGTCACGTGGCACTCCTACCGAGGTAACTGATTCTCCGAGGAACCCCGGGCGCCCCTGTGGCTCTCACTGGGTGCCCACGACATCCCTAGGGCCACACGCCACAACCGGGTCCATAACTCATCCAACCGGAGGTCACGCTACCCGCAAAACGCGGTTCGGGGAAGGGAAAAGGTCGCGCTAGGTATCCCTAGCGCGACACCGAAGAACGCGCTAGCTTTGGCTAGCGCGATCTTTTATGTCGCACTGCCCAAGGCTAGCGCATTCAATCTGAACGCGCTAGTCTTGGATAGCGCGATCTGGAGATCGCGCTACCCGAACCAGGCACGTTCCCCACTGCCTTACTGTTCGTCATCTCCGACGGACACGCTCGGATGACACAGCGCGTTCATCAAGAACGCGCCACTGGACTATAGCGCGACATCGGGCTGAGCCCGGTTCGCGAACTACGGCCGAAAATCACAAAATCACGCCCATTCACCCCCTTTGGTGAAGGGAAAACAATGGGGAATCACCCCACAACGACCTAGCATGCATCTAGAGCCCCCAAATCGATCAAAAACCCCACGAATCGACGGATCCGGCGCTCAAACCCCATACATGGAAATAACCCTCCCGGCATGAATCTAGCCCCTCTCGGCCTCTCCACGGCCTAGAAATCACGGGGAATGCTAGAAAGAGGGTAAGGATTCGTCCCCCTACCTCAAGGAAGCTCGAAATCCACCGAATCGCCGCCGATCTTCAAATCTAGCTCAACCACGAACTCCACATCCACGCGCCAATGGGGCACCGCCGCGATCCTCTCGCCGCCGCCGTCGTCACCGCGCTGCCGCCAAGGTCCACCACCCGTCGCCGGAGGGGAAGGGGCCGCCGCGAGGTTCCAACGGGCAAGGAGGGGAAAAGGGGGAGGTGACCATTGCGCGCTCACGGGAGGGGAAAGAAGGAAGAAGAAAAAGGGAAGAAAAAGAAAAAGAAAAGGCTTTAAATAGAAAATCCAAAAAATACCAAAAAATAGAAAAATACACCTCCTGGACCGTCTCGACGCGTTGATCGCAACGGTACCACTCGCGGGCTGGTGAACGACCCGGTTCACCCGCTACAGGGTTCCGAAGGACTCGCCGAAACCCGAACGCGGAAATCGGAAAACGCGCACGGAAAAGCCGCGGACACACTCCGGGCCTCCGAAACGACTCCGGATCGCGCCGATCCGAACACGAAAGAGGTCCGAAACGAAATTTCAGACACAACAGGGTCGAACATCCCGACAAACCAGATCCGTGACCCATAACGAAGGATCCAAAAGATCTGGGACATTACAATGACACTACTGACTTATACGCACAAGGTTTGAAGAGATTCGACGAGCCGTCGTCGACAGTGGATGAACCCACGAAAGAGATTAATCTTGGAACAGAAGAGGATCCCAGGCTCATAATCATCCCTGCTAATCTCCCTCCTCAGGTTGAAGAGGAGTTAGTCAAGGTCTTGAGGGAGTACATCGATTCATTTGCCTGGTCCTACGAGGACATGCCAAGTCTTGACCCCGCCTTGGTGGAACACAGACTTGTACTTAAACCAGGGGCAACGCCCGTTAAGCAAAAATTAAGAAGATTCCACCCCCATATGGCCTTAAGGATAAAGGAAGAAGTGGATAAATTGCATAAGGCCAAGTTCATTAAAGTTGTTTTGTATCCTCAGTGGGTGGCAAATATAGTCTCTGTGATGAAAAAGGATGGAAAAAATACTAATTTGCATCGATTTCAGGGACTTAAATAAGGCATGTCCTAAAGACGATTTCCCGCTTCCTCATATCAACGTGTTGGTGGACAACACGGCTGGGTACGAAGTCCTCTCATTTATGGGTGGCTATTCAGGGTATAACCAAATCCGTTTAGCTACGGAAGATCAAGAAAAGACCTCATTCACCACGTCCTGGGGCACCTACTGCTACGTGGTCTTGCCGTTTGGACTGAAGAATGCGGGTGCCACATACCAACGGGCAATGATGGCAATCTTCCATGATATGATGCATGTTTATATCGAAGCGTATGTGGATGACATCCTTGTGAAATCAAGGTCAAAGAAAGAGCACCCTGCTATCCTGGCCAAGGTGTTGCAAAGGGCTAGGGAGTATAAATTGAAAATGAATCCAAATAAATGTGTGTTTGGGGTATTATCAGGGAAGTTACTAGGTTTCATAGTTAGCAAGCGGGGGATTCAAATTGATCCGAACAAGGCAAAGGCCATTATGGATATGCCAGCGCCTAAGAACATCACTGAGCTTCGAGGATTGATTGGGCGTTTGTAGTTCATTCGGAGGTTTATATCTCAACATTCACAAAGGTGCCGTCCATTCTACGAACTGTTGAAGGCGGGGGCCAAATTTGAATGGAACAAACAATGTCAAAAGGCCTATGAGGATTTAAAGATTTATTTGTCCAATCCCCCGATTTTGCAACACCCTGTTCCTGGAAAACCCCTGATTTTATACATTTCTGTTATTGAGGACTCCCTAGGAGCTGTCCTGGCACAAGTGGACGATGAAGGTAAGGAAAGGGCAACCTACTACCTTTCTAGGTTGTTCAATCCTGCAGAAGCTAAGTATACCACCATGGAGAAGACCTGCACAGCCTTAGTTTGGGTAGCCCATAAATTGAAACACTATTTCCTTATCTATGAGGTTAAGCTAATCTCTAGAATGGACCCAATTTGCTATCTCCTAGAAAAACCTATCATTTCTAATAGGTTGGCTCACTGGCAGAGTTTTCTTTCCCAATTCGATATTACCTTCATCGTTCAGAAAGCAATCAAGGGATACGCTATTACTGAACATCTTGCTCACTTACCTATCCCTTGTACAGATTCTACCCAGGATGAGTTCCCCGATGAACACCTGGCCGTACTCACTCATCACCCTTTTTGGTCTCTACATTTCGATGGCGCACTAAATTCTCAGGGCCGCCGGATCGGCACCGTTCTCCTCACTCCAGAGGGAGTGACTATTCCCATTGCGTATCAACTCTCTTTTCATGCTATCAATAACATAGCCGAGTATGAGGCTCTCCTTGCTGGATTGAAGCACGCCTATGTTCTGGGTGCGCGATACTTGAACATCATAGGAGATTCTCAACTGGTGTTGTGCCAGGTTCTCTCTACCTATCGCACCCGTGACCCTAAGCTCAAGCCTTATCAAGATCTAGTCACGCTCTTGGCTAAGCAATTTTGCAAGCTGATTTATATTCACACCCCTCGATCACAGAATATTCTTGCCGATGCACTTGCATCGCTTGCTTCTTCCCTCTCCTTCCCCCTTAGTCGCTCCACTGAGACCATTGTGGTCCAGCGGTTAGATACTCCTTCCCTTCAGGATCCGTGGTTTGATAACCTTAGGAAATCTATAGAGAAGAAGGCTGAGAAGGAAGATTTGAAGGAGGTGTCTTTAACTGAGCTCGAGGAGATCTTAGAAGAGGAGGAATTGCCTTGGTACCACGAAATCGAGCAATATTGCAGGGATAGGTCATTCCCAGAATCGGCCAACGCCGAGCAGCGCAAGGCCATTAGAAGAGTCACCTCCAGATACACGATTATTGCTGGAGAATTGTATAGGCGTGCTCTTAATGGAGTTTTTATGAGGTGTCTAGACGATGACGAGGCTTGGAAAGTTGTTGAAGTAGCTCACTCAAGTGAGTGTAGAGGGCACGTTAATGGTCAAGCCTTGGCGAAGAAGATTCTTAGGCAGGGCTATTACTGGCCAACCTTAGAGGAGGATTGTTCCACCTATGTCCGTAGGTGTCTCTAATGCCAACTCTACGCCAACAAGATTCATGCTCCTGCTTCATCCCTTCATCCTCTTTCTGCTCCTTGGCCATTCTCCATGTGGGCTTTTGATATTATAGGCCCACTAGGTGATCCAAACTCCCATACCAAATAGAAATATTTCATCCTCACTGCTACGGAGTATTTTAGCAAGTGGGTCGAAGCCGAAGTATACGCAGAAATCAAGGCTACCACAGTTTGTCGCTTCATCTTGAAGAGCATCATTTCATGGTTTAGAGTACCAAGCGACATCGTCACCGACAATGGACCACAATTCGTGTCACAAGAACTCCAGGATCTCTGTAAGAAATTCAATATTTCATTGCATCATTCATCACCATACTATCCCCAAGGCAACGGCCAAGCCGAGGCCACCAACAAGACTCTTCTTAAAATCATCAAGAAAACATGTGAGTCAAATAAATTTGCCGACTGGGCCGATAAATTAATAGAAGCTCTATGGGCTCAAACCCTGTTTGCTCTCACTTATGGGATGGAGACGGTACTCCCGTATGAGATCTTGATCCCTTCCCTAAGAGTGCAGCTAGACAAAGAACTTAATCTCGATGAACGTCGAGAGGCGTTGCTAGTCCAGCTAGAACTCTTGGACGAGAAGAGGCTTAATGCGGCTAATCATGTCTCCGTTTACCAAAAACATGTCTCGCATCATTTTCAAAAGAAGGTCATCAAAAGAAAATTTTAAGTGGGAAATATAGTTTTGAAACGCAAATTTGTTCGCTCAAGAGGTCCTAGGTCTAAGCTGCAACCCAATTGGGAGGCTTCGTTCGTAGTAAAAGAAGTTTATCCTGGGAACGCGTACCATCTAATCGACGCTGAGGGCGAAGAATTGTCTCATATGTGGAACGGGTTGTATCTCAAACGTTTTTATCCTTAGAGTCGAGCTAGGGATGGCTTGGTGGCGGGGTGTTCCTCTCTTTGATCATGAAGGGAGAATTCTAGCACAACACTCACACACTACACGACCTCTGAGGTTGGGTTCTCATCTTTTTGTGCAAACACCGTTTCTCCTTTGGCCATATTTAGAGAAAAGTGAAGGTCTTTGTTCTTTTCTTCTCTTCGACCGAATATAGGGGCAAGTGGTGAATAAGGGAGCGAGGACCGATCTAGACACCCCGATTCAAAACAAGTCTCAAATAGGGGCAGTCTGTTATGACCTGATTCCGCATGAAGCAATCACAAAAGAAAAGAAAAAGAAAATAAAAGGGGCAAAAATCAAGGCAAAAGCTTAAAGCTCACCCAAAAGCTCGAAGCTCAAAAGTCTAGCTGCTCCGAAAAATGAAACTAGACATGGCAAGAGTGGCAGTATAGTTTTCCCGCGGGACGTCATGAGCCCGGTCGTACGCATGCCTAGAGCGGATGAAGGTTCGATGTCGGACATAAAGCCCCGGTGCAACATACCGAATCTCTTGAAAAGGGGTTGTCATGAGAAGAACTCACGCCCTAAGAACCTCTACACCTATCCCTGGCTTTCCTTACAAATTCTTTTTTGATTTCCAGGGACTGGATCATACCCCAGGTATGGCCTTAGCAGAGGCACCGTTAAGTAAAATTGGACCCTGGCCATGGATGGTCACCCGCAATGCACGTTGTACTGGGGAAGCCCCTAATGAGATATGTGGGTGTCTCGTCACCGGGACTGAACTGGTTCAAAATCAAAATTCCAAAAAAAAATCAGATATTTCAAAAATCCAAAAAAATCAGATATTTTCAAAAATCTAAATAAATCAGATATTTCAAAAATACAAAAAAATCAGATATTTTCCAAAAACTAAAAAAATCAGATATTTCAAAAATCTAAAAAAATTAGATATGTCAAAAATCCAAAAATATATATATATAATCAAATATCTTCCAAAACTACAAAAATATTTTCAAAAGTGTCATTTAGTCCCCTGTATTTCATGGCATGCATTTGTATTTTCATATGTTATTCATTTTGCCTATTTAATAAGGCTTCACCCCTTGACCGAAAATTAAGGGGTTAAGCTTAAAACAGATTTAACATATTTTTTGTTTAAGTATGTGTGCAGGGACAGGTCTACGGGGATTTTTGGCATCTACAGGTAAACGGTCCCTCGACGACCTTTCCAACCAGCTGAAGCGGTCACAATGTGACCGTTTCACTCTTCTAGACGGTCTCCATAAGGGCGTCTTCATTTCCTAGAATCATATCTCACGAGCCCACTGGCACTTCTGTGCTCCCAAGGTACTACGGTCTGAATATGACCACCTATTCTTAAAGTGGTCCTTAACCAACCGTCCCATGTGCTTAAACAGTCCCTCGTTAGACCATGCAGGCCCTTGGTTCTGAACCCCTCACATCCGTCCATTGAGCGGTCTGGCTAAGACCATCTTGCTTAAATAGATGGCCAAATGATGACCGTCTAACTCATTAAGCAATCTCTTGTGGACCGCTTTCTTCCTAGAGAACCACCTCAATCCACATGAATGCACAAAAGAGAAGGCCAATCTCATTCAACCAATACATTCCATTTCTTTATTCAAGATCAAGCAAATCAACATCGATTCATAGGTCTCTATACATCATAAAAGAAAAATCACTCAATCCTCAGCCGGGCATCCCCGCGAGGTCGAATCTCACGCAACTCTCTCACATAGGCCTGATACTCCTCCTGAAGTTCTGTCACCTCCACTGGTAGGGTACGCACCCTGCTGACCTCACACATGATCAGCGTGTTCCTTACCGCCGGCTCATACTCCTCTATCCCGAGTCTCCTCACCTAGAGTGCAAGGAGGTGGGGTAGCGCTGGAACTGTCATCCGAGAAAGTCCAACCTGTAGAAAACACCTGTGGGGGCTGTACATCGCCAAGGTGGTGTCGCCCACAAGCCTCAAGTCAAGCCCGAGCCTCCTAGGAAGCCTTAGGATGGTGCTATGGAGGAAGGATGGGTGCATTACGAACTAGTCCAGGGGCAGAGTGTTGATGTAGAGGTGCCAGTCATCCCTAGTCTTCTTGTCCGCGGTCCGACACTCCACCTGCAGAGAAAACCTCAAGGCGCCGCCAATAAAGAACAGTGGATGGCTCCCAAAGATACGGCTAACGGAAGTGATATCCTCCCTAGGTATGAACTTCAGTCTGACCCCCATCCAGCACTCAAGGTGGATCATAGAGCCAAAGAGTGGGCCCCCTAGGGCAGCTGAGCTAAGACCCTCGTAAAGGTAAGCAAGAACGGCCTGAGAAATGGAAAGACCCCACCACAGTCCACTAATGGTGCTAAGGTTGGGAATGTCCAGGACATGGTCGGTAGAAGGGAAGAGCATGACACCACATAGGCAGATAGAAACGGCTTTGGCTATGGCTTCATCCCACCCACACTTGTTCTTACAATGAGCTATGACCCACTGACTCAGGGGTAGCAAATGGATGTGGTGTGGGCCAACTATGGTCCGGATGTCCTTAGCACTAGGTAGGAACTCCCCTAGAATGAGGGTAGGATCTACAGGGGCAACCGTATGGCGAACTAAGTCTTCCTCACCAACTTTAGATCTAGGAAGGGATAGATAAGTCTCTACCTCCTCTAATAGAATGGTGGCCTCTAAACAAGGGAAGATAAAGGTATGCGTCCGGGGATGCCATACTTCTACTAAAGTTGTCATGTTGTGCCAATCCAATGAAAGCTTGGGGTAGTTTGTGGCTATAATTAAAAGAGGGTGCAAGTGCCAGGCCCTTAAAATGGATATCACTATTATAGGGAGCTCACGGATCATGGGAGACATCCACTTCAAGGTGGAATAACGCCTTAGGCCGGGAAGGAGCTGAGGTGATGAAAGGAGAAAAGAAAGAATAATAAGCACTTTTGAAGGAAATTGAATGAGATAAAAGAAAGGTTGCTTTGGCTTACCTCTCTCAAAGGGCTGGAGCTCAGATGCCCGGAGATGGTGGTCAGCCTTTGCAGCACCCCGTACTCTTTTTTGGCAGGCTTTGGCCCGTGGTAAGCAACCTCACTCATGGAGCTTCCTTCAAGAGCCCTCTTCATGATGAGTTGGGGAGGTTTAGCAAGGTTTTCAAGACCTATAAGAGGGGCGTTGTGTGAGAAAAGAGTTTAAGGTGCCCCTTACTTACAGAGCCCAAACACTTGGCCTAATCCTACTAGGATTGAGGTAGGATAGCACCAAACTGGGTTGTGATAGGCTTTAACACGGATTAGGATCCCTTCCCCACAGTGTGGGACTCTCCAAGAGAGTTTCGATCGGAGCTACCAGGGTTTTCTAATTTGTGGTCTATCGTGAGGCCTCCGGAGGATAGTAGCGGTCCTTAAAGGACCGTTTCTATACTTTCTACTCAGTTCATCTTTCTGGCAGCCTAAACGGTCTCTGCAAGACCGTCTCCCGGTTCCAACGGTCAACATAGGACCATCTTTATCACTTACGCGGTCTAAGGGGGACCGTTTAGGACCATCTTTGAGCTCAGGGCAGGACAACCCTCAGCGGCCTACTTCTAGACCGTCTAGCCCATGGAGCGGCCATTTGGAGGACCGTCTCTCTCTCTGCTGCCTTGGTCTCCTATTTCTTTGCACTAATTCTACTCGAGTCTATCCGTCTCTCTCTCACTCTCCCATGTCAGTCTAGGATTCGTTGTCAATCGGTCAGTGTCAGCATGCACACATTTTTGCAAATCAAAATAAGAAATCAAAACATGCTATATCATAATATCATAATAAGAGTACATGTGTGCTAAAAGGTACATCAGGCCTGACCCTCCCCTGGGCCGCCACTCTCTCCTAAGCCCTCGTGCCTCTTTGATGGCGGGGCCATTGCTGAGCTCGCCTCCTCTCGGCGCCATCCCCGTCGCTCCTCCTCCTCATTCCTCTGACGGCCGAAGGAGCTAGTAAAGAAGCTGTGTTAGACACTCGGGGCCCCGCTGCGCTCCGGCCTCCGGTTCATCCTCTCGTACGCCCGCACCTCTCCTCTCAGCTCGGTTGCCTCTATCCGAGCCCGCTCCGCCTCCGCGCGAGAGCGCTCCGCCTCAACTCGATAGCGATATGTCAACGCTGCCTAGGCCTGACTGCGCTCCAGCTCCATGCGGAGAAGCACCAGCTCTGTCGGGTCTGCTGTGCGGATGCGCTCCATCTCCTCCCTCAGCCAGGTAATCTCGCTCAGGGCCGTTGTCAGCTCGGTTGTCTGCATATGCACACATCATAGTCAGCTAGCTAGTTGCATTCATAATCATAATCAACAAAAGGGAAAGTGCAGCTGTTTACTTAGCCTCTCGGCGAGTGCGGCCTCGGCATCCTCGACTCGTGCCACTGCCCGTGCGAACTCCGCCTTCCGCTCTGCCCGATCTGAGGATGGCTGGGAGGAGGAAGACGGTGCGTCAGCTCCCTGACGCTGGGATCCCTCGGCTCGCTGCAAATAGGGGCATGTCAGTTTCATAATGCATATCATGAACAATTAAGTTTGAGGCTGAGTAAAACTCACCAAGAGGACCAGGGAATTAAAGCTGGAGCTCATCTCGCTACTGGACGGTAGAGTGGAGTAGACCCTGGAGCTTAGCGATCCGCCCCTGGGGGTCAAGCTCCATGTAGGAAGTCAAATGTCAATGCATTGTAATCATGAGCATATTAGAAAACATGAGTTTGGAGTCGTACCAGTCATCGAGTGCCACAGAAGACCTGGTCTCCATAGCATTTGGCATAGGCTGTCAGGTAGGCCTCCTCACTCTCTGCTCGGGCGCATACCACTTGCCCAAGTCCCATCCAATCCTGGATCTCCTCCACCGCTCCGACGGTCCAGTAAGTCTCCACCGCCAGCCCTCGCGCGTGGCGTCCGATGCCCTCCTCCGGCTTCTCGCGAGCCAGGAACTCGACCTCCGCCTAGTGGACGCCGATGGTCCTCATGACTAGTCGGTAGTGGAGTGGCTCCACCACATTCATGCAGTGGAGCCAGATGTCCCGTCCAGCGTAAGCCAGGGCTGCCACTACCCACGGCTGGCCATCATGCCCCTATCCCTGGTAGGGCATCCACCAAACCTGTCAAATAGGCAATTGCATCAGCATAAAAGCATACAGTTGCATTTTACAAAATCTCAAGTTTAGGTCTTATCGAAGCATAGGGAAGGGTGTCGAGGTCGTCCTGAATCGCCCGGACCTAGCGACGTAGGGATCCCACCTCCCGGGGTGCTGTCCACCGCCTCGCGATGGGCAGCCAGTCGGGGTAAGTCTCCTCTCCCCTCCCCAGCCCGGGGAGGTTCACATACGCCCACACCTGCATCGCATTACATCAAAGAGTCAGCATATAGCATTTAATAGAATTTATAGCAATTGCATAATCATTTTATATATCTAAGTCGTACTTGGAGTAGTGGGGAGAACCCACCGAGCATCGTGCGCCGGCTGGTCGAGCTCAGTGTGTGGAAGAGGAAGGCGAGGATTGTCGCTCCCCACGCGTACTCTCCGACCCGGTCCACCTCCTCCAGCAGAGGCAGCAATTGACAGCTCATGCTGTCCGCCGGGTAGCGAACATCAGCCTCCCAAAGAACAACATCAGGAACCTCCTCAAGATGATGTCCGCCTCTGGTCCCAGAGCGGCTGCTACTCGCTCCCGCGCTCGATCCATGAGCCATCCCAGGTGCTGCTCCCGGAGCTCTCCAGTGGCAATCCCCACTCCCTGCTGGCCTAGGCTCTCCTACAGCCTCACCCTCTGTAAGGTCGTCGACTGTCACTCTGGCCTCTGCAGCTCCAGGCCCAGCAGCCTCTGGGCCAGCTCCCTATAGTTGGTGAAGGTTCTCCCACTCACTGGTGTCCCGTGCACGCGTAGACAGGTGCTGCGCGCCACGTCCTCCAGCGTTGGGACCATGTGGCCCCACGGGAAGAGGAACGTGCGGCTCACTGGGTCCCACCGGTCGTGTAAGGCGTAGAGCAGCGCGGTGTGGGGCCTCGTCAACTCCACGCCCAGGAACTCGCCGAATCCCATGGCCGCCAGGCGCCCCCGCTGGAAGTCTGGCAGTGCAAGGTACACTGCACGGACCTGGAGCCATGAGATCCGGGTTCTACGCTTTCCCTGCATGCATTTAAATAAATTGCATTAGTCATTCATTTCTTAATAAATCATGCATTAATTTAATACAAATAAAAATAAAAATAATAAAATGCAATCTATCATGATAGCGGCCACAGCTGGACTATTTCAACCTCCCCAACAGTTTGGTTTCAACCGTTTTCTACCTCCAATAAGACTTGTCACTGGTTTGAGCCTTTACGGACATCCCCTAACTATTTTACTGTAATGGGCGGTCTGTTAAGGACCGTTCAGCTCTCTAGACAGCCCAGTCCAGACCGTTTATCCTTCATCTTTCTGTCCCAGTAACGACTGTTCCCTGACCCTTTGGTCACCCAACTGTCCCCATCAAACCGTTTTATATCCCCCTCATGCCCCCATTGATGTGAATTTATACGGTCATTCTTTGACCGTTTGCTAAATGAACGGTCCATTGGAGACCGTATTGTTTCCCAAGTTTTAACTTTTAAAACGGTCTCAGAAAGATCGTCTATCATTCTACACGGTCTCCCTCAGACCGTGTTCACTACCATATGACATCGGCTGTTCGACTCCTTTTGAACGGTCACCCAGTGACCGTTCTCACCTTTTGGGCAGTTCAGTTTTGGCCGCTTGGCCCCCAAATGATTCTAGGCGAACCGTTTCATTCTTAAGCGGTCCCTGTTGGACCGCGTTTCACTTGCCGTGTCTGACGGCGTTCAATCCCCTCCCCGTCGGTGGGCAACGGCCCTAAGGGCCCTACAATCGCCCTAAAAGGGTTCGTATGCCCCTTCCAATCCCTCCAGGACCACATGCATGGATCAAAAAAATGGGAAATGGGGGAGTTTTTTGGGCCTACCTCGGAGGTTCGTACCGGCCTCTCCACCGTCGCCGTGGGCGCCTCCGGCGGTGCTCCTCCGTCCTCCTCCCCTCCGGCGATGATCGTCGTGGCTTCTCCCTCGACCGCTGACGGTGGCGGTGCCTCTGCCTCAGCCATGGATGGCGGCGCGTGTGTCTTGTCTGACGGGTTTGATGACGGCGGCGTCGGAGCCTCCTCTGGGCGGTTCGCCGACGACGGCGACGGTGTGGCATCCTCTCCGGCCATCCGACGAATCAGGGCTTGCCTCTGGAAGGGCATAAATGGGTAGAGAAGACTGGGAAATGGTGGAGAAGGCTTGAGGGTGTAAGAATGAGAAGAAGAAGGGGGTTGGAGTAGGCTTCGGTTACGGTGGTGGGGGAGATGAGAATAGATGGAGGAAGAAGACGTTGAGGCGTCGATTTTCTTTTTTGAAACTGACGATCAAATTGTGGTCTATCGCTAGACCATTTTTAACATAGACGGTCTGGATAGAACCATTTTTTGGAGTGACGAATCGTCTGTCTTTGAACGGTCCATCAACAACCATTTATATCTTTGGGCGGTCTTTCTCTGGGCCGTTTTACGCACGTTTAAAATTCAAAGTTCTTTTTGTTTGAACGGTCCTAGTTGGACCATTTTATTACTTGTGGCAGTCTGAAGTAGACCGTTTATATGGCTAGAGTGATGAATGAACTTTTAGTCATGCTTTTGCTGCATTATGTGCTTCAATTAACAACTTTTTGGCTCAATTGACCTGTTTCATGATATATATATGATTGCAAAACCTTGTTCATGATCATTTGCAGCATCGCTACATTACTCCGACCGACAGGTAAGTCAGGTAAGTATCCCGTACCCTGTGTCCCTTAATGCATTACTATATGGTATCTATGTTATATTATCTCGAGAACCGGCTGGTCATTCACATGTTCCAAGATCTGATGTTCCCTTTTAACAAAAATGATGATGATCTAGGTTCGCGTATTTAATCATCAGATATGCCGTTAGGTTAAAAAAATTAGGGGATGATGGTTCTATCTCGCACGCCGTGGTTGCAGATAGTGCCTTGACTCTGATTAGTCTAGTATAGTAATACTATTCTCGAGTACTTTCTATTTTATGGCTTTCTTTGCATTTGCTTTGATGATTTCTTTTATTTTAGCCTAGCATGCATCATACGCATCTTTTGAGCATTCACGACCCAAGGTCTGTCTGAAAGTGTCCCATTTGTGATGGATGATTGTGCGTTCATGGTTTTGGATAAGAGAAACTATTCCACTCAGAGTTGGAAGATTTTCTCTGATTTGTTCACCTGGTTTGATTGACTAAGGGTCCCCGTCTAGAGGTTTTAGTATGCTTCTTTACTTTTACTACTTATTTCGGTTCCCTCATTGGTTGTGGATTGTGTCCCTTGATGAGGTTGCTCGTTTCTTCTTCTGTTTGTTCAGTTAGTTTCTCCAGACTAGTATTGTTTTGGTTCAATCATTCCTTGTGTTTGGTTCGGAGTTTTTCGGAAGGTTCCTATCACTCGTTGGCGAGAAAACGGGTGTCTTTTACCTTAACACCCGCTTTTCAGTCCGCTCCGCTTCATTTTCACTTCATCTCCATGTTCTATTTCGCTTTCACTTCACCTCCGCTCGCTCCCCTGCAAAGAGGACGTTAAGGAGGCGCATCTGTTGACACCCATTTTTTGCCTATGAGTTAGGTCATTCTTCTTACAATCATTTTTTTTTATGCCTCGAGTTGTCCATTACTCATTGGGCCATTTCCAGGCATGTCTTTGGGCTGATTTTATGGGTCCTTCCTCCCTGGCTAGGCTCGCTCTTGAAGTTGGGCTTATTGGGCCTTGATTTCACATGGTCTTTAAGATAAATGGGCTTATTTATCCCATTTTTATCAAGTCTAACCACCCAGCCTAACCGCGGTCTAGCGATAGACCGTTTAGGTTGGTGGGCGGTTGTTTTGAAGACCATTTGTCTGGATTAATTGGATATTTATCTTATCTCAGATTTTCCACCGACAACCTAATAAGCGGTCTTACATTAGACCTTTTATTCAAGTTGGGCGGTCCATCGAATGACCGTTTAGGGGCTAGAGTCCTAAATGGGTCAGTTTTCTGGATAAATATCTATTTTTATTGATTTATCATCGACACTATATACACGATCTGGCAATGGGCCATTTTCACTTGTTGGGCGGTCTATCGATGGACCATTTTCCAATCCAGAGTCCTACGCCGGATCAGTCGGTCTGTTCTTTAGATAAGTGGATTTATTTATCTGTTTCATAATTTCCACCGACACCTTATAAGCGGTCTAGCATTGGACCGTTTATATGGGTAGGCGGCCCATCGTTCGACCATTTTTATGGCCGAAGTCCTGGATTTGGTTGGTTTTTCTCTCTCCAGCCGTGATGAGGTTGCTCGTTTCTTCTTTTGTTTGTTCAGTTAGTTTCTCCAGACTGGTGTCATTTTGGTTCGATCATTCCTTGTGTTTGGTTCAGAGTTTTCCGAAAGGTTCCTATCGCTCGTTGGAGAGAAAATTTGTGTCTTTTACCTTAACCCCCGCTTTTCAGTCCGCTCCGCTTCATTTTCACTTCATCTCCATGTTCTATTTCGCTCTCGCTTCACCTCCACTCGCTCCCCTGCAAAGAGGACGTTAAGGAGGCGCATCTGTTGACACCCGTTTTTCGCCTATGAGTTAGGTCATTCTTCTTACCATCAATTTTTTTGATGCCTCGAGTTGTCCATTACTCATTGGGCCATTTCCAGGCATGTCTTTGGGCTGATTTTATGGGTCCTTTCTCCCTGGCTAAGCTCGCTCTCGAAGTTGGGCTTATTGGGCCTTGATTTTACATGGTCTTTAGGATAAATGGGCTTATTTATCCCATTTTTATCACGTTTCACCACCCAGCCTAACCGCGGTCTAGCGATAGACCGTTTAGGTTGGTAGGCGGTCGTTTTGAAGACCGTTTGTCTGGATTAATTGGATATTTATCTTATCTCAAATTTTCCACCGACAACCTAATAAGCAGTCTTACATTAGACCGTTTATTCAAGTTGGGCGATCCATCGAACGACCGTTTAGGGGCCATAGTCCTAAATGGGTCAATTTTCTGGATAAATATCTATTTTTATTGATTTATCATCGACACTGTATACACGGTCTGGCAATGGGCCGTTTTCACTTGTTGGGCGGTCTATCGATGGACCGTTTTCCAATCCAGAGTGCTACGCCGGATCAGTCGGTCTGTTCTTTGGATAAGTGGATTTATTTATCTGTTTCTTAATTTCCATCGACACCTTATAAGCGGTCTAGCATTGGACCATTTATATGGGTAGGCGGCCCATCGTTCGACCGTTTTTATGGCCAAAGTCTTGGATTTGGTTGGCTTTTCTCTCTCCACCCGTGGTGAAACCTCTTGGTTGTTCAACCTTTTTCTCCGTGGATTCTTAACCAAATCGAGTCCCGTTCGATCCTAGTGAAAATTGGGAGTATTATCTCTAATTTATCTAAAAGAATCTCGGCCTAATTATCGCTGAAAAATCCTTAACTTCGAGTGGACTTTCAAGGGTATATAAATAGCACCCTTACTCCAGGCTTGCGAGGGGGGAGATCCAGCGTTTGCGTCGAAGTGCTGTCGAGTTCTTGAACGGATCTCAGCCAGGGAGGAAGGCTTTCTACATTATAATAAGCCTTCGGTTCAGGGAGTAGTCGTTGTTTAGTGTTTTGGTCTAGTCATTTGCACCATTTAGTCATTATTGCATGGTCATTCTTCTCCATTTCTACCCACGTTTTTTAGTGGCATTTCACATTCTTTCACCCTTCCTACTATTTTTCACGCCCATATGGGTTTAAAAACCAACCCCCAGGTATTCCCCATTCCATTTATGTGTTTAGAAGTCTATCCGTTTTCATAGATATTACACTTCATAAAGCTAATTGGGGTCATGTTTTCTGGTTATTTGCTGTGTTTTGCAGGTCAACAGGAGTTCTAGCATGAGGCCCATCCCCTCTGGCCGGTCGGATGGGGTGGAGGATCAAGTCCTACGGCTTGGGGTCTGGAGTTTCTACGCGGTTCGTCTCTAACCGTAGAGAGGAGTTAGCAGTCTTCTTCAGACCGTTCAGCGCTCTCCTGCGGCCTGATTCAGACCGTTTAGTCCCCAGCCAGGTCTTCTTCCACTGTCACTCTTCAGCATTGGGGGCGATCTGTCGTTCGGCCGTCTACATCCTTCAGCGGTCTTCCCAGGACCGTCTTCATCCTGTACCAACACTGCATCATTTGGCGAGTGTCCTCATCCGTCTCCCCTTTCCAAGGTAGGTGGTGCCCTCTCCTTGCACTTAATACCTTGGTGGTGATCACAGCTTGTCCATGTTTGTGAGTGATTCATTGTCTGCATTGTTGTCTTTTCCATGATATTCACTCACATACACACGTTCACTCTTTTCTCCATAGCCCTTTAGCATATTTCACATTTTTGTTTAGGGAGAAAGAAAGTTTCTACACTTACGGCACTCTGTTTTCTTCTTGACTCTTCTGTAACAGACTCTTTCACTCTCGAATTCTTGCCCGACTATTCTCTCTCGATCTCTGGAGCTCTCTTGCTCTTCAGCTCTTTTCTCCTCTTCTGATCAACTTCTCTCGTATTCCCTCTTGTTCTCTCTTTTTCTTACTTTTGGCTGCTCGATCCCCCTTTTTTATATAGGGGAGCGCGGGTTTGTGGTCCCACGAGCTTTTCAAATTTTTGGGCACGTGGAAGACACACTCCCACCCAATAAATTTTATCCAGAATGCACATTTCGAGGGCCACGTGTCAGGAGTAGAGGATGAGACACTCCACATGGCAGAAAGTGAGTTCAACTTCCCACCTTGGATCACGTGCCCTTAATCCGCTTCACTTTAAGTTCCACGTGAGAGTAATGCGGTCTGCCTTTATGTAACCCCGGTGTTCGAGCATGGATCTGGGTTGTTTATATTATTCTATCCAAAATAGAATCAAATATTTATGAGACTTGTGAAGCATGTAAACATTATTAGCAAATGCAATTTTAGATGCTACATAAGGTCAGACAGTTCATATAAGTGTATGCATAAATTCCTCAAGAGCATCGATGCATAAACGAGATACATCAGCCTGTATAACTAACATATACAACAGATTAGAATAGAAACATCGACCTTAGAGTCATACAGGTAGACCTATATGTCAGACTAACAAACTTTGTAATGAAGGTGCATCGACCTGTCTTTATAGTGAATGCACAAGGTGCATCGACCTTGAGAATGAGGACTTACTGCATCGACCCTTCTATAACATGCATTGACCTATGCTGCAGATGCTAGCTCACTAGCATCGACCTTTCTCTAGAATCTAAATATGCACAGACCTTATGGAACAATTACTTCTACATATGCACCGACCTTCTGGTGTAGGATTTCTACATGTGCATCGACCTTTAGAGCTGGAATGAATGTATGCACCGACCTGACAGACTACAATATGAATGTGCACCGACCTTAAGACTTATATGCAAATGTGCACCGACGTTTCAATGCAACAATTCTGCACATGCATAGACCTTCAGAACAGAAGTGGATATATGCACCGACCTTACTTTCTCAAATGCATGAGTATGCTTCGACCTTATTATACCACACTCCTGCATATGCGCTAACCTTCTGAACCGAAATGCATATATGCACCGACCTTGATATGCAACAGCATGAACATGCATCGACCTTGATTTAAACAAGAACTTATTCTGACTAAAGTAAAGACTTTAAAATAACAATGTTGCCAAAGTCAAATTAAGGTCTAACACACTGTTGCCAGCATCAAAAGAAGACATCAAATCCAGAGGAGACACAACATTCTCCCCCTTTTGATGATGGCAACACTGCTATACTTTGATGGCAATACATATTATATTATGAGTCAGAACATGCAAATGTCACAATCAAGTGCAGTAGAAGACATATATGCATAGACACAGACAAACAAACAAGGCAATCTCTCCCCCTTTGCCAGCCTCTCCCCCTTTACCAGCTAGCCATCACAATCTCTCCCCCTTTGCCATCAACAAACAAGGAATTGATAGAGACAATTTGTAACACCCGAGAATTTTGAAATAGGAATAAATATATCTACGGTTTGAAAAGAAAAATAACCTATACATGATGATATCTACATATCTCTATAAATAGTTAATAAGGTTCCTAGAATCTATAAAAGACTAGTTAATATTACCTTTTGGAATGGAAGTAAAAAAATGTATCTAGGATCGAACATGCCTCTGATACCCAGGACAAGGACAAATAAAAGTTAAAGAAATTATGAGGAATAAAATCCCTATACATACAAATTATTAATAGATATACGAGGGTTGGTAAATAACAAATGAGTTTAGATATATGAAACCCACACACATTGTAAGGGCCTTTAGAATACAAATATGACAAATAATAAGCTTTGGGAAAATGGATAACAACATATTGACACAAATAAGGGCCCTTAAGTCTCAACCCACTCATCCATACATCTGTGCATATATATATATATAATGTAAAATAAATAAATATAATACAACGTAAATATTTAAGGCCAGGCTATACACAACCCTCTGACAGCCTAAGAAGTCTCACAAGAAGAACTCATGGACCCTACCATTATATTATAATAAATTTAAGAATAACATGTTATTTTTAAGTAGCCATTTAATGCACAACATAATTTTAATTGAATTGAGAATCATTAAATCTTGAAGAAAAGGTCAATTTATATTTTTTACTAATTTAGCAAATCTAATATTCCACATTTATTACATTATAAAGGGAGGATATATAAATATAAGATTTACGTGTAGACATGGGAGGAATGTATAGACTTGAGAGGAATGTATAGACATGGGGGAATGTATAGACTTTGGAGTGTATGAATGTATAGACTTAGGGAATGAATGTATAGACTTGGAGATGAATGTATAGACTTGGGGAAGGAGTGTGTAGACTTGGAGAAATGTATAGACTTATGCATTGTATGGACTTATGAATGTATAGACTTGGAGATGACGTATGTATAGACTTGGGGAAGGAGTGTGTAGACTTGGAGGAATGAATAGACTTATGCATTGTATGGACTTATGAATGTATAGACTTGGAGAAGGAATGTATAGATGTTGGAGAATGTATGGACTTGTGGAATGCTAACAAAAAAATGCTAAAACTCAATTGACGCCAACGTCAATGGGCATCAATTTCATAGAAAATGACCTTGAACAAGTCGTCATTTCAAATAAAATGAATAGTGCCGATTTTTTTGACTAAAGAATTTTAGAAAAATAATTATATGAAAAAATAGAGAAAAATAGAAAATTAATACTCCTAAAATTTCTTATCTAGATCACATCAAGAAAAAAAGATAAAAATCTAGAAAGATGGTTATACGAAATAGGGAAAGGTGAATGACGCCCCTGTACAAGTCGTCAATTATGGAATTGACGACTGTGTATACAAGCGTCATTTATTGAAATAACGCCCCAACCTATGGCGTCATTTCTAAAAGGGACAGTTGGTGTTTGATTCGAATAAGGAAGTTAATTGGGTAAGTTTTGATTAAGGAAGAGATCAATACGTGGGAAGTTATATTTCTAATAGGATTCTTCCTGTGGGAATATTACTCCTAATTAAACTCTAACTACGTGGGATCCTTCTTCCCTATAAATAAGTCCCTACAGAACCCTTCAAAGGTTATTGCCTTTGGGTTCTCTGCTTCGACATCGACCTACTGTTCGTGATAGTTTGAGCACCCTTGCCTTCTTCACGAGCCCTTCTCCATCGTCTTCCTCAACGTAGAAGAAGCCCTGCTTCTTTACTTCTTTCCTTGCTGAACGAAGGTTGCTATCAAGGACTAAAGGAAGATTGCTTTCTTCCTGCTACTGGCGAACCTGTTGACCCCGAAGCTTCTTCTTCTGCTACTGTTGATCTGCAACGTCGCTGCTTTTAGCATCTTCATCCTGCAGCTTCTTATACTGGTTAATCGTTACTCTGTTGAAACAGAGTATCATTTTCTTTAGACTCTTCACGTTCTTTTCGACCAAACCAACACCCAGGTAGGTGTTCTCAAGTAACGAAGCCCAAACATGAAAATTTAAGAAATACCATGCATATAGTTCGTAGCATGATGATTTCTCGGATTTCTGTTTGTTTTGCTTAATTTAAGTAAATAGCGACCCAAGCTAGGGCGCTATTTTATTTTGACGACCGTGCACACGGGCGTCAATTGTCCAGTCACTTAATAAATACGTAATGTTCAAAAATTAATAACTAAGAACCCTTATATGTAAACTAATGCACGATCATGTCCATAAATTCCTGCTATTTTTCTCTATCTGTTCATGTCTTTGGAACTTTGATCTGACATACTCCAAAAACCATGTGTCTATGATTGTACCTGTCCGGTGTAAATCTTATGACAAAGAAATAGCGACCTTGATTAGGTCGTCAATTGAATGGACGCCCTCGTAAACAGGCGTCAATTAGCATGATTTTTACATTAACCTGATTATTTGAAATGACGACGTATACCCTGCCCTTTAATTTGATATACGACGCCCCTGACTAGGGCGCTATTTATATAAGTAAAGCCTTAATGTAAGACGTCATTTTCATAATATCTGAATTCTGAAATGTTTATTTAATTTAATATTCATAGAATCTGAACGTAACGACTGTGTGAACATTCGTCATTTAATGAAATGACGACCCTGCCAAGGGCGTTAATTTATAAAATGAAGACTTATGAGAAGACGTCAATTCCCTGTTTTCCTAATTTTCATGAATTACTACAACCCACTGTTAGTTGGTTGTATATATATATATAGGCACTATATTCCACTCCGTGAATATGGTCCCATGTTTTTTGGTGTTTTATCGATTAAACCCTAATTCTCGGTGATAGATGAACCCTCCATGGGACAGTCCGTTCCTTTGGATTGGTGACTTTATCATAGAGACCTCCGTAAGACTTCGCTTGCCTTGGATTCCCTCAAGGCAGCCGAGTAGTTTGTACCATTAAAACCCATGACACTACTTGATTTTCATGTCACTCTAAAGAAACATGGTATACCGGCCCTCATGACATGCTATGTGGATGTCATGAGAATATTCTTAAAATTATGGAATGGGAAACCATGCCATTAATGTTCTTAAAGAATGATGTGACATACTTATGGACACTAATTCTATCTACCATATCATGAACAAAGAACAAGCGACGCTATATAAGTTCTTATTCTTGATGTCATGATCTCCACCCGGATTATCAACATGTCATGGTTTCTATGTTTCGCGTAGATTTTTATCGCAAGATTGTCCTGGCTCAAGGGCCTTGCCCTTGAATTCTATAGAAATCTTACCTTATCGTTCTGTTAAAACTTGTTCTTGGAACTCCTTATTGGCTATAAACTATTGTGGATGTCTAGATCTATCTTTAAATGATGTGCATATAGGGCCCGATCTGGTCCTGGGAGGAGCGCCCGAAAGTACTAGTGCCCATGGGAGTTTTAATGATCGTGGTGTCTTGCATTGCACCGCAGTACTTGTCTCTCTTGATCTTTGGCATTCCACACTCTCTCTTTCTTGCGTGCGTGACTTGACTTTCGTGACTTTACTAGCGTGGCCCGAAACGGGCAAAGTACTTGCATGAAATAGCCAATAATCTATAAATATCTCTTGATCGCTTGAAAGTTTCGCATAACGTTGATTGATCTATTGCTAGTTTCATTTCACTTGTTTGGTTAAATCTACATGCATAGTCTTACTTGCATTTACATATGAAAATGTAATTATTTTAACCAATTACTTGTTCTTGAGATATAATTCCTACTGAGCGTTCGCTCACCCAGTTTATTCCAACATTTTTCAGGTAATCAGGTGGCTAGCAAGACCGAGACTCACACGGGAGGGACAAGTTTGCAAGCGAGCTCCGAAAACTAGTGAACCTGTGTCTTTTTATCTTTCTTGAGTCTAGCATGATGTCTCTTACTTAGTTATCTTGTCTAAGTCTATTAGTGTGTCGTCTCCTTTTCTTTCATAGTGACGTAGTTGAGTCTTCAAGTTCTTGTAAGAGATTTATATTTGAAATAAAATTTTTATTGTTGCTCCAAATTATTTGGTCTCATGCCATTGCTCTTGATCGTTCACGACTATTTAACTGCCACGTTCCGAGCAAACGACACGTTCCGCTGCTATCGGTTCGGGGCGTGACAGAGGTGGTATCAAAGCTTCAGCTTTCATATCCTCCAGTTATTAGGTTCTAGTGATAGGTCAAGTATCCTTGTCAGTCATATCAGAGCTCGGCTTTCATATCCTCCAGTTATTAAGTTCTAGTGATAGGTCAAGTATCCTTGTCAGTCATATCAGTGCTTCGACTTTCTAATTCCTAGGTCATTAAGTCCAAGAGATAGGTTGAGTATCCTTGTCGGTCATCCTATATGAGTTTCGTGAGAGATGGGTGGAACTTGGGGTTAAAGTGTAAAAATAAGATAAAATATTTTCATAAATTCTTGAGTCAATAAATTATCTCCCCACTCATCTTTGCAGGAACTTAGATAAAATGGAAGCGTCTAAGCCAAGCTTTGTTCCTGAGATGGTACTAGTAGATGTCCAAGCTTATGCGGACCTTGTTAGGAGAATCCAGGAGCTAGAGAAGGCAGTGGAAGTAAAAGGAAGAGTTGAAGGGAAAGATCAAGCCCATGAGTCGGGAAAGTTCATCACTACCAAGAAAAGGATAAACGAGGGTGATATTTCACAAAGGTGTAAGAAATGCCAGAAATGTAAGAAGTGTAATAAGAAGGGAACTTCGACAGATCACTCGCAAGGTAAGTGTAAATCTTGTGGAAGATATGGTCACCAATCGGAAAAGTGTTGGTGGAGTTCGGGAGCGTGTCTGCGTTGCGGGAGTTTAGATCATAAGACAGCGGAATGCCCTATTCTAACCAAGAAGCCTCCAAGAGGAGTTCAAGATTTAACCAAACTTGCCAAAGGGAAGGTTGCGGAAGGTACCCCTCACCCTTAAGCCTAAATTAATTCTTCCTAAAATTAGTTGTGTTCCACTCAATATATCTAGACTTCTTCTACGCATTATAGCTAGTTCTCCATCGTGAGTAAAGAATAATGTGAATTTGGGGGCCAAATTCTTTTAAGTGGGGGAGGGTGTAACACCCGGTAATTTTGAAATAGGAATAAATATATTTACGGTTTGAAAAGAAAAATAACATATACATGATGATATCTACATATCTCTATAAATAGTTAATAAGGTTCCTAGAATCTATAAAAGACTAGTTAATATTACATTTTGGAATGGAAGTAAAAAAATGTATCTAGGATCGAACCTGCCTCTGATACCCAGGACAAGGACAAATAAAAGTTAAAGAAATTATGAGGAATAAAATCCCGATATACATACAAATTATTAATAGATATACGAGGGTTGGTAAATAACAAATGAGTTTAGATATATGAAACCCACGCACATTGTAAGGGCCTTTAGAATACGAATATGACAAATAATAAGCTTTGGGAAAATGGATAACAACATATTGACACAAATAAGGGCCCTTAAGTCTCAACCCACTCATCCATACATCTGTGCATATATATATATAATGCAAAATAAATAAATATAATTCAACGTAAATATTTAAGGCCAGGCTATACACAACCCTCTGACAGCCTAAGAAGTCTCACAAGAAGAACTCATGGACCCTACCATTATATTATAATAAATTTAAGAATAACATGTTATTTTTAAGTAGCCATTTAATGCACAACATAATTTTAATTGAATTGAGAATCATTAAATCTTGAAGAAAAAGTCAATTTATATTTTTTACTAATTTAGCAAATCTAATATTCCACATTTATTACATTATAAAGGGAGGATATATAAATATAAGATTTACGTGTAGACATGGGAGGATTGTATAGACTTGGGAGGAATGTATAGACATGGGGGAATGTATAGACTTTGGAGTGTATGAATGTATAGACTTAGGGAATGAATGTATAGACTTGGAGATGAATGTATAGACTTGGGGAAGGAGTGTGTAGACTTGGAGAAATGTATAGACTTATGCATTGTATGTATGGACTTATGAATGTATAGACTTGGAGATGAATGTATAGACTTGGGGAAGGAGTGTGTAGACTTGGAGGAATGAATAGACTTATGCATTGTATGGACTTATGAATGTATAGACTTGGAGAAGGAATGTATAGACGTTGGAGAATGTATGGACTTGTGGAATGCTAACAAAAAAAATGCTAAAACTCAATTGACGCCAACGTCAATGGGCGTCAACTGCATAGAAAATGACCTTGAACAAGTCGTCATTTCAAATAAAATGAATAGTGCCGATTTTTTGACTAAAGAATTTTAGAAAAATAATTATATGAAAAAATAGAGAAAAATAGAAAATTAATACTCCTAAAATATCTTATCTACATCACATCAAAAAAAAAAGATAAAAATCTAGAAAGATGGTTATACGAAATAGGGAAAGGTGAATGACGCCCCTGTACAAGTCGTCAATTATGGAATTGACGACTGTGTATACAAGCGTCATTTATTGAAATAACGCCCCAACCTATGACGTCATTTCCAAAAGGGACAGTTGGTGTTTGATTCGAACAAGGAAGTTAATTGGGTAAGTTTTGATTAAGGAAGAGATCAATACGTGGGAAGTTATATTTCTAATAGGATTCTTCCTGTGGGAATATTACTCCTAATTAAACTCTAACTACGTGGGATCCTTCTTCCCTATAAATAAGTCCCTACAGAACCCTTCAAAGGTTATTGCCTTTGGGTTCTCTGCTTCGACACCGACCTACTATTCGTGATAGTTTGAGCAGCCTTGCCTTCTTCACGAGCCCTTCTCCGTCGTCTTCCTCAATGTAGAAGAAGCCCTACTTCTTTACTTCTTCCCTTGCTGAACGCAGGTTGCTATCAAGGAGTAAAGGAAGATTGCTTTCTTCCTGCTACTGGCGAACCTGTTGACCCCGAAGCTTCTTCTTCTGCTACTGTTAATCTGCAACGTCAACGTCGCTGCTTTTAACATCTTCATCCTGCAGCTTCTTATACTGGTTAATCGTTACTCTGTTGAAACAGAGTATCATTTTCTTCAGACTCTTCATGTTCTTTTCGACCAAACCAACACCCAGGTAGGTGTTCTCAAGTAACGAAGCCCAAACATGAAAATTTAAGAAATACCATGCATATAGTCGGTAGCATGATGATTTCTCAGATTTCTGTTTGTTTTGCTTAATTTCAGTAAATAGCGACACAAGCTTGGGCGCTATTTTATTTTGACGACCGTGCACACGGGCGTCAATTGTCCAGTCACTTAATAAATACGTAATGTTCAAAAATTAATAACTAAGAACCCCCATTAAATATATATATAATGCAAAATAAATAAATATAGTACAACGTAAATAATTAAGGCCAGGCTATACACAACCCTCTGACAGCCTAAGAAGTCTCACAAGAAGAACTCATGGACCCTACCATTATATTATAATAAATTTAAGAATAACATGTTATTTTTAAGTAGTCATTTAATGCACAACATAATTTTAATTGAATTAAGAATCATTAAATCTTGAAGAAAATGTCAATTTATATTTTTTACTAATTTAGCAAATCTACTATTCCACATTTATTACATTATAAAGGGAGGATATATAAATATAAGATTTACGTGTAGACATGGGAGGAATGTATAGACTTGAGAGGAATGTATAGACATGGGGGAATGCATAGACTTGGGAGTGTATGGATGTATAGACTTAGGGAATGAATGTATTCCAACATTTTTCAGGTAATCAGGTGGCTAGCAAGACCGAGACTCACACGGGAGGGACAAGTGTGCAAGGGAGCTCCGAAAACTAGTGAACCTGTGTCTTTTTATCTTTCTTGAGTCTAGCATAATGTCTCTTACTTAGTTTTCTTGTCTAAGTCTATTAGTGCGTCATCTCCTTTTCTTTCATAGTGACGTAGTTGAGTCTTCAAGTTATTGTAAGAGATTTATATTTGAAAAAAAAATTATTGTTGTTCCAAATTATTTGGTCTCATGCCATTGCTCTTGATCGTTCACGACTGTTTAACTGCCACGTTCCGAGCAAACGACACGTTTCGCTGCTATAGGTTCGGGGCGTGACAGAGGTGGTATCAGAGCTTCGACTTTCATATCCTCCAGTTATTATGTTCTAGTGATAGGTCAAGTATCCTTGTCAGTCATATCAGAGCTCGGCTTTCATATCCTCCAGTTATTAGGTTCTAGTCCTAGGTCAAGTATCCTTGTCAGTCATATCAGTGCTTCGACTTTCTAATTCCTAGGTCGTTAAGTCCAAGAGATAGGTTGAGTATCCTTGTCGATCATCCTATAGGAGTTTCGTGAGAGATGGGTAGAACTTGAGGTTAAAGTGATAAAAGAAAGATAAAATATTTGCATAAATTCTTGAGTCAATAAATTATCTGCCCACTCATCTTTGTAGGAACTTAGATAAAATGGAAGCTTCTAAGCCAAGCTTTGTTTCTGAGATGGTACCAGTAGATGTCCAAGCTTATGCGGACCTTGTTCGGAGAATCCAGGAGCTAGAGAAGGCAGTGGAAGTAAAAGGAAGAGTTGAAGGGAAAGAACAAGCACATGAGTCAGGAAAGTTCATCACTACCAAGAAAAAGATAAACGAGGGTGATATTTCATAAAGGTGTAAGAAATGCCAGAAATATAAGAAGTGTAATAAGAAGGGAACTTCGACAGATCACTCGCAAGGTAAGTGTAAATCTTGTGGAAGATATGGTCACCAATCGAAAAAGTGTTGGTGGAGTTCGGGAGCGTGTCTGCGTTGCGGCAGCTTAGATCATATGATAGCGGAATGTCCTATTCTAACCAAGAAGCCTCCAAGGGGAGTTCAAGATTTAACCAAACTTACCAAAGGGAAGGTTGCGAAAGGTACCCCTCACCCTTAAGCCTAAATTAATTCTTCCTAAAATTAGTTGTGTTCCACTCAATATATCTAGACTTCTTCTACGCATTATAGCTAGTTCTCCATCGTGAGTAAATAATAATGTGAATTTGGGGGCCAAATTCTTTTAAGTGGGGGAGGGTGTAACACCCGGTAATTTTGAAATAGGAATAAATATATTTACGGTTTGAAAAGAAAAATAACCTATACATGATGATATCTACATATCTCTATAAATAGTTAATAAGGTTCCTAGAATCTATAAAAGACTAGTTAATATTACCTTTTGGAATGAAAGTAAAAAAATGTATCTAGGATCGAACCTGCCTCTGATACCCAGGACAAGGACAAATAAAAGTTAAAGAAATTATGAGGAATAAAATCCCTATATACATACAAATTATTAATAGATATACGAGGGTTGGTAAATAACAAATGAGTTTAGATATATGAAACCCACACACATTGTAAGGGCCTTTAGAATACGAATATGACAAATAACAAGCTTTGGGAAAATGGATAACAACATATTGACACAAATAAGGGCCCTTAAGTCTCAACCCACTCATCCATACATCGTAAATATGACCAGGCTATACACAACCTTTAAATATATATATATAATGCAAAATAAATAAATATAGTACAACGTAAATAATTAAGGCCAGGCTATACACAACCCTCTGACAGCCTAAGAAGTCTCACAAGAAGAACTCATGGACCCTACCATTATATTATAATAAATTTAAGAATAACATGTTATTTTTAAGTAGTCATTTAATGCACAACATAATTTTAATTGAATTAAGAATCATTAAATCTTGAAGAAAATGTCAATTTATATTTTTTACTAATTTAGCAAATCTACTATTCCACATTTATTACATTATAAAGGGAGGATATATAAATATAAGATTTACGTGTAGACATGGGAGGAATGTATAGACTTGAGAGGAATGTATAGACATGGGGGAATGCATAGACTTGGGAGTGTTTGAATGTATAGACTTAGGGAATGAATGTATAGACTTGGAGATGAATATATAGACTTGGGGAAGGAGTGTGTAGACTTGGAGAAATGTATAGACTTATGCATTGTATGGACTTATGAATGTATAGACTTGGAGATGAATGTATAGACTTGGGGAAGGAGTGTGTAGACTTGGAGGAATGAATAGACTTATGCATTATTTGGACTTATGAATGTATAGACTTGGAGAAGGAATGTATAGACGTTGGAGAATGTATGGACTTGTGGAATGCTAACAAAAAAATGCTAAAACTCAATTGACGCCAACGTCAATGGGTGTCAATTGCATAGAAAATGACCTTGAACAAGTCGTCATTTCAAATAAAATGAATAGTGCCGATTTTTCGACTAAAGAATTTTGAAAAAATAATTATATGGAAAAATAGAAAAAAATAGAAAATTAATACTCCTAAAATTTTCCATCTAGATCACATCAAAGAAAAAAGATAAAAATCTAGAAAGATGGTTATACGAAATAGGGAATGGTGAATGACGCCCCTGTACAAGTCGTCAATTATGGAATTGACGACTGTGTATACAAGCGCCATTTATTAAAATAACGCCCCAACCTATGGCGTCATTTCTAAAAGGGACAGTTGGTGTTTGATTCGAACAAGGAAGTTAATTGGGTAAGTTTTGATTAAGGAAGAGATCAATACGTGGGAAGTTATATTTCTAATAGGATTCTTCCTGTGGGAATATTACTCCTAATTAAACTCTAACTACGTGGGATCCTTCTTCCCTATAAATAAGTCCCTACGGAACCCTTCAAAGGTTATTGCCTTTGGGTTCTCTGCTTCGACACCGACTTACTGTTCGTGATAGTTTGAGCAGCCTTGCCTTCTTCACGAGCCCTTCTCCGTCGTCTTCCTCAACGTAGAAGAAGCCCTGCTTCTTTACTTCTTCCCTTGCTGAACGAAGGTTGCTATCAAGGAGTAAAGGAAGATTGCTTTCTTCCTGCTACTGGCGAACCTATTGACCCCGAAGCTTCTTCTTCTGCTACTGTTAATCTGCAACGTCAACGTCGCTGCTTTTAACATCTTCATCCTGCAGCTTCTTATACTGGTTAATCATTACTCTGTTGAAACAGAGTATCATTTTCTTCAGACTCTTCACGTTCTTTTCGACCAAACCAACACCCAGGTAGGTGTTCTCAAGTAACGAAGCCCAAACATGAAAATTTAAGAAATACCATGCATATAGTCGGTAGCATGATGATTTCTCAGATTTCTGTTTGTTTTGCTTAATTTCAGTAAATAGCGACCCAAGCTAGGGCGCTATTTTATTTTGACGACCGTGCACACGGGCGTCAATTGTCCAGTCACTTAATAAATACGTAATGTTCAAAAATTAATAACTAAGAACCCTTATATGTAAACTAATGCACGATCATGTCCATAAATTCCTGCTATTTTTCTCTATCTGTTCATGTCTTTGGAACTTTGATCTGACATACTCCAAAAATCATGTGTCTATGATTGTACCTGTCCGGTGTAAATCTTATGACAAAGAAATAGCGACCCTGATTAGGTCGTCAATTGAATGGACGCCCTCGTAAATAGGCGTCAATTAGCATGATTTTTACATTAACCTGATTATTTGAAATGACGACGTATACCCTGCCCTTTAGTTTGATATACGACGCCCCTGACTAGGGTGCTATTTATATAAGTAAAGCCTTAATGTAAGACGTCATTTTCATAATATTTGAATTCTGAAATGTTTATTTAATTTAATATTCATAGAATCCGAACGTAACGACTGTGTGAACAGTCGTCATTTAATGAAATGACGACCCTGCCAAGGGCGTCAATTTATAAAATGAAGACTTATGAGAAGACGTCAATTCCCAGTTTTCCTAATTTTCATGAATTACTACAACCCACTGTTAGTTGGTTATATATATATATATAGGCACTATATTCCACTCCGTGAATATGGTCCCATGTTTTTCGGTGTTTTATCGATTAAACCCTAATTCTCGGTGATAGATGAACCCTCTATGGGACAGTCCGTTCCTTTGGATTTGTGACTTTATCATAGAGACCTCCGTAAGACTTCGCTAGCCTTGGATTCCCTCAAGACAGCCGAGCAGGTTGTACCATTAAAACCCATGACACTACTTGATTTCCATGTCATTCTAAAGAAACATGGTGTACCGGCCCTCATGACATGCTATGTGGATGTCATGAGAATATTATTAAAATTATGGAATGGAAAACCATGCCATTAATATTCTTAAAGAATGATGTGCCATACTTATGGACACTAATTCTATCTACCATATCATGAACAAAGAACAAGCGACGCTATATAAGTGCTTATTCTTGATGTCATGATCTCCACCCAGATTATCGACATGTCATGGTTTCTATGTTTCGCGTAGATTTTTATCGCAAGATTGTCCTGGCTCAAGGGCCTTGCCCTTGAATTCCATAGACATCTTACCTTATCGTTCTGTTAAAACTTGTTCTTGGAACTCCTTATTGGCTATAAACTATTGTGGATGTCTAGATCTATCTTTAAATGCTGTGCATATAGGGCCCGATCTGGTCCTGGGAGGAGCGCCCGAAAGTACTAGTGCCCATGGGAGTTTTAATGATCACCGTGTCTTGCATTGCACCGCAGTACTTGTCTCTCTTGATCTTTGGCATTCCACACTCTCTCTTTCTTGCGTGCGTGACATGACTTTCGTGACTTTACTAGCGTGGCCCGAAACGGGCAAAGTACTTGCATGAAATAGCCAATAATCTATAAATATCTCTTGATCGCTTGAAAGTTTCGCATAACGTTGATTGATCTATTGCTAGTTTCATTTCACTTGTTTGGTTAAATCTACATGCATAGTCTTACTTGCATTTACATATGAAAATGTAATTATTTTAACCAATTACTTGTTCTTGAGATATAATTCCTACTGAGCGTTCGCTCACCCAGTTTATTCCAACATTTTTCAGGTAATCAGGTGGCTAGCAAGATCGAGACTCACACGGCAGGGACAAGTGTGCAAGCGAGCTCCGAAAACTAGTGAACCTGTGTCTTTTATCTTTCTTGAGTCTAGCATGATGTCTCTTAGTTATCTTGTCTAAGTCTATTAGTGCGTCATCTCCTTTTCTTTCATAGTGACGTAGTTGAGTCTTCAAGTTCTTGTAAGAGATTTATATTTGAAATAAAATTTTTATTGTTGTTCCAAATTATTTGGTCTCATGCCATTGCTCTTGATCGTTCACGACTGTTTAACTGCCACGTTCCGAGCAAACGACACGTTCCGCTGCTATCGGTTCGGGGCGTGACACAATTGGATTTTTGTAGTGTAGTGGCAAAAAAAATGATATGACAATATCAAGGTTGTGAAATTGTAGGAGAGATCTGATTGACAAAATGATTTATCTTTCATTAATCAAGCATACATAGCTCAAATTCTTCAGGTATAAGATTCTATATAATGCATTCTTGATAGAAGTCTGGTTTAAGAATAATAAAGGTTAGAGTTTGGCAGCTGTACTCTCTGAATAGATTTGCATTAACCCTTAATAGCAATAAACCAGAACCATTTGAATCATGACGGATTTAGTCTTACTTTATCCTACTCACCCAAAAATTAGTGAATTTCTTTAGGAGTGACTAGGATATGTATTAAGGTTAAACAATTTGATAATTCTGATTTTTCACCTTAGGGTTACAGTAAAATTTTCTCGTTTATTTTTTGTTTAAAGAGTTCAGAACAGTTAGGCATCATTCATGTCTTTTGACGTAAGGGTACACGTTGATTAGACGCCAGTACCCTTAGTTACTCAGTAGAATTTACCATTCTGTTTCAAGTATCAAAACATTAGGAGTAGTTTGCACCTTTTTGCGTAAGGGTACATGTTGATTAGACGTCAGTACCCCTAGTTACTCAATGAAGCTAAACATTTTGTTTTGACTTTTGAACAGAGATAACTTGAAGCACTTCATGACATGAGTTTTTCTCCATTTCTTTGATAAAGTACCCAGTTTCTCAATACATTCAGTCATTGCTCTGCCTACTATCATGTGGACTCATTATATTGACATTGCTGCCCTTTGGTTTTATAGAAAGACTTGTTTAAAAATAATACACACTCCAAGTTTTTCAACCAAGAAGTCATTAATTCAAGAACTTTCAGACTTTGGAAGACTTTACCAGACATGAGATGAGAGAAATGGTTGAGAGCTATTAATTGTGATCAACATCCTAGTTCATTGAGTTCAGTCTTTAGACTCTAAAATTTATTAAGCTTAAACCAATAGTTCATTCATGGAGTATTACAGATTCTTATAAGAGAAGATTTCTGAGTTTAGTAGCTTAGAGTAATGAACTGATTATCAGATTGTCATTATTTCAGAGTCATATGAAGTGCAAGGACTTTTTAAGAGTTTCATATCAAGAGATGGAAATAAATGAGCTAGTGTGCCAGGAGAACCTGATACCAAGCAATGTGCTACTGAGATTTTAGAAATAATGTGAAAATCTGATATCAAGATATGCGTAAATTTGTTGATCAGAAAGATAGAGTCAGGGTTGTAAAAGTGTGTAAACGTTTCAGAAGCACTTACTTATGCCTAGATGTAACAACTTGGACCTGATCTGACTCAATTTTATTCTGAACTACCCCTAACAACATGCACGAGAGAATAGACTAAAAAAGATTTTTAACAATCACTCCCCCTGTCTATATGCATTATTATGAGCAAATAATGAAATGCAAAACTCAAACAAAATCTTGACTCAGGGTACTTGACGGAGGACAAGCCTCTACACATAGTTTGGGATTCCAGACATAAGAGATCTGCCCTTTTCCGAGCAAATCATTTGATATACCCTTGAGATCAAGATAGACAGAGTGTAAAGTATGCAGTGACTATTACTGACAGACTAATACCGTATGACAATCTGAGTTATGTGCATAATAATAGTCATGATGTTAGAACAGATGGTATGCTCTGATACCAATTGATAGAAAACAGATGGACGCTCTAATGCCTATAGATAGCATATCTATAGACGATCTAGAGGGGGGTGAATAGATCGGTCACCCACTAAAATTTACTACAGCAAAAATAGTTGCGGAAAATAAACAAACTGCTGTAGGACGATCGAAAGGCACTCAGTCACAACAAGGATGAATAGGATCAAACGGATTAGCTCTCACGTGATCCTAAGCAATCATCTACCTAGCGATGAACAATGATAAAGAACAAAATCAAACCACAAACAATCACACAGTGGACAAATGATTTTTAAGGTGGTTCGATCTCACACTTGAGATCTACGTCCACCCCACACTCAAACTAGAGTGTGGTTTCACCGCTGATGCACAGCTTCCGCTGATTCACAGCTTCGGGGTGCAAACCCTACACACCGCTGGGCCTTACAGCTTATCCCGACCAGAGGAGTCCTCCTCTGCAACCGCTGGGGCTTACAGCTTAACCCGTCCAGAGGATACTACACCTCTGCCCGCTGAGCGTCACAGCTTGCTCCATTGACAAACAGCTTAAAAACGAGTATCTAAAATGAAAACGAAACACAGCGAAAAACCAAAAACCCACAAAGAGAATATAGATCAACACTGAGCAAATTCAGCTCCGATTCTGAACTTGGAGACTGAAGAACAATCTTTCTCTCTCAATTCTCTCAAGGGATTTCTCTCATACTCTCTTTCTTTTCTACTCTCCTTGTCTTCCTTTTTCTCTCTGGATCGTTCAGGCACTTGCTCTCACTGCTTCAGCTCTTCTGGCACGATCAGTCTTGTCTTGAGGGAGAAGCTTCTTATTTATAGAGCAGCAGAGAAGTAGGGTGTGTGCTCTCCACGATTTGCGCCCAAATGCCTTGGCCCACGTGGCAGCATCCCAGCTTACTGCTTTGCACGTGTCACGATCCTGGCACCTTCTCCAATCTTGGATCACGTGCCATTCTTAATCTTTATGAAGAAGCATCTGTCAAGACATCAGACAAAAAGTCATCTTCAGACAGTTATACGAGATGAGAAGAGATTGCACGGAGTAGGTATTCTGATAGAGCTAAACTGCACCGACTCAATGTGGTGATCACACGCACATGCACAGTCTTAACATTCATGCACGAGCAGATGCACAGGCTTGATTTCACCACAAGGCATACGGATGCACTGGCTATGCATATGCAATGTGCAAGTGTTGCACAGACCTGATCAACCCGTGAGTGGCATGCTTAGACTACAATAGTGCGAGTATAAGAGATGCATAGACTTAATGTGCAAGGTGCAAGTATTGCACCGACTCGATGACATGCCACTAGAGGCGTTGCACTGACTTAGCTCTGAAGGAATGCACAGACTCTATATGCATGGCACAGATTTTACACCGACTCACTATAAGCGGCGACTGCACCGACTTGTGTCTGCTTAATGCAAAGATGCACTGACTTGCAAGCATTGAACATCACCCATATGCACAGACTCTGCTCGGACTTAGTTGCGTGCTGTAACTAAGGATGCACAGACTGAATGCATATGCATGGACTAAGTGTAACTGAGCATGCAACATTTAGATGAACATCTGACAAGTTACCAATCATCAAAATAAGATTTACAACATTCTCCCCCTTTTTGATGATGGCAACACCAATGGACAATGCATATGTAGACTAATGCATCTTTAAAAATACTCCCCCTGAAAATATGACTCCTCCCCCTGAAAAGAGGTAAACAATTCTCCCCCTTTGACTTCAGCAAAAAGGTGGAAGGCGAGAGAAGAGATGCATGGAGAAGCAGGGATGATGAAGAAGGCTGAATAACATTCTATGCAATGGTTCAAGAAATGAGCAAATTATAAAACAACCCTTATGATATAAGAGTCAACAATGTGCATTCTTGAGTAAGTTCAGTTTTAATAGTTATAAAAGGTAGAGTAAAGCAACTGACTTCCTGAAATAAGGCTATAGACTCTATTTATAACAATGAACCTAAAACACAACCATTATAAACTAAGTCAGGACAGTACCTTACTGATTTCAGAAAAGTCACTTGGATTTGTATTGAGGTTAAATAGATGACACTCAATGACTTTTGTTTTCCAAGGGTTACAGCAGTTCTTTTTCCACTTTTGATTTCAGAAACTAAACTTAGTGAACAGACAAGTTTCATTTATGATGTTGACATTAGGTGTACACCTTGATCAGAGGCCAGTACCCCTAGTTACTAAGCATAAACTCTTATATCTATTTCTGATCTAAAGCTACAAAGAGAGTTTGCACCTTTTGACATTAAGGGTACACCTTGATCAGAGGCCAGTACCCCAAGTTACTCAGTGAAACCACCCCTATAGATTTGACCAAATGAACAGAGTTATCCTGAAGCACTTCATGACTTAAGGTATTCTCCATTTCTTTGATGGAGACCTCAGTTTCTCGGTGCAATTCAGTCATTACTCTGCCACTTTGTTCAATTCTTTTCTTTTAATGATCTTATTTCTACTGCCCTTATAACTTTTTAAAGTGACTGTTTAAAGACAATACAAACTCTAGTTTTCTCCATCTAGACTACACTAAGTTTGTTATGTTCAGGTCCAGTGAAGACCTTTTCTATTCTAGCTATGGGAAAAGTAGAGGTTAAGAGCTATAAGCAGTTTCTAACACCTTATTTGCAGATGAATAGTCTCTGAACACTTCAGTCTATTAAAGTTAAACCTTCTACTTAGTCAGGAGGCAAATGTGATTCTTATAAATGAAGAGTTGCAATAACTGCAGCTTACTATAATGAACCGAAAGCAAGACTGGTATTCAATCAGAGTGAAAGAATTAAGCAAGAAAGCATAGGAGCAGCTCAAAGGATTCTCAAGAAGAAGTCGAATGAAAATGATGTCATGAGATAGGAACTCATGAAATTGAGGAGAGAGAGTGGGAAGACTAGAACTCAGATCAGACATCACTCAACTCCCCCTGACAACATGATGCATCAACCGTATCATGCATGAGAAATGTAGTGCATCGACCTTAACGTGCAGAATGTAGACAATGCACCGACCTATGTATATGTGCGGTATGCAAGTGCACCGACCTACATACGGCTTGAGTACAATATGCATCAACCTATGTATACGAGTGATATGCAAGTGCACCGATCTGCCTGTGACTTAAATGCAGGATGCACCGACCTGTTCGCTGGAATACTTATGCAAGGCATGGACTGAATGCAAGTCTTACAAAGACTTAGGCTTGGTGCGAGTATGCAATGCATTCAAAGGACTCAGTGCTGCTCATGCATCTATATCAGAAATAGTCTGTGCAAGACATCAATCAACTACTGTACTCAGTGCAAAACAATTATTCAAGCATCAAACATTATTTATTCAAAAAACTTTAAAGAACAGACTGACACAAACATCTGAAAGCGCTTCAACAAACAGTTCAAGAATGAAGTCATTCATCATTTTCCTGCTGAAATTTACAAAGCCCCAATTCTCTTCTTAAATATTTAAATCTTTCATTTCTAAGGGGTTTGGTAAAAATATCAGCAATCTATTTTTCAGTTTCAACGAACACTAATTCACTTTCATTTTTGCTCACTACATCTCTAAGAAAGTGGTGTTTAATATCGATGTGCTTAGTCCTAGAGTGGTGAACAAAATTTTTAGTTAGGCAGATAGCACTAGTGTTATCACATAGATGTGGAATGCATCCCAGATTTATCCGATAGTCTGAGAGCTGGTGTTTAATCCAGAGTACCTGGGCAGCATAGTTCCCTGCAGCAACATACTCAGCCTCTACAGTGGAGAGTGCCACTGTGTGTTGCTTTTTAGAAGCCCAAGATACTAGGCAACCACCTAGGAATTGGCAATAGCCACTAGTGCTCTTCCTATCTACCCGACACCCAGCATAGTCTGCATCGGTATAGGCTAGTAGCTCTAGCTCACACCTAGCAGGATACCATAGGCCTAGTTCTTGGCTGCTTGATAAATACCTAAAGATCCTTTTCACTGCACTAAAGTGTGATTCTTTAGGACTAGCCTGAAATCTAGCACATAAACACACTACAAATTGAATATCAGGCCTAGATGCAGTGAGATACAAAAGGGATCTGATCAGACCTTTGTACAGCTTTTGATCCACAGGGTTACCTTTGGTATCTTCATCAAGACTTGTTGAGGTACCCATTGGAGCTGCAATGTCCTTGAGGTTGTCAAATTTGAACTTCTTCAGGAGGTCCCTTATGTATTTGGACTGAGTGATGAAGGTTCCATCTTTGGTTTGTGTCACCTGCAGTCCAAGAAATATTTTTAGCTCACCCATTGAGCTCATCTCAAATTCTTATGTCATAAGTACAGAAAATTCCTTACACAATTTAGGATTGGTTGAACCAAAGACTATGTCATCCACATAAATCTGAACAATGAGAATGTCGGGATGACTTACCTTGGTGAACAAAGTTTGGTCAACCTCACCTCTTGTGAATTTCTTCTCGGTAAGGAATCTACTGAGCCTGTCATACCAAGCTCTAGGAGCTTGCTTCAATCCATAAAGAGCTTTATTCAATTTAAAAATATGAGAAGGGAAATCTAAGCATTCAAAACCGAGAGGTTGTCAGACATAGACATCCTCTTTTATTTCCCCATCGAGGAAAGCAGATTTTACATCCATCTGCTGGAGAGTTATTCCAAGAGAGCATGCATAGGCCAGAAGGATTCTAATTGCCTCTAACCTTGCTACAGGGGCAAATGACTCTTCAAAGTCAATTCCAAATTCCTTGTTGTACCCCTGAGCAATAAGTCTGTCCTTATTCTTCACTATGTTACCTAGCTCATTAGTTTTATTTCTAAAAACCCATTTTGTTCCAATGACAGTCCCATGATTAGAAGGTCAGACCAGGTGCCACACCTTGTTCATGTCAAACTGATTAAGCTCCTCGTGCATGGCATTGATCCAATGCACATCTTTGAGAGCACCGTTAATGGTCTTGGGCTCTATATGAGAAACCAATGCATATGCATTTAATTCATGCTGAGCTCTAAAGTAGCCTCTAGTCCTAGGGGGTTCATGCAAATCACCAATGACATTATCTACAGGATGATCTCTAAGAAGTCTGACATTGATGATTTGGTTACCTGGATCTTCATTTACCTCCCCCTGAACAGCAGGCTCTTTTGCATTGTTCTCTTCAGCTTCCTCCTCACTATCTGATTGGTTTGTAGACTTTTCTTCCTTCAGAATTTCTCCATCATCTTCTTTCCTGCATTGACCAACATCAGACTTATTTAGGGACTCATCAAAGACAATGTGTGGAGATTCCTCAATAGTTTTAAAATTAAGATTGTACACTCTATATGCTCTAGTGTTTTCAGAATATCCAAAGAAAATTCATGGATCACTTTTAGGTTCGAATTTATCAAGGTCTCTTTTACCATTAACATGAATGAAACACTTACAGCCAAAGACCTTGAAATAACCAATTGAAGGCTTCTTATCTTTTAGAAGCTCATAAGGAGTTTTCTGAGTGAAAGGTCTTACCATAGCTCTGTTGATGGCATGGCAGGCAGTGTTAACTGCCTCTACCCAGAATTTTCTTGATAATCCACCTTCGACTAGGAGTGTACGAGCCATTTCCCCAAGTGTCCGATTTCTCCTCTCCACTACTCCATTCTGCTCAGGTATTCTAGGGGAGGAGAACCGATGAGTAATCCCATTATCCCTGCAAAAATTAGCAAATTGTGAGTTTTCAAACTCACCTCCATGATCAGACAGAATATTCTCAATTAAATTTTCATTTTTCTATTTTATTTTCAAGTAGAACTCCTGAAACTCTTTGAATGCATCATTTTTCTGTGACAAGAAAAACACTCAAGTAAACCTAGAGAAGTCATCCACTAATACATACCCATACCTCCTACCTGATAAGCTAACAGATCTTGTGGGTCCAAATAGGTCCATTTGTATCAGCTCATAAGGTTTGAAAGACAGGTCTTCAGTTCTAGATTTGAATGACTTTCTGGTTTGCTTGGACTATATACATGCATCACATACTTTGTTTCCTTCTTGAAAGATATTTCAGGGAGTCCTCTAACCATGCTATGTTTATTTAATTTGTGCAAAATAGTGTAGCTAGCATGGCCTAACCTACGATGCCACAAAAATGCAAGATCATCTTTATTAACAGTGAGGCATATGTTAGAGTGAGAGAGATCATCTAAATCTACCATGTAGATGTTATTTATTCTCTTACCAGAAAATTTTATTATATCGGAATCAGGTTCATAAATCCTACAACATTGAGAATCAAAAACTACTCTATGACCCCTGTCTCATAGCTGGCTAATGCTCAGCAAGTTATAAGTGAGACCCTCAACCAGCATAACCTCCTCAATGCAGCAGGTAGTGCACTTACCTACTTTACATGATCCGATGATTTTACCCTTTGTGTTGTCGCCGAAGGTGACAAGGCCTCCATTCTTTTCTGTCAGCAAGTAAAACTTGGTCTTGTCTCCTGTCATATGCCTGGAGCAGCCACTATCCAGGTACCACATGTTGTTCTTGGCTGCCAGGCATACCTGCAAACACAATCAGGGAAAAGATTTTGGAACCCAAAAGTGTTTGGGCTTCGAAACATATGAAGAGCAATTTAAACAAGATAGCAAACTCTTGGGAATCCACATTTGTTTAAGCATGGTTGACTTGGTGGATTTCCCAACATTCTTTTCATTATTTCTTTTCTTCTCAACACCAACAGAATTAGTCTTCTTTTTCTGGTGATGTGTCTTGGCCCTATTGCTGTTACCAACTTTGCCATTTTTGTGCCAGTGCCTAGGCCAATAAGTATTTAGAAAATGGTGGCCATAATTGGTCCTGGGCTGACCAAAGAAAGATTGTCTACTAGGAGCCCATGTCCTAGACTGACCGACCCAATTTCTAACCTGAGGTATATAAGATTGAGTAGGAACGAACTGATACATAGACCTTCCTTGAACTTTATTCCATCCAGACCTATAGGAATGTTGTGGCTGTCTATAATGGTATGTCTGGACATTGGGTTGGTAGAACTGGCTTGGTTGACCTCTGACAAAATTTTGTCTCCCTTACACCTTTGACCCACCTGGCTTGTGCATATGTGTATATTGAGTCTTCTCCTTGGTTGCTGGTGGTGGTGGAGACTTGGTGGCCTTGCTCTGGGGTTTGGGTGTGGAAATGGACTGACCCATGACCTTAGACTTACCCTTAGGTGTAGAGCATGGTGTGCTAGGCTCACCAACCTTTTGCTTACCTTTGTCCTTAGCACTGGACATTTTGAAATTCATAACATTAGCAACAGAATTTTCATTATTCATTTTGATAAGGGGTCTCTTCTCCTTTTCTGCTACAAATGAAATTGTCTTGACATTAAAATGTTTCTTAGCAGTAGGATTATACCCAAGACCCTCCTTCCTGAAATTGACATTTGACCCTAACAAAGCATTCAGATTATCATATCCTTGGGTCATATTCTCAAGTATTTTCACATTGTCAGCATTTCCTTTTTCTAGCTGTTCGATTGAATTTTTCAATTCATTATTGACGCCAAGAACAGCTTTATACTTTTCATCAACAATCTTTATTTCATTTTCATATTTTTGCAATGTCAGTTTCAAATCATCAATGACATTTTTTAGCATTTCATTTTCCTTTCTATATTCAATCAAAACATGCTTTAATTCATCAAATTCAGATCAAGAATTTTTTAACCTATCATTTTCAGACTGTAAACAGACAAGTTTATCAGACATTGTTTTATCATTCAAAGCAGAGTTGACCTTCTTCTTCAGATGCATGTTCTCTCTCCTAATATTGTCTACTTTGTCTAACAAATCTCCGTAGGCATCTTGCCAGTCAGAAATAGTA
Organism: Amorphophallus konjac; assembly: GCA_022559845.1. Taxonomy (NCBI): domain Eukaryota; kingdom Viridiplantae; phylum Streptophyta; class Magnoliopsida; order Alismatales; family Araceae; genus Amorphophallus; species Amorphophallus konjac. The sequence continues at coordinate 414,859,141 of CM040121.1, read as the reverse complement.
TAATGCTCCAACGGAGATGATACCTCATTTGAGTATTCTTCTTTTTCTTCATCATCTTTTGCCATCAGGCAGATGGGCTTTTCTTCATCCTTGCTCTCCGATGTGCAGTTGAATGTGCCCTCGTCCTCGTCGCTCCATGTGCTCACCATCGCCTTTCCTTTGGGAGCTTTCTTCTTTGACTTCTCTTTCAGCTTCTGGAGCTCGGGACGGTCTGCCTTCATATGGCCGGCCTTCCTGCAGTGGTAGTAAACATTAGTGTCAACTTTCTTAGCAGGGTTAGATCTATACCTTGTTTGCCTCCTGCCGCCACCGAACTACCTTCGGCCGAAGTTTCTTCCTTCCTTTCTCAGAAATCGCCTAAATTCTCTGGTCAGCATGGCCAGTTGGTCTCCATCTATTTCTGACCTAGAGGGGCTTTCCTCGCTTGATGATCCACTGTGGTTGGATCTGTTCGATCTGCTAAAGCTGGCCTTCAGAGCAATAGGCTTCTTCTTCTTCTCCAACTCCTCGGTCTTGGGAAGATTCATCTTATAGGTCATTAGTGAACCGATGAGCTCGTCAACTTTCATATTCTACAGATCCCTTGACTCTTCAACAACTGTGGGTTTTGTATGCCATACTAGAGTAAGGGACCGAAGGATCTTCCTCACAATTTCATAATCTGAATAACTTTTTCCCATACTCCTGAGACCATTGGTGATGATCATGAGGTGCGCATACATTTCTGTGATGGTCTCACTGGACTTCATTCGAAAAGCTTCATATTCTGAGACCAGCAAGTTCGCATTTGTCTCCCTTACTTGAGAGGTTCCCTTGTAGATGACCTCCAACGTATGCCACATCTCCTTTTCAGTGGTGCATGATGAAACCCGGGAGAACTCGATGGGATGAAGTGCGCACTGCATAGCATTGATTGCGTTCCAATTGAGGGTATATCTCCTGATCTCCTCTCTTGTCCAAACTTCCTCATTCTCATGAAGCTCGAATGGACCTTTGCTGACTACCTTCCAGATCTCATAGTCTTTCGCCCTCAGAAATACTTGCATACGATTCTTCCAGTATGCATAGTTGGATCCATCGAAGTATGGGGCATGGCAGTGGAGTGTCCCTCAGCTGTCATTCCTTTACCGTCCATGGCCGTTGACTCTTCAGGACGTTGATCCCTGCAGAAGAGTTAGTCTCTGATACCAATTGTTAGAACAGATGGTATGCTCTGATACCAATTGATAGAAAACAGATGGACGCTCTAATGCCTATAGATATAATATCTATAGACGATCTAGAAGGGGGTGGATAGATCGGTCACCCACTAAAATTTACTACAGTAAACATTGTTGTGAAAAATAAACAAACTACTGTAGGACGATTGAAAGGCACTCAGTCACAACAAGGATGAATCGGATCAAACGGATTATCTCTCACGCGATCCAAAGCAATCATCTACCGAGTGATGAACAATGATAAAGAACAGAATCAAACCATAAACAATCGCACAGTGGACAGATGATTTTTAAGGTGGTTCGATCTCACACCTGAGATCTACGTCCACCCCACACTCAAACTAGAGTGTGGTTTCACCGTTGATGCACAGCTTCCGCTGATCCACAGCTTCAGAGTGCAAACCCTACACATCGCTGGGCCTTACAGCTTATGCCGACCAGAGGAGTCCTCCTCTGCAACCGCTGGGGCTTACAGCTTAACCCATCCAGAGGATACTACACCTTTGCCCGCTAAGCGTCACAAGTTGCTCTGCTGACAAATAGCTTGAAAACGAGTATCTAAAATGAAAACGAAACACATCGAAAAACCAAAAACCCACAAAGGGAATATAGCTCAACACTGAGCAAATTTAGCTCCGGTTCTGAACCTCGAGACTGAAGAACAATCTTTCTCTCTCAATTCTCTCAAGGGATTTCTCTCAGACTCTCTTTCTTTTCTGCTCTCCCTGTCTTTCTTTTTCTCTCTGGATCGTTCAGGCGCTTGCTCTCTCTGCTTCAACTCTTCTGGCACGATCAGTCTTGTCTTGAGGGAGAAGCTTCTTATTTATAGAGCAGCAGAGAAGTAGGGCGTGTGCTCTCCATGATTCGCGCCCAAACGCCTTGGCCCACGTGGTAGCATCCCAGCTTACTGCTTTGCACGTGTCACGATCCTGGCACCTTCTCTAATCTTGGATCACGTGCCATTCTTAATCTTTACGAAGAAGCATCTGTCAAGACATCAGACAAAAAGTCATCTTCAGACAGTTATACAAGATGAGAATAAATTGCATGGAGTAGGTATTCTGACAGAGCTAAACTGCACCGACTCAATGTGGTGATCACACGCACATGCACAGTCTTAACATTCATGCACGAGCAGATGCACAGGCTTGATTTCACCACAAAGCCTACGGATGCACTGGCTATGTATATGCAATGTGCAAGTGTTGCACATACCTGATCAACCCGTGAGTGGCATGCTTAGACTACAATAGTTCAAGTATAAGAGATGCACAGACTTAATGTGCAAGGTGCAAGTATTGCACCGACTCGATGACATGCCACTAGAGGCGTTGCACTGACTTAGCTCAGAAGGAATGCACGGACTCTATATGCATGGCACAGATATTGCACCGACTCACTATAAGCGGCGACTGCACCGACTTTTGTCTGCTTAATGCAAAGATGCACTGACTTGCAAGCATTGAACATCACCCATATGCATAGACTCTGCTCGGACTTAGTTACGTGCTGTAACTAAGGATGCACAGACTCAATGCATATGAACGGACTAAGTGTAACTGAGCATGCAACATTTAGATGAACATCTGACAAGTTGCCAATCATCAAAACAAGATTTACAACACATGAAACATACATTTATTTCAAACAAGAATGAACTTGAGTAATCAATCATCATGCTAAAATTTACATAACCCCAGTTCTCTTCTTAAGAATTTAAATCTTTCATTTCCCAAAGGTTTAGTAAATATATCAGCAATTTGATTTTCTAATTCTATAAAAATTAGCTCAATTTCATTCTTACTTACTTCATCTCTCAAGAAGTGGTGTTTTATTTCAATATGCCTAGTCCTAAAATGATGAACATGATTTTTAGTCAAGGACATAGCATTGGTGTTATCACACAGAATAGGAATGCATCCTAATTTTATGTGATAGTCAATGAGCTGGCGTTTTATCCAGAGCACTTGGGCTGCACAATTCCCTGCTGCAACATACTTAGCTTCAGCAGTGGAGAGAGCAACTGTGTGTTGCTTCTTAGATGCCTAAGACACTACACAACCACCTAGATATTGACAATATCCACTAGTGCTCTTTCTATCTATCCTACACCCTGCATAGTCTGCATCAGTGTAAGCTACAAGTTCAAACTCACACCTAGCAAGATACCACAGTCTTAAGTCATGGGTGCCTGATAGATACCTAAAAATCCTCTTCACTGCACTCATGTGAGATTCCTCAGGACTAGACTGAAATCTAGCACATAAACACACTGAAAATTGTATATCTGGGTGAGATGCAGTAAGTTACGAAAGGGATCCAATCATACCTCTGTATAGTTTGATATCAACCAATTTACCTTTTGGGTCAGCATCAAGACTAGTTGATGTGCCCATAGGTGCAGTGATCTCTTTGAGGTTTTTCAGCTTGTATTTCTTCAGCAGATCCCTGATGTATTTGGACTGGGTTATGAAGCTTCCCTCTGAAGTTTGATTGACTTGCAATCCAAAGAAAAATTCCAGTTCTCTCATTAAGCTCATTTCAAATTCATCAATCATTAACTTAGAAAATTCCTCACACATAGAAGATTTAGTTGACCCAAACACTATAACATCTACATAGATTTGAACAACAAGGATATCTTTATTGTTTACCTGGGTAAATAGAGTCTGGTGAACCTCACCTCTTGAATATCCTTTACCTATGAGGAAAGAGCTCAACCTGTCGTACCAGGCCCTGGGAGCTTGCTTCAGTCCATAAAGTTCCTTATCTAACTTATACACATGATCAGAAAAGTCAATGCATTCAAATCTAGGAGGTTGTTTAACAAAAACATCCTCTTTTATTAAACCATTTAAGAAAGCAGATTTCACATCCATCTGCTGAAGTTTTATTCTTAGGCTGCAAGCAAAAGCCAGAAGAATCGTAATGGCTTCTAGTCTAGCTACAGGAGAAAATGATTCTTCAATGTCTACCCCAAATTCTTGATTGTACCCCTGTGCTACAAGCCTAGCCTTATTTCTGACTACCTTTCCCTGCTCATCAGTTTTATTTCTAAAAACCCATTTACTACCTATAACTGAGCCATGTGAGGGTTTAGGAACTAGGTGCCATACCTTGTTCATTTCGAATTGATTCAATTCATCATGCATGGCATTTATCCAATGCTCATCCTTTAAGGCACATTCAATGTTCTTGGGTTCTACTTGAGAGACAAGTGCAAAAGAATTCAGTTCATTTTCTATCCTGAAATGTGATATAGTCCTAGGGGGTTCATTCAGATTACTAATCACATTCTCTAGAGGATGATCTCTAAGAACTCTAATGTTGGTAAGCTGATTACCTGAATTTTCACTTACCTCCCCCTGAACTCCAGATCCTTCAGTCTCACCTTCTTCTACTAGTTCTGCATTTTGTTCTTCTTTGTTTTCCAGGATTTCTCCATCAACTTTGTTCCTACAGAAACCAGTTTATGTTTTATTAGTATATTCATCAAAGACAATGTGTGGTGATTCCTCAATAGTTTTAGAATTAATGTTGTAGATCCTATAGGCTCTAGACTTTTCAGAGTAACCTAGAAAAATTCCAGGTTCACTTTTAGGTTCAAATTTATCAAGATCTCTTTTAGAGTTTACATGGATAAAGCATTTACAACCAAAAACCTTAAAATGTGCCAGTGAAGGTTTCTTACCTTTAAGTATATCATAGGGAGTCTTTTGAGTAGAAGGTCTTACCAAGGCTCTGTTGATAATGTAATATGAGGTATTTACTGCCTCAGCCCAAAACCTTCTAGGCAAGTTGCTTTCAACTAGCATGGTCCTAGCCATCTCCACCAAAGTTCTGTTCCTCCTTTCAACCACTCCATTCTGCTCTGGAGTCCTTGGTGAAGAGAATCTATGGTTGATCCCATTTTCCCTGCAAAATTCATCAAACTGTGAGTTTTCAAACTCACCACCATGGTCAGACAAAATATTAGAAATAGACTGCTCACCAGTCTGTTTTATTCTATGATAAAATTTTGAAAATTCTTCAAATGCATCATTTTTGTGAGTCAAAAAGAATACCCACATAAATCTAGAAAAGTCATCTACTAAGACATATCCATATCTTCTACCAGATAAACTAGCTGATCTAGTAGGTCCAAATAAATCCATGTGGATCAGCTCAATAGGTTTAGAAGACATGTTTTCAGTTCTGGATTTAAATGACTTTCTAGTTTGTTTACATTGGGTACATGCCTCACATACTTTATTGTCCTTCTTAAAAGATATTTCAGGTAAACCTTTCACCATACTATGTTTATTCAATTTATGCAACCCATTATAATTGGCATGACCTAACCTACGATGCCAAAGGCAAGCTAAGTCATCCTTATTAATAGTGAAACATAAGTTAGTATGTGCTGCATCATCTATGTCTACCATATAGATGTTATTGACTCTTTTACCAGTGAACTTCACAGTTTCAGAATTGGGTTCAAAGATAGTGCATATAAAAGAGTCAAAAATAACTTTATGGCCTTTATCGCATAACTGACTAATGCTAAGCAAATTATAAGCAAGCCCTTCAACTAGTAAAACTTCTTCTAACAGCAGGAAGAGCACTTACCAACCTTACCTGTTCCTATGATTTTTTCTTTTGTATTACCTCCAAAGGTAACATGACCAACATCTTTTTCTACCAACATGTAAAACTTTCCTTTATCCCTGGTCATGTGCTTGGAACAGCCACTGTCAAGATACCACATGTTGTGATTGGCTGCCAGGCATACCTGCAAACATAAGCAAGTAGAAAATTTTGGAACCCAAGACTGTTTGGGCCCCATAAATGTAGTTAAATCATGCGAACAAGACAACTATTTTGGTATCCACATTTATTTTTATATCTTTACTTGAGTTGTGGATTTCTTAACTTTCTGTTTGTCCTGTCTCCCATCAACATTTAGAGTTTTGATTGGCCTTTTCTATGGTGTGACATTCTTATTCTTAAATGTCTGAGAGTTTTTGCGCTAGTGATTGGCCCAATGGGCATTTAGAAGAGTGTGTGCACTGTAGATCCTAGGCTAAACATGCATAAAATGGACAAAGCCATATGGGTTCTGGTTTCTGAAATTTCTGAGCCTAGGTTGCACAGAGGCGTTCCAAAGGTAAGGCCGATGCATCTGACTAGGATGTGAATTCTAGATGTTATGCTGCATCGACCTCATGTTGAGGTTGCCTCGACCTTTCCTACCGGACTGGTAATGATAGGAGTTTTGGAATGATGGAAAGGTCGGTGCACTTAGGTAGTAGCATCGACCAGAGGTGCCCCTGCTCTGACCTTGATTTCTAAAGGACCTAAACCCAGAAGGAGTATGTGTCGGTGTAGGTTGGTGGTTGCATCGACCTTTCTATTGAGACTGGGTTACCATGGTTTTGGGGTTTCCTTGGACTTGGGCTTTAGTCGCTTGACCCCTAACCTGTCCCTTAGCCTGAGGTGTAGTAGAGTGTGTGCAGGATCCACTAAACATCTTTACCTTTTCTTTGTCCTTATCCTTGGCACTGGGCTTGTTATGATCATTATTTTTTACAGATTTTTTGTTGATGTTTTCTTCAGAGTTCATTTTTATTAAAGGTCTGGATTTAGATGTTCCTTTTTCAGCAACAAAGGAAATAGTCTTCACATCAAACCTTTTCTTATTTGTTGGGTTAAAACCCAATCCTTCCTTTCTGAAGTTTACCTTTGTTCCCAAAATAGCATTCAAATTTTCAGTTCCCTATGTCATGCCTTGAAGGGAATGTTGTTTATCCTAATTTTCTTTTTCTAAGTTCTCAATTATCTTTTTCAATTCTTTATTCACACCATTAACAACATCATATTTTTCATTTACAATTCTGATTTCTTCCTCAAATTTTTGTATTCTGATTTTTAATTCATCAAAGGTGTTTTTCAATTGTTCATTTTCATACCTCATGTCATTCAAGACAGTTTTGAAATTTTCACATTCAGCAAGAGAATTCTTCAAACTACAGTTTTCTATTTCTAGGCATGCAATTTTGTCATTTAAAGATGTATCATTCACTAAAGAGTTTATATTTCTTTTCAGATGCCTATTCTCTCTACGCACATCATCATATTTATCTAAAATCTCTTCATAGGCTTCTTCCCAGTCACTATGTGTAAAGTTATCCAAAGGGGAAGTTACCTCTTCATCATCTTCCTTCTCTTCTTCTTCGGCCATCAGGCAGAGCTTGTCTTCTTCCTCGCTATCAGATGTGCTGCTCTGACTGCCTTCATCTTCATCGCTCCAGGTGCTTATCATTACTTTTCCTTTCTTGTTCTTTCACCTAGGCTGTTTCTCCTTCTGCAGCTCAAGACAGTTTGCCTTTAGGTGCCCTGCTTTCCTACAATTATAGCAAACAATACCATCAGATTTCTTGGCAGTATCAGATTTGTATTTTGACTGCCTCTTCCCTGAGAAATACTTTCTTCTGAACCCCTTCCCTTCCTTCCTCAGGAACTTCTTAAATTTTCTAGTAAGCATTGCAAATTCATCTAGGTTTTTGTCTAAACTAGAAGAATTGTGCTCACTTGACGACCCTTTGCTACTAGAAGTCACTTTAAGTGCTAGGGGCTTTTTCTTCTTCTCAGACTCATCGACCCTCTTGAGATTCAGCTCATATGTCATGAGAGAACCGATGAGTTCATCTACAGTGGTAGTTGCTAGGTTCCTAGACTCTTCCATAACCGTGGCCTTGGTGTGCCAGATTGGTGTCAGGGACCTAAGGATTTTTCTAACAAGTTCGTACTCACTGTAAACCTTACCTAGACTCCTCAAGCTATTAGTGAGTACCATCAGTCTGGCGTACATCTCGGATATAGACTCATCAGGTTTCATCTAAACGCTTCATATTCTGAGACTAACATATTAGCCTTAGTCTCTCTAACCTGAGACGTTCCCTCATAGATTACCTCCAGCTTATCCCACATTTCCTTGGCTGTAGAACAGGAGGAAATTCTTGAAAATTCAGTAGGGTGAAGAGCACACTACATAGCACTTACAGCGCTCCAGTTCAAAGCAGACCTACGGATCTGCTCCCTAGTCCAGACCTCCTCATCCTCAGGTAGCTCAAAAGGTCCTTTACTAACAACCTTCCAAATTTCATAATCCTTCACTCGAAGGAAAACCTGCATACGATTCTTTAAGTAAGCATTGTCGTTTCCGTCAAAGAATGGCGACTTACTGATGGAATGACCCTCAATAGTTAGACCTCTAGCATCCATTTCAACTAATCTCTCCGGGATGTTAAGCCCTTAGGGAGAGTTAGGCTCTGATACCATGTGATGAGTGAATAGATGAACGGGTGATCTAGAGGGGGGGTGAATAGATCTACCCCAAATTAAAATTCTACAGCAGTTAATAACAATGTGGAATTAAAAGAAACTACTGTGAACAGAACCACTAAAAATAGTTTGAATTAACAATAAGGAAGTCTGCTATGGAATAGCTGTCAATCACTAAAAACTCCAAAACCAGTAGATCAATCAACTCAGTATAGTACCTGACGGAGGTTTGATTAGAAAATCTCCTCACGCAAAGGTCAGTTTTCCAAATAGACGTAATCTATCCTTTTGACTGAGCCATTTTTATATACCACTGAGTTGTCAATCACAGATCAGATATAAGATGGTAAATCTACTGAATGATTCAAGACAATGTCAACTTATGATGAATTAGCACAGATAATTTAGAAGACATTCAAATAATCAGGTTGGGTGCTCGAGCTTAAGCAACAGGTGAATATATTGAAAGCATTAACGACTTGCAGTAAACGATCCTAGGCATTCACCTAGTTGTAGTAAAGAGAGATGTGCAATCACACAGAAGACAGATCAATTTTTAAGGTGGTTTGATCTCGAGATTGAGATCTACGTCCACCCCTTACTCAACTGAGTAAGGCTTCCGCTGCCAAATAGCTTGAACTCCGCTGATCCACAGCTTCAGGGATGAAATCCCTATAATAGTTGAGCCTCACAACTTGCTTTCCCACTGAGCAACACAGCTTGCTGTCTGACAATCACACCTCGCCGTTGAGCACCACATCTTGCTCTGCTGATACATAGCTAACAGTAATTTCAAAAAGGAAACTAAAGAGGCAATGAAAAATAATAACAGAAATAATAAACTGTAGCTCCACTGGAGCGATCCGACTCTAGATCTGATCTATAAGTCAGGACAATACTCTTCTGCTCAATCTCACTTCACTCTCTCAGATAGACTTACGGCACTCTGTTTTCTTTTGACTCTTCTGTAACAAAAACTTTCACTCTGGAATTCTTCTCAGACTATTCTCTCTCGATCTCTGGAGCTCTCTTGCTCTTCAGCTATTTTCTCCTCTTCTGATCAGCTTTTCTCATATTCCCTCTTGTTCTCTCTTTTTCTTACTTTTGGCTCCTTGATCCCCCTTTTTTATGTAGGGGAGTGCGATTTTGTGGTCCCACAAGCTTTTCAATTTTTTGGGCACGTGGAAGACACACTCCCGCCCAATAAATTTTATACCGAATGCACACTTCGAGGGCCACGTGTAAGGTGTAGAGGATGAGACGATCCACGTGGCAAAATGTTAGTTCAACTTCTCGCCTTGGATCATGTACCCTTAATCCGCTTCACTTTAAGTTCCACGTGAGAGTAATGCGGTCTACCTTTATGTAACCCAGGTGTTCGAGCATGGATCTGGGTTGTTTATACTATTCTGTCCAAAACAGAATCAAATATTTATGAGACTTGTGAAGCATGTAAACATTATTAGCAAATGCAATTTCAGATGCTACATAAGGTCAGATAGTTCATATAAGTGTATGCACAAATTCCTCAAGAGCATCGATGCATAAACGACATACATCAGCCTGTATAGCTAACACATACAGTATGTTAGAATAGAAACATCGACCTTAGAGTCATACAGGTAGACCTATATGCCAGACTAATAGACTCTGTAATGAAGGTGCATCGACATGTCTTTATAGTGAATGCACAAGGTGCATCAACCTTGAGAATGATGACTTACTAGCATCGACCCTTCTATAACATGCATTGACCTATGCTGCAGACGCTAGCTCACTAGCATCGACCTTTCTCTAGAATCCAAATATGCACAGACCTTATGGAGCAATTACTTCTACATATGCACCGACCTTTTGGTGTAGGATTTCTACATGTGCATCGACCTTTAGAGCTGGAATGAATGTATGCACCGACCTGGCAGACTACAATATGAATGTGCACCGACCTTCAGACTAATATGGGAATGTGCACCGACCTTTCAATGCAACAATTATGCACTTGCATAGACCTTCAGAACAGAAGTGGATATATGCACCGACCTTACTTTCTCAAATGCATGAGTATGCTTCGACCTTATTATACCACACTCCTGCATATGCGCTGACCTTCTGAACCAAAATGCATATATGGACCGACCTTGATATGCAACAATGTGAACATGCATCGACCTTGATTTAAACAAGAACTTATTCTGACTAAAGTAAAGACTTTAAAATAACAATGTTTGCAGAGTCAAATTAAGGTCCAACACATTGTTGCTAGCATCAAAACAAGACATCAAATCCGGAAGAGACATAACATCGATTTTGCGACTAACCGCCAACCCTCTGGGCGCAGATAATCCGACCGGGACTCCACTCTTGAGTCCTAATCTGGGTGGAGAGTTATCCAAAACGTGCTAGAACTTATCCTAACCCCAAATCCAACCTTCCTGACCTAATCCCAATAGAAAAGAGGTGCTAACCTAAACCCTATAAGTTGGAAGTTAGCCCAAATTCGTGGGTCACAGAAAACCTCTCTCTTAAGCCTTGCAAACCTTAGAGAAACCTTCCCTATTCATTATGAAGAGGTCCCTTGAAGCAAGCACCATGGGTGAGAGCAGTTATGACGGGCCAAGGCCTGCTAGAAAAGAGCACGGGGCGCTGTAACGGCTGACCACTATCCCTAAACACCTGAGCACCAGCTCTTCAAGGGATGTAAGTTAATGCAATTATTTTTCATATTCATGAAATTCTCTTCAAATTCTTACATCACTCCTCTTCTTCTTCTTTTGTTTTGTTTTCCTTTTCTTCTTTACCTCAGCTTCTCCCTGGCCCACGGCGCTATTCCAATCTGAAATGGGTGGCTCCCATGGTAAAAGAACTCCCAATAAAAGTAATCACCATATTAAAAGCCTGGCACCTCCATCCCTTGCTTGTCTTAGCCAAAAATTACCATAAGATATCTCTTGATTGACATAATATATCGACCTTAGTAGAGCTTTGGCATCCCCAAACACACACTTTTATCTTTCCAACATTCGAGGCCACCATCCTTCTAGAGGAGATTGAGACACTATTAGCTCTTCCTAGGACTAAGGTGGGGGACGAGGACCTAGTATGCCATACGGTTACTCCCATAGACCCCTCTCTCATCCTAGGGGAATTCCTACCAAACCCGAAGGATATTAGGACCATGATCAGCTCTCAGCACATTCACTTGATCCCCCTGGCCTAGTGGATTACCTCCCACTGCAAGAATAAGTGTGGGTGAAACGAAGCTATAGCTAAGGCAGCCTCTATTTGCCTATGTTCTTCCTCTTCCCTACCACCGACCACCTCCTAGACATTCCAAACCTTAGCATCATTAGTGGGTTGTGGCGGGAGTTGTCTATCTCACAAGCCATCCTTTCTTACTTGTATGAGGGCCTCAATTCAGCTTCCCTTGGGGGTCCTCTTTTTGGATCCATGATAGCCCTTGAGTGTTGGATGGGGACTAGATTGAAATTCCTACCCAAGGAGGACGTACCTTCTCTTAGCAGGATCTTTGGGAGTGTTGGGTTCAGTGCGCCCCCTCGTTGTCTTTGACAATGGTTTTGATGATTCCAATATATCGTGTGTTTTGTGTTTACTCTAAAGTGAAAATCTTGTGTGTTTGTGTTTAATGGCATCTTAATGATAAACAAGTTAACATTATGATATCTTGTTTTACAGGTGGTTCAAACACAATGGTCCTTCTGCACACATCCTTGATGTTGATGTTTGCATTGGTGCCTTCATGGAAACATTATGTTGGTGCTCTTAATGAATTGACAAATGCATGATATCTTGTTGTCCATGGTTTTACTTGCTCTGAACTGCATTTATAATTCATGCTTATTCATGTTTATGAACTGATTATGCCTCACATGAATGTTTGTTTGAGTTGCATTGGAATGCCCTTGATGTGATCTCAATTCGCATTGGATTGCTAAGGCAGTTTTAATTGTCTCATTGGGATGGGTTGACCTCATGGGTCGACCCTTGGCTCTTTGAGCCAAGGTCTTTGGTTTCAAATGAACTCAATGTTATTTGATGTTCTCATGTATATCATTTAAGTGATGATTGATGGAGTGTTCAGATTTTCCTAATGGACATTGTTTCTAATGTCATCTTTAAACAGTCAGATCAAGTTCAACTGTTAATGCAGGATTAATGAGTAAGCTGCTTCCAATTAATTATGCTCATGGTAAGAGTTGTTGTTCAAATGATCTTCCACATGGTAAGACTAAGCTTAATGCTTTTATCAGGTTTCTGAGTTTATTTGGCAGCATTTGGACTATGTATTTCAATTGCATTGAATACATGTGGTGGATAAGTCTTGCCTTAGAATGTCTCTATGAATGGGGTGTTAAACGTTGGTACATTGCACAGATTTTATTGATAGAATGCATTGAGTGTTTTTGAGTTGACTTGCTTTGAATTTATTCCCTGATAAATTTTAGATTCTGAATGAATGATTGGGCATGCCTTGTTATATACTAAATCTTGATTCAGTTTGGCTTGGACCAATATGCTACATCTTGATTGAGTTTGGTTTGGACAGACCCTATACTATGTTGCACTAAGATTGCTGAATGAATTCAGTGGATGAGCATGTGATTTGGTTGACTTGAGTGACTCACTTGATATGGATTGAATTGGATATTTTACTTGCTAACTTTGAGTTTGAAATATGGTTGAGGTTGAGAGAATGGAGTAGATAACCATGTCATTTGGTTAGCTTGAGATTGAGATTAATGAGAATTTGTACATGCGCAGGTTCTAGATGGAATTAACCTTCAAATCATGGTAATGGTGGTAAGGACACACTTGTAGCTTGATTTTAAAGTGGATGAAAAGCAATAGTTCAAATCTGGAAAATACAGGTACAGTTGGAGCTTTTCACCCAAATGATCAAGGGAATGGTAAGAACACATGGATATTTGAACTTCAATGTGAATGGATTGAATTTGTGTCAAAATTAGGCTTGTATATGGGTATCCATGTCATATGTGCTCAAGTGATTGATACTTGAACTTTGAATGATTGTAGTGTGGTATTTCAATGTGTTTTAATGAACTTTTCCACTGTCAGGAAAAGTTTCGACCCATGGGGTTGACACTTTATATTGGGTTATGCTGTTTTAACTAAAACAGAACCCCCGGTAAAAAAGGTCGACCCCATGGGTCGACACTTTTTACCCTAGGTCCTGATTTTGTCTCAGGACAGAACCTTGTGGAAAAAAGGTCGACCCCATCGGTCTACACTTTTTGACTAGGTTCTGGATTTTATGTTTTTGGCAGAACTCGTTGATACGAGTGTCGACCCTAGAGGTCGACACTTTTTTTGGGACATCCGGATCGTGGTTTTCGGATTGTCTACGAAATCCCCATTTAAGGGTCCGATTGCTTGGGGTTTTTACTCCAATGCCCTTAGGGTTATACCCTTCCATTAGAAGTGCATTTGAGAGAGTTTTAACATGGGCTATTATGTCTTTTGTGTTGAGTTTCCCTCTTGTATATGAGGGTTACGATCTCCATCGGAAGAAGAGAGCTCCAAGGGCTAACAAGGTTTTATTTATTGCAGGTGAGAGAGGAAGGAGCTGGAGACGACTTCAACGCCAAATCCGATCTACTTCAGTCGCGATTTGAAGGTTGTTGATGAAGAGGGTTGCAAGCGGAATGATGCGACGAATCTGAAGACGTCTTCATCGCGAGCAACGGCTCACATCAACCTGGATATCTAAGGAGTCTACAAAAGGGAAAACTTCTATATCTATCCCTTAATCATTTGAGATATTTGCCATGCTCTATCTTTAATCTAGATGCACTTGAGATCCTACCTTGGTCCTTTGTTTATCAGTTTTGTGCTCCATATATTGCTGTGATTTTCATCTTTTGGAATAGATAAAAGCTAATGTACTCCATCCTTTTGCAAGGGGCTTTGTGAACAAGGAGGAGGTGCTGCGCACCTTGAAGAAAGAGGAAGACAAGGAGGATGCCATCAACAAGACTCGTTCCACTGTCACACATTTTACCAGAGCGGCTCCTACGGTTTCGGCCAGCTTCCACTTCGTGAACAGAAGCGTTCAGCGCACCCGTTTATCCTCTCTATGGGGTTCATTGAAGATTTGAGGGAGAATCTGTAGTCATTCATTTCTACTCTCCTCATTTGATCATAGATCAATTTTGTTGTGTTTATTGAATATCCTTTGTGCCATGCTAAAGTCGATACATCATTGTGTGTGGGCGGAGCTGTGTCTCCGCGTGGTCTAAGTGTCCGGGGTGTGATCCCCGAACGTGTGTGTGTGTGTGCTGCAGTGGCAGCATGTTGGGGCTTGTGCCCGTGTGTGGACATTGCTGCGGAAGTAGCGTGTATGGTTGGGGTTCATCCCCGTGTTGCTACATTCTGTAGCGTGGAGTGAAGCCTCACCCGGTTGGGAGAGGGGTGGACGTAGAGAGCCCGTCATGGTCCCAAACCACCTTAAAAGCCTTGTGTCGTTTGTGATTGCCTGTGTGATTGTCATTTCTTCTATCTCCCTTCACATGTACACTATATAGGTTTTTAATTCACTACATTGTCACACACTACTACCTCCGTTATCCGTGTTGAGCGTAATTCTCTTGATAGTTGCTTTAACTATTCGAGTGAGATCGGAAAGCTTGAGAGAATATCTTTAATCTCACTTGAGTTTTAGTTAATCAACGTAGTTATTTTAATCTCACCGTGATTAGGTTAGATTATTTTTAAAATCCGCCATCTCAGCAAGGGGACAATTCAACCCCCCTTCTTGTCCGCCATCTCTCTGGGCCAACAACTGGTATCAGAGTCTCGTCTCTGATTTTTTATTTAACATTGCGGTCGTAAAGTAAAGATCGTTTTTATGATGGCTAGTGTGAACTCTATTCCTGTCTTTGATGGTTTTGATTATGCTTTATGGCTAGGAAAATTTTGTGTTTGGATTATTAGTGTTAATCCGAAACTTTTGAACTTGATTACTTATGGTCCACATGTTTTGCCCAAAAATGAGCTAAAATGGACCGATGAGCATAAAAGAATGAACTCCGATAATGTCTATGTTTTGAATGCTCTTAAAGCTGCTATATGCATTAAGAAATTTTCGTTTGTTTCTAATTGCAGATCTGCCAAAGAGATATGGGATGGGCTAAGCGAAGCCCAAAAGAAAAGCTCCAACGATAGTGAGTGTCTAGTGGCAAACAAAGAAAATGAATGCCAAAGCGAGAAAACCTCCAAGGTAAATTCTAACTCCGATTCTGAAGATGATGATGAGTTGAGCTATGATGAATTGTTAAATGCCTATGATGAACTGTTTGATAGATATAAGGCAATAAAATCTTAAAATAAAAGATTGAAAAAGAAACATGATAACTCTTCATGTGGGAAATGTATTGAGCTCGAAAAATTTGTTGAATCTCACATGCTTGTTGATGAAGAACTCAAAGAAATGATTGAAAATCCGAAAATAAATCTTTAAAGGCTGAAATTTTGGAACTTCAACAAATAAAAGAAGACAATGAAAAGTTGAAAATGTTGAATTCGGCTATATTTGAAAAATTGCTTCTTTTGGAAAAAGGAAAAGCTACTTTGAATGCTGACAAATCTGAAAAGTTGAAAGAACTGAGAAAGGAAATAGAAAGCTTCAGAAATTTGAATGACAAATTTGAAAATAATGAAACAATGGGTAGAATGGTTGGTGAGAATGTGAGTTTTCAAATGAAAGAACTTGAACACACTTCTATGAACAACAATTCATTTGAAAAAATCCAAAATGAAAACAGTGCTTTGATGATTCAAATTTCATTGCTTGAAAGTAAAGTGAAAAGCCTTGAAAAAGTTGAGAAAGGAAAATGTGTGATCATTGATAATTGTGATAATTTGTACATTCCTGAATAAGAAATTGAAAGTCACAAAACTGTAAATTCCTTGCTGAATGAGAAAATTGCATCATGTGAAGAAGAGATTGCTAGTTCTCATTTACAAATCTTAAATCTACAAAAAGAAATTAAGAGCTTAAATGAATCTTTGTATTCGTGTGATCAAGAAAATGAAAAATAGGAAAAGATTGTTGATTGTTCTTGTGTGCATGTAGAACCCCTTATTGTTAAACACAATCATGCAACAGGTAAAAGGAGAAATGTTCCATGCTATTATTGTGAGAACTTTGGTCACGACATGTACGATTGCTTCTTAATGAAGTTTGATGATGATGAAGCTTTAAAATCAAGAATGAAAATGAATGTTGATTCTAAAAACCATGAGAAACCCACGAAGAAAACTCAGAACACTCACTGCTTTTATTGTGGGATGCATGGTCATGTTTTTAAAAATTGTTTAACAAAGAGAAATGATGATGAGTGGTCTTTCATGAAAAACATCTCTTGTCATTACTATGGTGGCTTTGGACACAAGATGAACAATTATTCTTTAATGGAAAATGATGAAAAGTTGTCCATGAAAAGAAAATCATCTCATTGTTATTACTATGGCCTGAATGGACACTTAATGAATGATTGCTCCATGATGAGGGCCGATGATGAATGGTATGAGAGGAGAAACATAAAGAAAACTTTTATTCATGAAAGAACTAACCCCTCGGGACCCAAGATGGCTTGGGTACCCAAATTACCAAAATGAGAATTTATTTTACAGGGGCGCCTTGAGGTCAAGAATTTTTAATTAATAAAGGACACTCAAGGTGAGAAAGAAAATGTTTGATTTTGAGAACTTCTTTGGTTTGGTTTATGTTGAAGAATCTAAAATGGTAAAACTTGATCTTGGAGAAAAATGTTTACAATTCTGCCTCACTGACTCTTGTCAACTGTTGAAATGTTGAGATCTTCCATTTTTGATGAGTAGTTGACGTGAATGTTTCATTTTGAACATATTGTAAATAATCATAACTCTTGAATGCTTAATCTTGCACATATATGGTTCTTCATACACACTTCACTTTTACTTTTGCAAATAACAACACACTTAGTTGCATGACACAATTCACACATATCATACACACATTTGCATACTTGTGAATAAGAATGATTTTCAATCATCTTTTCAAGTTACATGCATATACTTAAATATCATTACATACTTGTGTGCTTAAATGCCATGATTATTCGGTATATAAAATGGTGTTAGTGGAAGGTTGGATTATGTTCAGCCGGAAGTTTTCACTATGCGTGAGGTGGTCTTCGGACCTACATTCTCCGTCAAGTACCGATAATCAATCTGCTTGAAGTCATTGTAAAATCTCTGCTTGAATGCATGTATATAGTTTATACAACCATTTTTTGACTCCTTCTATGACTCATCCCTTGCTAAATGAAGTTGCATTGATTTAGACATATTTGTTACATAGCATATATTAAGGGGGATATTTTTTATAACCGTGCATATATTTAGGGGGAGACATTACAGTGATAAGGCTAATTCATCTTTTACATTTAATACAACCACCCACATAAAATACACTTTTTTGAGATAATGATTCAATCTAATAAGGATTACTATTTTCTACTCTACACTTTTGAGGACTATTGATTCTCTATATAGAAATCACATGTCTCGTGAGGAAAAAGCTGTTTACCCCTTCAAAAATTATATAAGTGGAACGTGGATCTGAGTAGCCGGGAATCCCCCCTGAAATAAAGGAGGAAACTCGCGTCGAAAGGAGAAACTAATCCATATGAAAATAAGTGTGATTTGCCACCGAGTAGTTGGGAAGTGTCCCTGAGATAAAAGATACAACTCGCGTCGAAAAGTGTAACGACCCAGAGTTCAGGATACCGATATACCGATAACATCGATATACCGATACCAAGAACTGGGGAGGCCACCCAAGAGGCTGATGAGGCCCCTGAAGGGTTAGGAGGGCATGTGTAGAGTACATTGAAGCCACAGAGATATAACAGTAAGCAATTAAATTTCATTAGATTGGATTGCTAAAGTAGCAGAAATAAAATTACCTTTTCATTAATAAATCAACAATTACAATTATACACAGAGTCCAGCCCAAAGGAAAGACAACAAGTCTAGCACAGTACGGTCTGACAGAAAGGAACGTACACAGAAGTCGGGAGAAGCCCGACGCAGGTACAGCTGGCAGCTACAACAGTAAGCGAGCACTCCGCCAGGAACAGCAGAGGCAGACGTCGAAACCCACCTGAAAAGCAGCAGGGGTGAGTCTCAACAGAAACTCAGTAGGGGTCACGCGGATCCCCACTGGAAAACGCACAAAGCAAAAGCAACAGAAGCAGCAACAAACGCAGCAAGAACAGCAATGTAGCAAAGCAGGAAAGCTACACTATAAAGCTGTAAAGGAACAGACGGGAAGTAGGAGTAGGGAACACGCAGGAGAGGGTGAGAACCCGCACCAAACAAGCGGCTACCGAACTAACCTCGGCATCCCAAACTACTCCAAACAAAAAGGCAACAGGTGGATGACCCTAAACTCACACAGAAGGGTACATCGGCCTGTCAACCAGCCCAAACAAAGGCGAAGGCGAACGCCGACACCGGGAAACAGACAAAACACGACAGAGAACGTCATGCACAAAGCCCCACGCACGATCAGAACATCGTGCAGACGACAGAACACTGACCTCGAGCACAGCCACGAACGGGCAACTCGCAAAGGTCACAACGCGCAAGAAAACGCGAAGAGCTACGCGTCACGTGACGGAAGCACCTCCTTAAAAAGCCAGCTGCATCCACTGACGTCTCATGCTGCACCTCAAGTGTCTCACCTACAGTACTGCTGTAACAACAGCAGAGATGTAGACACCAGTTGAACCAAACAGTAACAGCAAACAAGTAACTAGTCAGGGTCACGCCCGTCGATGTAAGTCCTCAGTCCCTGACCACGTGTGCACACACTGGCTATAGTCTAAGCCAGGTCCTCTAGCTAGTATTCTCCCTCGGCAGGACGCCACCGTTGACTAGGAGTCCGCGGAACTAACTAAAAACCGCTCACCGGGAAAACCCCTCCGCCATCCGCTAGCGGGTCGGCACCTCTAGGCCTTAGGTCACACAAGTGGAGGCTTCACACGACACAGAAGCTCAAAACACAAGTGCCGAAGTACAGACAGGCAACCACGCCCATCTACTCGTACTTCTAAGCACCAAATGGCAGCATCACCACCGCCGACAACTCAAGGCAAGCAACTAGACCTCCTACGTAACGATCCTTGAGTCAAACGACTAAACGGCAAGATCGTCACAAACAGCGGAACAAGCCGCCAATCGGTCTAATCCTAAGCCAAAGAAACCACGCTCCGCAGAAAACAACACACGGAGACCTGAGGGAAACGCCAAGAACCCTCAGCACAACTGGACATGCAAACCGAGGTAGAACAACACCTCGAAACATCCAGAAGCAGCGTCTTGGATAGGACAGAACCGCCAAGACACGCACATACAAGGTCACACGTCAACCACTGGGTCACACCGGGTTGACCGAAACCCAAACAACAAAAGCATACAAGAGTGGGATCAAGGATCCTACCACAAGTAAGAAGACTCCTGGCTACCTCACAACGTAGTCTTAACCCTCATAGGACGTCGGAAGACATCCACGGGACAACGGGCAGACCACAAGGACAAGCCAAGACACAGAGAATCATCGGGCGGAAAACCAAGGCACAAGGGAAGCAACGCACAGGCCCTAGACCGTTATTAGCAAGTGACGGTCTAGCTCAGGGGCGTTATTTCCCAAACGACGGACGGACACAGGCCGTCGCTCACACCACCCTAACAACCTACAAAGCACACAAAAGCCAAGTAACGCACGGGACCAGGGGCGTTACAAGCAAACGGCGCACAGGGGCTCCACCGTCACTCCCAACGGCATAGCCACCCAAACCCAAAACGAAGCAACGCGCTAAGCCAGGCGCGTCACTCACGAAACAGCGCGGCA
This sequence comes from Amorphophallus konjac, assembly GCA_022559845.1. NCBI lineage: Eukaryota > Viridiplantae > Streptophyta > Magnoliopsida > Alismatales > Araceae > Amorphophallus > Amorphophallus konjac. Next base: position 414,838,663 of record CM040121.1, on the reverse strand, counting down.
GGGGAGGGCCGTCAGAACCAAACGACGCACGGGGGCCTATCCGTTACTCACAACGGCATAGCCACTCTCAACCTAACACCACAGCAAACGACGGATAGGGGTGAGCGCGTTACTCTCTAACGACGCACAGGGGCTCCACCGTCGCTTCCAACGGGACAGCCACCCAACCTCGTCCACGCAGAATATAACGGCCAGGGGCAGGCACGTTATACTCAAAACAACGGATGGGAACACATCCGTCGGAGGAACCGCCTCAACAGGTCAAAGTCAGTCAACGGAAAGTAACGGCCAGGGCAAGGCGCGTTATTTCCATCTGACGCGCTGGGTCAAGCGCGTTAGATCAGCTGACTTAACCCCAAGGAAAAATGATGAAAGCAAAGTAACGGCCAGGCACCGGCGCGTTACACGGGAACGACGCTCCAAGCTAGGGTCGTCGCTTACCCAGAAGCAAAAGGGCTAATAAACCCTCAAACCAAATAACGGTCCATCGTAAGGCCGTCAAAAGCAAGTGACGGTCGCTGGCTAGACCGCTACTTCGGTTACGGCGGGAAAATAGAGGAATGGCCGGATTGGCCCGTTCCACGCCCCATTCACGCCGAAACGCAGGGGAAACACACCGCAACGACAAAAGACAACACCAGGGGACTTCAAACCCCACATGCAACATCAAAAACGCAAGATTCGGGCGATTTTACCAAATCAACCCTAAGTGGGTCACCGAGGTTCCCGGACTTCTACCGGCCTCGAATGAACACCAAATCGCACGAAAACTACGTGGATGGGATTCTAACATCCCTGCGGTCATTTAGAAACTAACTGAACCGCAAACGGTCACCGTTTACCGGCCGACCCTAAAAACCACGAAAATCACGGTTTAGGCAAAACAAGCCCAAACACGCTCGTTTCCTAGCCGAACGCCGTGCAATGGCAAGGAAAACGAAGATGAAGAAGCAAGGATCCGTCACCCTACCTCCACCGAAGAAACCGCGCCCCGAAAGGACTAAACCACACCGAAAACCACTCGCGAACCGATTTCACCGGCTTTGAATCCACCGTTCGGGATCGCGCCAGAATCGATCCGATCCTCGCCCTATCGCGCACCTCGACAGCTCCACGGCCTCGCCACCTCGCCCACGCACGCCTCCGTCTGCAGCTGGAGCCGGAAAGGGGAGAGAACGAGAGAAAACGGGAGAGAGAGAGGGACGGTCGCGCGAATGAGAAGGAGAGAGAGAAAGAGAAAAGAAAAAGGAAAAGAAATTAGGAAATTTTCCTAATTTCTGAAAATTCTGAAAATGCGCCGAAAATGCACAAATTCTGAAAAATACGCAAAAATAGTCGAAACGACCGGCTCGACGAGTACATCGTCGCTGCAGCATCCACGAGTTCGAGAATTGACAAACAAACTCACCGTAGGGTTCCGTAACTAGTACGTGAGAAAAACCCACACGGCTCGTCAAACTCAACTCGGAAGCCACCAAAGCGAACCGAAACTCAACGAAACCAATCCGAAACAGACTCGAAAGATCCAACAAAGATCCAACAAGATCCACAAAAGATCCATCAAGATCCAGGGCATTACATCCTCCCCTCCTTTAAAGAATTTTGCCCTCGAAATTAAGGACTAGCAAAGGAGAAGCAAGGGAGAGCAACCCAACAATACAAGACTCGGAAAACACAGCTCAGAGGGACACCGTCAGGTCACAACTACAGGTACACACTCTAGCTTCCAAGACAGCAAGTCCACAGCACGAGCATGACACCAAAGTGAACACAACTGACACCTCCGAAGCAAGGGCAACGTCGTTTACGTCTCATAGGGCAAGAGACACGACAGCCACAACAATCGAGAACCAACACTGAAAAACACAATAACAACACGGCAAGCAGCAGCTCACACAAGGAGACACAGTCCTCCCAGCTGACAGCTCGACCACATCATCGGCTCTAGTGCCAAAGGCAACAGGGAACACCAGGCACACAGGACACCAACGACGACAACACCACTGGACCACAGACACCATCAAGTCAATCCTCACTCAGATATCACATCTGATAGAGTCGCAAGCTAACTCCAAGGAAAAAGAGTACATCAAAGCTAACTGACAAGGCAATGGTCCAAAGGCAAGGGCACAAAATCATAGAGAAACAGCACTTACAAAAACAATCACAACGGCAACACCTGTAGAATTCCGGCTCCGCACAACACACAGGGCCAAGGAACACATCTGCAAGCAGGTCACATTAAGGCACAAGAACAGCTGAGCAGACGACCACTAAAGTCAGGTCACGCATCAAACTACTCACCAAGAGAAGACCCACAACAACGAGAAACGACAACAATCTCGGGGAACGCAACTCAAGGACTAGCAACACGCCTCAAGAGCACAACACCCCAGAAAGAAAAATGCAGAGAAAAAGGGTACTCAATCAGCAAGGAATGCCGACAAATTCCCCAACACTCGCACAAGCCCATGCCAACACCGAAAAACCAAAAACAATGGCACGGCAACCGACAAAGTCAAGGCACAAAAAGCCAAGACGAAGCCACATCGAGAAGGAAAGGACTTCTCGACAAACGGGCAGCCAACCCACACACTTCAGCTGCACCCTCAACAATGCGCACAGGCAACAAAACAACATCAGAAATCGCATCTCAGCACACACCAGCGTCATCGCAATCAACAAGATCGCAATTCACACGCCACGCGCACCGATCCAACGAATAACCGAACTCAAGGAGCCTAAGTGCAACAAGAGAAGGGCACCAGCTTCAGCATAAAGCACAAGGAAAGCATCAATCTCAGCTTACCTTCACATCCTAAAACAACAAATGAGCCTTCACAACGCATCGGCCGTTAGACACAGCACGACAACTACGGTGCACAACAGCTCTTAACACCATTACGGAGTCCAAAGCCAAGCAACCGTACAACAAGGAGCAGATCAGGCTCAACACAAAGCTGTCTACGCTTAAGCAGACACAGGACAAGGCAGCACTAAGACAACAATTCCAAGGCTAACCTCGAAAAAACTTCACCAAGAAGGGACGAGAAGCAACAAGCTCTACAACAACAGCTCACCAGGAAGGGAAAATCCTAGGTTCGCTCGAGCAACTTCTCAATCGAGGCAACACGACAACCGAAACAACGAAAACAACAATGCATCAGAAGCTAAGCAGACTCAAGCCGGGATAACCAAAGCAACGTAAGAACGTGCATGGCCATCACACCAACGCTAAAAAGTCATAAGCTACCTGAGCAAAATACAGAAAACAGTTCGAACAATGCACAGCAGGTTCATGCCAACCGACAAACACTGCCAAGTGCAACACGATCGAGACCAACTTCAAAACCGAACGAAGCACGTCGTCACATCCAGACGAGAGCAAAAACCATCTCGTACAGTGCCAACCAAGCACGTACAAGACCATACGCGAGAAGCACTGCGATAAACCATCGCAACACCTACGCCAGCAAGAGACTGTATTGGGCCTAAGGACTCTGGAAACTGTATATCTCGGATTCCCATGTACTTCACACAACAACGCTCTGATAGCTCAGAAAAGAAAAACTCCGAACATCTCAGAACACTGCTCTGATAACAGCTGTAACGACCCAGAGTTCAGGATACCGATATACCGATAACATCGATACACCGATACCAAGAACTGGGGAGGCCACCCAAGAGGCTGATGAGGCCCCTGAAGGGTTAGGAGGGCATGTGTCGAGTACATTGAAGCCACAGAGATATAACAGTAAGCAATTAAATTTCATTAGATTGGATTGCTAAAGTAGCAGAAATAAAATTACCTTTTCATTAATAAATCAACAATTACAATTATACACAGAGTCCAGCCCAAAGGAAAGACAACAAGTCTAGCACAGTACGGTCTGACAGAAAGGAACGTACACAGAAGTCGGGAGAAGCCCGACGCAGGTACAGCTGGCAGCTACAACAGCAAGCGAGCACTCCGCTAGGAACAGCAGAGACAGACGTCGAAACCCACCTGAAAAGCAGCAGGGGTGAGTCTCAACAAAAACTCAGTAGGGGTCACGCGGATCCCCACTGGAAAACGCACAAAGCAAAAGCAACGGAAGCAGCAACAAACGCAGCAAGAACAACAACGTAGCAAAGCAGGAAAGCTACACTACAAAGCTGTAAAGGAATAGACGGGAAGTAGGAGTAGGGAACACGCAGGAGAGGGTGAGAACCCGCACCAAACAAGCGGCTACCGAATTAACCTCGGCATCCCAAACTACTCCAAACAAAAAGGCAACAGGTGGATGACCCTAAACTCACACAGAAGGGTACATCGGCCTGTCAACCAGCCCAAACAAAGGCGAAGGCGAACGCCGACACCGGGAAATAGACAAAACACGACAGAGAACGTCGTGCACAAAGCCCCACGCACGATCAGAACATCGTGCAGACGACAGAACACTGACCTCGAGCACAGCCACGAACGGGCAACTCGCAAAGGTCACAACGCGCAAGAAAACACGAAGAGCTACGCGTCACGTGACGGAAGCACCTCCTTAAAAAGCCAGCTGCGTCCACTGACGTCTCATGCTGCACCTCAAGTGTCTCACCTACAGTACTGCTGTAACAACAGCAGAGATGTAGACACCAGCTGAACCAAACAGTAACAGCAAACAAGTAACTAGTCAAGGTCACGCCCGTCAACGTAAGTCCTCAGTCCCTGACCACGTGTGCACACACTGGCTATAGTCTAAGCCAGGTCCTCTAGCTAGTATTCTCCCTCGGCAGGACGCCACCGTTGACTAGGAGCCCGCGGAACTAACTAAAAACCGCTCACCGGGAAAACCCCTCCGCCATCTGCTAGCGGGTCGGCACCTCTAGGCCTTAGGTCACACAAGTGGAGGCTTCACATGACACAGAAGCTCAAAACACAAGTGCCGAAGTACAGACAGGCAACCACGCCCATCTACTCGTACTTCTAAGCACCAAATGGCAGCATCACCACCGCCGACAACTCAAGGCAAGCAACTAGACCTCCTACGTAACGATCCTTGAGTCAAACGACTAAACGGCAAGATCGTCACAAACAGCGGAACAAGCCGCCAATCGGTCTAATCCTAAGCCAAAGAAACCACGCTCTGCAGAAAACAACACACGGAGACCTGAGGGAAATGCCAAGAACCCTCAGCACAGCTGGACATGCAAACCGAGGTAGAACAACACCTCAAAACATCCAGAAGCAGCGTCTTGGATAGGACAGAACCGCCAAGACACGCACAGACAAGGTCACACGTCAACCACTGGGTCACACCGGGTTGACCGAAACCCAAACAACAAAAGCATACAAGAGTGGGATCAAGGATCCTACCACAAGTAAGAAGACTCCTGGCTACCTCACAACGTAGTCTTAACCCTCATAGGACGTCGGAAGACATCCACGGGACAACGGGCAGACCACAAGGACAAGCCAAGACACACAGAATCATCGGGCGGAAAACCAAGGCACAAGGGAAGCAACGCACAGGCCCTAGACCGTTATTAGCAAGTGACGGTCTAGCTCAGGGGCGTTATTTCCCAAATGACGGACGGACACAGGCCGTCGCTCACACCACCCTAACAACCTACAAAGCACACAAAAGCCAAGTAACGCACGGGACCAGGGGCGTTACAAGCAAACGGTGCATAGGGGCTCCACCGTCACTCCCAACGGCATAGCCACCCAAACCCAAAACGAAGCAACGCGCTAAGCCAGGCGCGTCACTCACGAAACAGCGCGGCAGGGGAGGGCCGTCAGAACCAAACGACGCACGGGGGCCTATCCGTTACTCACAACGGCATAGCCACCCTCAACCCAACACCACAGCAAACGACGGACAGGGGTGAGCGCGTTACTCTCTAACGACGCACAGGGGCTCCACCGTCGCTTCCAACGGGACAGCCACCCAACCTCGTCCACGCAGAATATAACGGCCAGGGGCAGGCACGTTATACTCAAAACAACGGATGGGAACACATCCGTCGGAGGAACCACCTCAACAGGTCAAAGTCAGTCAACGGAAAGTAACGGCCAGGGCAAGGCGCGTTATTTCCATCTGACGCGCTGGGTCAAGCGCGTTAGATCAGCTGACTTAACCCCAAGGAAAAACGATGAAAGCAAAGTAACGGCCAGGCACCGGCGCGTTACACGGGAACGACGCTCCAAGCTAGGGCCGTTGCTTACCTAGAAGCAAAAGGGCTAATAAACCCTCAAACCAAATAACGGTCCATCGTAAGGCCGTCAAAAGCAAGTGACGGTCGTTGGCTAGACCGCTACTTCGGTTACGGCGGGAAAACAGAGGAATGGCCGGATTGGCCCGTTCCACGCCCCATTCACGCCGAAACGCAGGGGAAACACACCGCAACGACAAAAGACAACACCAGGGGACTTCAAACCCCACATGCAACATCAAAAACGCAAGATTCGGGCGATTTTACCAAATCAACCCTAAGTGGGTCACCGAGGTTCCCGGACTTCTACCGGCCTCGAATGAACACCAAATCGCACGAAAACTACGTGGATGGGATTCTAACATCCCTGCGGTCATTTAGAAACTAACTGAACCGCAAACGGTCACCGTTTACCGACCGACCCTAAAAACCACGAAAATCACGGTTTAGGCAAAACAAGCCCAAACACGCTCGTTTCCTAGCCGAACGCCGTGCAATGGCAAGGAAAACGAATATGAAGAAGCAAGGATCCGTCACCCTACCTCCACCGAAGAAACCGCCCCCCGAAAGGACTAAACCACGCCGAAAATCACACGCGAACCGATTTCACCGGCTTTGAATCCACTGTTCGGGATCGTGCCAGAATCGATCCGATCCTCGCCCTATCGCGCACCTCGACAGCTCCACGGCCTCGCCACCTCGCCCACGCACGCCTCCGTCTGCAGTCGGAGCCGGAAAGGGGAGAGAACGAGAGAAAACGGGAGAGAGAGGGACGGTCGCGCGAATGAGAAGGAGAGAGAGAAAGAGAAAAGAAAAGGGAAAAGAAATTAGGAAATTTTCCTAATTTTCGAAAATTCTGAAAATGCGCCGAAAATGCACAAATTCTGAAAAATACGCAAAAATAGTCGAAACGACCGGCTCGACGAGTACATCGTCGCTGCAGCATCCACGAGTTGGAGAATTGACAAACAAACTCACCGTAGGGTTCCGTAACTAGTACGTGAGAAAAACCCACACGGCTCGTCAAACTCAACTCGGAAGCCACCAAAGCAAACCGAAACTCAACGAAACCAATCCGAAACAGACTCGAAAGATCCAACAAAGATCCAACAAGATCCACAAAAGATCCATCAAGATCCAGGGCATTACAAAAAGTGTCTCATCCATATCATAAAAAGTGACGAAACTGAGTAACCGGGAATTGCCCCTGAAACAAAGGGCATGACTTGTGTCAAAAGGTTAGTCACATCATTTTTAGTAATTTAAAATTGGGGTCATACGTAGCTACCAATATTCGAGCATCGTGTATGGAAGTGTATGGATGATAAGTTCTTTTCAGTGTTCTTTAGAAAATCTGATTTTCCATATTGACTTGAACTTCATTGCTCAATCTTCACATATGCACCTTGGGTTTGATTGTTTGAATGTCCTCTATGATTTAGTCATCTTTCATGGTTAATGTAGTACTTTATTTATGTAAGCACGACCTTCTTAGTATTGTACATGCACATCATGTTCTACAATCGATTGCATTATCCTTACACTCGTCCCGAAGGGACTTGCATGAGTCTACACTTAACTATGCATGCTTGAGTGCCTGAATGCTTAATCCGTATGTTCATATCATATTCCATTCCATAGTTTGCATCTATAGGTTATACTTATATATAATAGGTTGAATAACCCATTGTCAGTTGGTTGTTGTTCTTGACAATTGAGGGAGAATAATGTGCTTTTTAGAACAATACATTATGTGCATAGCTAGGTTTGACATTTTGCATATAGGATAGTCAAATAATACACTTGTGCATAGTTCAACAATACTTTCAGGCATATTGTTACAAATCTGAAAATCTGAATTCTCTTTCACTCACCTTCCCTTCATGGGAGGTTAATTGTTGGGTTCATGCGCACATGTCTCATTCATTTTTGGAATCTTCACGGTTGCCTCTTGTCCCCCATTTTTTGATAATGCCAAAGGGGGAGAGAAATGTGAATAGCAATTTGAATAGTCACAATATATCATCATCATCAAAAAGGGGGAGATTGTTGGGTTCAGTGCACCCCCTCGTTGTCTTTGACAATGGTTTTGATGATTCTAATATATCGTGTGTTTTATGTTTACTCTAAAGTGAAAATCTTGTGTGTTTGTGTTTAATGACATCTTGATGATAAACAAGCTAACATTATGATATCTTGTTTTACAGGTGGTTCAAACACAATGGTCCTTCATGCACACATCCTTGATGTTGATGTTTGCATTGGTGCCTTCATGGATACATTATGTTGGTGCTCTTAATGAACTGACAAATGCATGATATCTTGTTGTCCATGGTTTTACTTGCTCTGAATTGCATTTATAATTCATGCTTATTCATGTTTATGAACTGATTATGCCTCACATGAATGTTTGTTTGAGTTGCTTTGGAATGCCCTTGATGTGATCTCAATTCGCATTGGACTGCTAAGGCAGTTTTAATTGTCTCATTGGGATGAGTTGACCCCATGGGTCGACCCTTGGCTCTTTGAGCCTAGGTCTTTGGTTTCAAATGAACTCAATGTTATTTGATGTTCTCATGTACATCATTTAAGTGTTGATTGATGGAGTGTTCATATTTTCCTAATGGACAATGTTTCTAATGTTATCTTTAAACAGTCAGATCAAGTTCAACTGTTAATGCAGGATTAATGAGTAAGCTGCTTCCAATTAATTATGCTCATGGTAAGAGTTGTTGTTCAAATGATCTTCCACATGGTAAGACTAAGCTTAATGCTTTTATCAGGTTTCTGAGTTTATTTGGCAGCATTTGGACTATGTATTTCAATTGCATTGAATACATGTGGTGGATAAGTCTTGCCTTGGAATGTCTCCATGAATGGGGTGTTAAACGTTGGTACATTGCACAGATCTTTTTGATAGAATGCATTGAGTGTTTTTGAGTTGACTTGCTTTGAATTTATTCCCTGATAAATTTTAGATTCTGAATGAATGATTGGGCATGCCTTGCTATATACTAAATCTTGATTAAGTTTGGCTTGGACCAATATGCTACATCTTGGTTGAGTTTGGTTTGGACAGACCCTATACTATGATGCACTAAGATTGCTGAATGAATTCAGTAGATGAGCATGTCATTTGGTTGACTTGAGTGACTTACTTGATATGGATTGAATTGGATATTTTACTTGCTAACTTTGAGTTTGAAATATGGTTGAGGTTGAAAGAATGGAGTAGATAACCATGTCATTTGGTTAGCTTGAGATTGAGATTAATGAGAATTTGTACATGTGCAGGTTCTAGATGGAATTAACCTTCAAATCATGGTAATGGTGGTAAGGACACACTTGTAGCTTGATTTTAAAGTGGATGAAAAGCAATAGTTCAAATCTGGAAAATACAGGTACAGTTGGAGCTTTTCACCCAAATGATCAAGGGAATGGTAAGAACACATGGATATTTGAACTTCAATGTGAATGGATTGAATTTGTGTCAAAATTAGGCTTGTATATGGGTATCCATGTCATATGTGCTCAAGTGATTGATACTTGAACTTTGAATGATTGTAGTGTGGTATTTCAATGTGTTTTAATGAACTTTTCCACTGTCAGGAAAAGTTTCGACCCATGGGGTTGACACTTTATATTGGGTTATGCTGTTTTAACTAAAACAGAACCCCCGGTAAAAAAGGTCGACCCCATGGGTCGACACTTTTTACCCTAGGTCCTGATTTTGTCTCAGGACAGAACCTTGTGGAAAAAAGGTCGACCCCATCGGTCTACACTTTTTGACTAGGTTCTGGATTTTATGTTTTTGGCAGAACTCGTTGATACGAGTGTCGACCCTAGAGGTCGACACTTTTTTTGGGACATCCGGATCGTGGTTTTCGGATTGTCTACGAAATCCCCATTTAAGGGTCCGATTGCTTGGGGTTTTTACTCCAATGCCCTTAGGGTTATACCCTTCCATTAGAAGTGCATTTGAGAGAGTTTTAACATGGGCTATTATGTCTTTTGTGTTGAGTTTCCCTCTTGTATATGAGGGTTACGATCTCCATCGGAAGAAGAGAGCTCCAAGGGCTAACAAGGTTTTATTTATTGCAGGTGAGAGAGGAAGGAGCTGGAGACGACTTCAACACCAAATCCGATCTACTTCCGTCGCGATTTGAAGGTTGTTGATGAAGAGGGTTACAAGCGGAATGAAGCGACGAATCTGAAGACGTCTTCATCGCGAGCAACGGCTCACATCAACCTGGATATCTAAGGAGTATACAAAAGGGAAAACTTCTATATCTATCCCTTAATCATTTGAGATATTTGCCATGCTCTATCTTTAATCTAGATGCACTTGAGATCCTACCTTGGTCCTTTGTTTATCAGTTTTGTGCTGCATATATTGCTGCGATTTTCATCTTTTGGAATAGATAAAAGCTAATGTACTCCATCCTTTTGCAAGGGGCTTTGTGAACAAGGAGGAGGTGCTGCGCACCTTGAAGAAAGAGGAAGGAGGACGCCATCAACAAGACTCGTTCCACTGTCACACATTTTACCAGAGCGGCTCCTGCGATTTCGGCCAGCTTCCACTTTGTGAACAGAAGCGTTCAGCGCACCCGTCTATCCTCTCTATGGGGTTCATTGAAGATTTGAGGGAGAATCTTTAGTCATTCATTTCTACTCTCCTCATTTCATCATAGATCAATTTTGTTGTGTTTATTGAATATCCTTTGTGCCATGCTAAACTCGATACATCATTGTGTGTGGGCGGAGCTGTGTCTCTGCGTGGTCTAAGTGTCCGGGGTGTGATCCCCGAACGTGTGTGTGTGTGTGCTGCGGTGGCAGCATGTTGGGGCTTGTCCCCATGTGTGGACATTGTTGCGGAAGTAGTGTGTGTGGTTGGGGCTCATCCCCGTGTTGCTACATTCTGTAGCGTGGAGTGAAGCCTCACCCGGTTGGGAGAGGGGTGGACGTAGGGAGCCTGTCGTGGTCCCGAACCACCTTAAAAGCCTTGTGTCGTTTGTGATTGCCTGTGTGATTGTCATTTCTTCTATCTCCCTTCACAGGTACACTATATAGGTTTTTAATTCACTACACTGTCACACACTGCTACCTCCGTTATCCGTGTTGAGTGTAATTCTCTTGATAGTTGCTTTAACTATTCGAGTGAGATCGAAAAACTTGAGAGAATATCTTTAATCTCACTTCAGTTTTAGTTAATCAACGTAGTTATTTTAATCTCACCGTGATTAGGTTAGATTATTTTTAAAATCCGCCATCTCGGCAAGGGGACAATTCAACCCCCCTTCTTGTCTGCCATCTGTCTGGGCCAACAGGGAGCCACCTACTCTTCTACAATGGATATAACGACCCGAGAATCTGATTACCGGGAAGACCCGATAACCCGAGACTCGCACCGCCACCCACGAGTCCAAAGACTCGGAAGGGTTAGAAGGATGGTGTGGAAACTACACAAGTATCATAAATAATTGCAGAAATTAAATAGTTATATAAATAAGCAGGAAATGAATTAACATTTTACATGGTCCACAAGATAACAATAAAATAACAACAGTAGTCCACAACTAGTACAGAGACAAGAAAAGAAAGTAAAACTACACGGGGCATACCCCGGCTCTGACCTCTGGCACTAACGCTGGGCACCTGAACCGCGCTGAGCCTCAGACGAACTCCCCTGAAGCCTCGCCTCGCCTGAAACACAGTGAAAACACGTAGGGAATGAGTCTTGGAACAAGACTCAATAGGGATCACTCGAACTCTACCTTGCAAACAGAGAAATCACTACGCTAGCAGTAAGCGAGTACCTCGAAAAGGAAGCCCTGCCACTACAAAACACCGGTCTCACGGCACGCAAGCCGACACACACACCACGGCGGGAAGACCGAAACGCAACGGTCAACACGATGAAACCCGAAGGTCGAAGCCGCGACGATTGACAGCCTAACACTCCCGACTCTACAGGAGTACCTCCCACTAGAAGCACAGTCGGTAGCGTCCCCTGATGACTTACACCGCACCGCAGGTGAACTGCCTGACGTGGTAGCGCCTACCAGAGGCACGGACACCGAACAAGTACCACAACCAAGTGACTAGCTGGGGTCACGCTCGTCAGCGCGGGTCCAACTGCCCCCAACCATGTGTGCACACACAGACCATGCATCCTAGGTCTGGCACTCTGACTGATTTTCCCCCGTAGCCGGACTCTGGCTAATGACGAGGGGCCCGACGGAAACCAGTCTAAAAAACCATCCTCAGGGTAGCCTCTCCACCACTCCCTGGTGGGACCACACGCGTGTAAGAAGGCTACGACTAGTGGAGGGTCACTGACGGAGTAGACTCTCAAGTCAACGGAAAACCAAGTCCGCATCCGACGACGTACAGGGACCCCCCACGTACCGGCACCGTCGCACGGCGACCACGGTCGGAACAGGAACTGGGTTGCAAACCACCCGGGACAGCCCAGTGCCTGACGGTCTACCCTAGACGCGTCACAAGACTCTGAAGATCTAGGCGGGACCGTCACAGACACCTGAAGGTCTAGGCTGGACCATCACAGACGCCTGACAGTCCAACACAGGCCGTTACACTCCGTTTTACACTGGGAGTGTGATGGCCTGTGTTGGACCGTCAGGCGTCTGTGACGGTCCAGCCTAGACCGTTAGGCGTCTATGACGATCCCGCCTAGACCGTCAGAGTCCTGTGACACGTCTAGGGTAGACCGTCAGGCACTGGGCTGTCCCGGGTGGTTTGCAACCCAATTCCTATTCCGACCGTGGTCGCCGTGCGACGGTGCCGGTACGTGGGGGGTCCCCGTACGTCGTGGGATGCGGACATGATTTTCCGTTGACTTGAGAGTCTACTCCGTCAGTGACCCTCCACTAGTCGTAGCCTTCTTACACGCGTGTGGTCCCACCAGGGAGTGGTGGAGAGGCTACCCTGAGGACTATTTTTTAGACTGGTTTCCATCGGGCCCCTCGTCGTTAGCTAGAGTCCGGCTACGGGGGAAAACGAGTCAGAGGGCCAGACCTAGGACTCATGGTCTATGTGTGCACACGTGGTTGGGGGCAGTTAGACCCGCGCTGACGAGCGTGACCCCAACTAGTCACTTGGTTGTGGTACTTTTTCGGTGTCTGTGCCTCTGGAAGGCGCTACCACATCATGTAGTTCACCTGCGGTGCGGTGTAAGTCGTCAGGAGACGCTACCGACTGTGCTTCTAGTGGGAGGTACTCCTGTCGAGTTGGGAGTGTTAGGCTATCAGTCGTCGCAGCTTCGACCTTCGGGTTTCATCGTATTGACCGTTGCGTTTCGGTCTTCCCGCCGTGGTGCGTATGTCGGCTTGCGTGCCGTGAGACTGATGTTTTGTAGTGGCAGGGCTTCTTTTTCGAGGTACTCGCTTACTGCTAGCGTAGCAATTTCTCCATTTGCGAGGTAGGGTTCGAGTGATCCCTACGGAGTCTTGTTCCGAGACTCATTCCTTGCATGTTTTCACCGTGTTTCAGGTGAGGTGAGGCTTCAGGGGAGTTCGTCTGAGGCTCAGCGCGGTTCAGGTGCCCAGCGTTAGTGCCAGAGGTCAGAGTCGGGGTATGCCCCGTGTAGCTGTACTTTCTTTTCTTGTCTCTGTACTAGTTGTGGATTACTGTTGTTATTTTATTATTATCTTGTGGACCATGTAAAATGTTAATTCATTTCCTGCTTATTTATATAACTGTTTAATTTCTGCATTTATTTATGATACTTGTGTAGTTTCCACACCATCCTTCTAACCCTTCCGAGTCTTAGGACTCGTGGGTGGCGGTGCGAGTCTCGGGTTATCGGGTCTTCCCGATAATCGGATTCTTGGGTCGTTACAATGGAGGTGCATCTGGGTTCCCTCAACAGGTTGAGTGCTGGACAGCGGATAAGAAGACTAAAGATGAGTGGCAGGTCTACCTCAACACATTGCCACTCGATCGGTTCGTGATGCGACCACAAGCTTTGCAAGGTACCACTCTTAAGCTACCCTGGCGATTGGGATTGGACCTAAGGCTGGTGGGGAATACTACCCTGGCCATGTATAGCCCTCACAGATGCTATCTTCAGGTGGGCTTGCCCCGCACTATGGTTCCACCATTGTCGCACCTTCCTCCACTACAGGCTAGATGGATGGGCACCGAGGAGGACGAGCAGGCGGTCCACAGCGCCTTGGTGATGTGGGAGATCAGCAGGGTCTGCGCCTTGCAAGCGGAGGTAGTAGAGAATCGAGAGACCTACCAGGCATACTTGAAGGCATTATGCGAGATCTGACCCCGCGCGGATGCGAGATTGAGTGAGACTTGAGATTCATGATGTAAAGAGAGAATGACTTGATTTGATGATGTACTTTGAACATTGGATGAATGAATAAAAGATAGTTGAAAGAGTTGGCATGACGTTTCCTCTTTTTGTCTTAAATGTACATTTTCATAGAATTCTCAAGTTAGAATGCGATCCCTAAAAGACCGCCAATTCTATATAACGGTCTTGGGGATGACATCAACTAGGAAGAAACATAAGAGTGCGTGGGCCTGGGATTCTCGGGTGAGAATGCGGTCCCAATAGGGCCGCCATATTCATATAGCGGTCAAAGAGAAGACCGCAACCAGGAAGGAATAGGGAATCTGTGGACCTTAAATTTGAGTATTGCGACCATGTTTCTGCACACACTAAAACTCAAAAATAAGTTAGATCTGTTCTTAGAATTAACCCCTTACTCAGAGCAAGTCAAACATGACCAATCCTTGATATTTGGTCAAGGGGTTAAGCCTTATTAACTAGGCAAAATAACATAAAAAAAATGCAATGGATGCAATGCATGCTATGAATGATGATTTTTTTTGAAAATTTGAAAGTATTTGATTTTTTGGATTGTGAAAATATTTGATTTTTGGGTTTTGAAGATATTTGATTTTTTTTTGGTTTTTTGAAATATCTGATTTTTTTCTCGAAATGGCTAGCTTTGACCCGACAGTAAGGACTCTACCTATCTAATTAGGAATTTCCAAAGTATGACGTGTGCTTGGGGGAACAATCCCTAGCTAGGGACCAATTCTCATAATGGTGCTTCTACTAAGGCCATACCTAGGGTACAGTCTAGCCCTTGGAAAACAAAGAGAATTTGGGAGGCAAGTCTAGGATAGGTATAGAGATTTTTAGGGCTTGAGTCCTCATGACAACCCTTTTAAAGACTCGATCTATTACGCCGGGGCTTTGTGTCCATCATCAAACCTTTATCCACTCTAAGCACGTATATGACCGGGCTCATAACGTCCTGCGGGAAAACTGTACTGTAACGCCCGAGAAAATTTTGAGATTTAAAATATAATTATTAATTATTTAAAAGGTTATTTAAATGAATTATAGGTAATTAAATACAATTTATTATGGCCCTACACTAGTCCAAGAAGACTAGGCCCATCTAATAAACCCAATTGGCCCAAAAGGATTGCTTTGGACCTTAGCCCATATTCTAGAAGCTTAAAACTAGTGTAATCACGGAATTAAAGGGATAATTACTCTTTGGAAAATAAACAAATGGACAATAATGGCAATAATACCAAAAGAGTTTGAACTAATTTCAAATTTGGCGTCTAATAGAAAAAATGTTCTATTTTTGCGAGACCGCAAAGGGACAGTAAACGGTCTAGAGCTAGACCGCTAAGCTCTGTCAGTTCCGTGAGAAGGAGAAAACGTGAAAAGATTGGATTTTTGGCATCCAAATCACCTAGGATCGATTCTATCTACTAATTAGATAAGTCTAGAAGGCTTGTAGATCGAATTGAAAGCCTAATTAGGACTCTAGAATCGTTCTAATCTTCAAAACCCTAGCTAAACCTATAAATAGGTCCCAGATTTGACGTGTGCGACCCTTACTTTTGGCACGCGTGGAACTAAGGTAAAGAGGATGAATTAGAGGTAAATTTCTTCTAAGAACTTGTTTATTATAGTTAGAACTAACTACCCTCGGAATTTTGTTCTAGAAGATCAAGTCTACAAGGAGTTAGAAGCTTCCAAAGTTGCTGATCCCACATCAAAAACTCAGAAAATTGTGCGACCGACCCAAGAAGATCAGAGAATTAGAAGCCCCAAACGAGGTAATTAGATAGAGGTTCTTTAGAGTAATTTGTTACTAATAGTACCCACTTCTTACCCTCAAAATTTCACGTCTTTAGGTCAAGGGAAATAGGAGAGACAAGGGCGTGAAGTTGCTGATTTAGTTCAGGACGAGCAGAGAACTAGAATTGACTTGCAGTCTTAAATTTGAAGTTTAAAAGCCCAAAACCAAGGTAGGTTATCTCATGAATGACTTAAATTTTAAGTCAAGAATAAAATCCCTCTTGTTTCATTCGATTTCATGCATTGTACCTTGAGAATTTCATGTTTTTATTAGGACTAGGCATCTAGTTAGTCTTCATGCATAATTCTTAGCCTTAATGAAGTAAAAAGGAAAATTTCTTGTTATTCACAAAAACCTATGCATATTATTGGCCTATATTCATTCTATCATGGTTATGTAAGTTTATATATGTTGATTTCCAGGCATGATATGTCTTAGTTTAGCATTTAGTTTATTATTACTTAGTTCTCGGATTAATATAGAAGGAAACGGTCTTCCTGTAGACCGCCAAAAAATCTAGCGGTCACCCGATAGACTGCTAGCCACAATGAAATGGTCGCCCACTAGACCGTTTACTTTAATTTTTCTGATTTTTGTATTTAAGTTAACTCGAAACTTAATGGAGAATGGCCCTAATTATTGTATGATAAGCCTAGTTAACTAAGTTTTATTCTTGGTTTTAACATTGGTTTCATAGAGCAGTCGCATAAGACCAAATAATTTGGAGCAATAAATTTTTTAATTCAAATATAAATCTCTTACAATTTCAAATTCCAAACTTGAAGACTCAACTACATCATAATGGAAAGAAAAGGACCAAAGACACACTAGCGAACTTAGACAAGGCAACTGATAGGAAATACTATTTATACTCAAGAAAGATAAAAGACACGGGTTCACTAATTTCCAGAGCTCACTTGCACACTTGCCCCTCCCGTGTGAGTCTCGATCTCGCTAGCCACCGGATTACCTGAAAAATATTGGAATGAATTGGATGAGCGAAAGCTCAGTAGGAATATATCTCAAGAATAAGCAATTGGTTTAAGTAATTACATTTTCACATGTAAATGCAGGTAAGACTATGCATGTAGAGTTAACCGAGTAAGTGAAACAAAACTAGTAGGAGATTAACAACGGTATGCAAAACTTCCAAACGAGTCTTAAAAAAGAGATATTCATGAGAGAATTTATAGATTATTGGCTATTTCACGCAAGTACTTGCCCATTTCGGGCCACGCTAGTCGAGTCACGCTAGTCGAGTCACGCAAGTCAAGTAATATCAAGTAACGTCACGAAAAGAGAGAGTGAGTGTGGAATGGCAAAGATCAAACTAGTCATGCACTTCAGTGCAATGCCAGACACCGTGATCAATATAACTCCCATGGGCACAAGTACTTTTGGGTGCTCCTCCCAAGACCAGATCGGACACTATATGCACAGCATTTAAAGATAAATCTAGTCATCCACTATAGTTCATAGCCAATAAGGAGTTTCAAGAACAAGCTTTTATAGAACGATAAGGTAAGATTTATGGAATTCAAGGGCAAGGCTCTTGAGTAGGGATAGAGTTGCGATAAAATCAACGCTAAAGCATAGAAAAATAATGACATGTCGATAAACTGGGTGGAGATTGGCACCAAGGTAGGTAGCCATGATAACTTTGAAATAGATGACTAACAAGATAGTCACCATCCAATGGACATGAGACATAACCATAGGATACCCAATTCAATATGTCACCTAGTGGAATGATCACTCATTCCACCGGCTAAGAGAATTCTCTCATGGGCCAAGAATAACACTATGAAAGAGCCGGGTTACCACGTTTCTTCAGAGTGACGTGGCATTAAAAAGGGTACAAGATGTTTAAGGTACAACCAGCTCAGTCGGCCTTGAGGGAATCCAGGGCTACGAGGAGACTTATGGAGGTCCCAATGACTAACTTGCCAGTCCGAATGAACGGAAATGTCCAACGGAGGGCTCGTATGTCACCGAGAGTTGAGATGTATAACGTGAACCAATCATGAAACAAGGACTCCATCTACGGACATGAGATGAGAGTGCCAAAAGACCCGCGGTATGGGTCAAAACTGGATAAAAACTGTGAGAACATAAATTCACGTCCGTTCAAGAGGGCGTCAATTCATATCTTAATTTCTATTTAATCTAATTTTAGAAAATAGCATCTCTTTAAAAGGACGAATACTATTTTTAGAACTAATTACATGATACTTAAGGGAAATTTATAAGGATCATGAATATATATATATATATATATATATATATATTGTAATTTTTTTACCAACTTTGATCATAAGATATGAATTTTTCCAGGATTTAAGCATGATATGTAGTTTTTAATTTAATCATGATGAATACTAATATTTTTCAAATAAAAGAAATTGTCGGAACTAAATATATGATAATTAAGAGAAAAATCTAAGGATTCCAAAATATATATATAATAATTTTATTTTACATAGTTTCAAAGATATTAATTTTTTAAAGATACAAGTAAAAGATATCCTTATACTTAACATTTTATATAAATATAAATATATATATATATATATATTTATATATATATTAAATGATTTAACGACATGGCAAGTGGTCGTTAAAAGAATTCAACGACACTCATGTTGTCGTCATTCAAATAATGAATAGTGTCAACTCTTTAAACCTCCCGTTCTCGAGCGTACATACGTCGGAATCGTGCAATCCATATACCGAAATGAAGGGTTCGAAAAACTCTACCCAACCTGATGTTCAAAAATATTTTTACTTGAGAGTAGGGCTATCTTGAGTTAGGAGGACCGAAAAAAGGAGGTACCACCCTCACTATCTCGGTCTCCAGCCCAATAACACGCCCATAAAATTTCATGACCAAAGGACGCTCCGGCGCCCACGAAAGTAAAAAGCTTATAACTACTGTGATACAGTAACAATCCCGATTCGCCGTGTTAACTATATAATTCATTTATTTCATAAGTTTAATTATTAACTAATTAATACACCATAACAATATGTGGAAATTTACAGAAAAAATCGTGGAGATTCTAACAATATAAAATTTGTGAATTTTAGGTACGTGATTACATGGTTAAAAATTCCTGTTAACATGTTGTCTTTATTAATTAATCAATATAACCATGCAAATCACCAGGGGAAACATAAACCATGAGAATCTGTTTATTTAACTAAGTATGTTGTTAATAGTTTTCATCTGGGGAGAGAAGACCTACATGCATGATCTTAAGGCTAGTTAACTGTTTTGGGCTACGTAACTTGAGAAAACCTACCTTTGAGGTGCTTTATGAGGTATAGGAAAGCCGGGGATAAAGAGGAAGAAGCTTTAGCTATGCAACAGTGGGACGTAGGAAGGAGAGGATCCACTTCTTCACGTTCACATGCAAAGAAAGGTTCCACAACTCCCTTGTGTTGCAGGTAGCAAGAGACAAGATGCCTTCTTCACGTTGTAGGCCACAGCAGGAGGTAGCAAAGATGGAGAGGACGTCGACTTCATGTAGCAGCAAGGAGTCTTCGAACGGCAGCAGCATCCATAGGGTTCTGCTGGTTCGAGAGTGGTGTGTTATATAGGTGGAGAGGATCTCTAGAAGGCTCTAAAGGTTCCTCCGTGCGTTACTTCATTTGGTTAATTCACTTGCCATTTTCACAGCCGCTTTCCCAGTTTTTACATGAAACCCTAAGTCTATTTTCCCCAATGCAAAGCTATGTTCGAGGCCTTTCCTGGGTTGGCCTTTGAGCTTTGGCCCTTTTCATATGGGTGGTTTATTGTATGTGGGCTTGGTTTTGAGTGGTTAACCTTGCCATGGCCCATGCAGGTCGAGCCATTTTTAACATAGGTGAGTTGAGGCCCATGAATATATAGAAGGTTGGTAATGGTTTGGGGCTTGGCCTTTAATCTTCATGGGTTTGGCCATCGAAAGCAAGGTTCTAAAATCACACCATGCATTACTCTATTATGTTAATCATCTGCCATTTCAACCGCCGCCTGCTATATTTTTCATGTAAAACCCTAAAAACTCTCCCCGTATGTAAGTGTTCGACAGTTTATGGGTTGGGCTATTGAACGTGGGTTGGCTGAGTAATAAGAGGCCTTAATACCTTTCCTTATTGGCCCATTGTGTATATAGGTGATTTAAAGTTTTGTGGGTATTTATATATACTCCATGGGTTGGCTTTGGTCAACAACCTTATATACGTGACCCTGTGAATATTTGTTTGGTCCAGTTAACTAATTAAGTTTCTTATATTCATTGCTTATATTTTAAGACCTTGCTAATATATGTATATATATACATATATATGGGTTGTATTGTTAAGGCTTCTTTACACATGTACACATAAATATATAGGTGTGTAGACCTATCTAAGGTGTATGGGTCTGAGTTGTGTTTAGCATTAAGAGGGTCCTTGTATTGTAAATGACGTTGGCACATATTTGGTTGGCTTCTCTCACGGGTATGGGTTTAAGGTTAACCTGTGAGGCCCCTTTCAATAGTGTATGTGGTTATTTATCATTCATGTATCTTGGTATATATCTATAACTAAACCCATTTGTTATTTACTAAACCTCATATATGCGGCTTATATCTATTAATAGTTTTGCATATATTATATATGTATATATGAGGCCCATTAGCCTTAAGCTAATTTCATATGCAAGGCCCATACGGCTATCGGGTTTTCCATTGGTGTTTTGTATTTCATTTAATTTAGTGTGACTATAATAAAACTCATATATCCAGAGCTCAATTACTTAGGGTCAAGGCTCATGTATTCTATAAACACATATCTTTACCATTCCATATGGCCCAATAAATAAATAAATAAATATATATATATATATATATATATATATATGTTTATATACTTCTCAAAGCCCATTATGTACCAATACTAACCCATGCGTGAGGTTTTAAGTGTCTGCTAGTGTACATGAGTTGGCCTTGAATGCTAAGCCCATTTCCTTTGTTTATATACTTCTTAAAGCCCATTATGTACCAATACTAACCCATGCGTGAGGTTTTGAGGGTCTGCTAGTGTACATGAGTTGGCCTTGAATGCTAAGCCCATTTCCTATGGGGTTGTATTAAGCTTATATTGTAGGTGGGTCATGATATATACTAGGGTCTTAACCGATTGAGAGTTTACTTAAGGTAGTACTTCATATGGGGATTTTATTTCTCATAATTTTATTTACTTTAATTACTTTATTAGTCATTGTCCTGGGTATTAGAGGCAGGTTCGATCCTAGTGAATATATTTACTTCCATTCCAAAAAGGTAATATCAACAAGCCATTTATTTATTCTAAGAACAATATACCCAAATTCTTATTTATTCAACATTATTAACTATTTATAGGAATATGTAAACATCATCATGTATATGTTATCTTTTTTTTATTTCCAAACCGTAAATATATATATATATATATATATATATTATTTTATTCCTGTTTAGCCTTCAAAATTACTGGGCGTTACACCCTCCCCCACTTAAAAGAATTTGGTCCCCAAATTCACATCACCTTCTACTCCGGACGGGGGACTAGCTATAATTCATTATGATACTAAACATGTAAAAGAAGAAATTTAAAATATATTGAATGGAAAAGAACTAATTTAGGATTGAGGATGAGGGGTACCTTCCACAACTTCTCATTTGGCAAGTTTGGTTAAAGCTTGAGTTTCTCCTGGGAGCTTCTTGGTCAGAACATGGCATTTAACTATCTTATGGTCTAAGCTCCCGCAACGAAGGCATGCTCCCGACTTCCACCAACACTCTTCCGATTGGTGACTATACCTTCCACAAAACTTACACCTACCCTGCGATAAATCTATCGGAGTTCCCCCTTTCTTACACTTCTTGCATTTCATGCACTTCTTACACTCTTGGGAACTACCACCCTCGTTTAGCCTTTTCTTGGTAGTGGTGAACTTCTCAGAATTGTTGGCTTGGTTTTTCCCTTCGACTCTCTCTTTTTCTTCCACTACCTTTTCTAACTCCTGGACTCTTCTAACAAGGTCCGCATAAGCTTGGTCGTCCATTAAGACCATCTCAGGGACAAAGCTCGACTTAGGTGCCTCCATTTTATTTAGGTTCTTGCATGGATGAGTGGGGAGATAATTTATTGACTCAATAATTAATAATAATTAAATATAAGTATTTTATCATTCTTTTATAATTTAACCCCAAGCTCTACCCAATTCTCATGCAATTCCTATAGGATGACCGACAAAGATACTCAACCTATCACTTGAACTTAACGATCTAAGGATTTTGAAAGCCGAAGCTCTGATATGACTGACAAGGATACTTGACCTATCATTGGAACCTAATAACTTGAGGATGTGAAAGTCGAAGCTTTGATATGACTGACAAGGATACTTGACCTATCATTGGAACCTAATAACTTGAGGATGTGAAAGCCGAAGCTCTGATACCACCTCTGTCACGTCCCGAACCGATAGCAGCGGAACGTGTTCGTTTGCTCGGAACGTGGCTGTTAAACAGTCGTGAATGATCAAGAGCAGTCGCATAAGACCAAATAATTTGGAGCAATAAATTTTTTATTTCAGACATAAACCTTTTACAATTTCAAATTCCAAACTTGAAGACTCAACTACATCATAATGGAAAGAAAAGGACCAAAGACACACTAGCGAACTTAGACAAGGCAACTGATAGGAAATACTATCTAGACTCAAGAAAGATAAAAGACACATGTTCACTAATTTCCAGAGCTCGCTTGCACACTTACCCCTCCCGTGTAACTCTCGGTCACGCTAGTCACCAGATTACCTGAAAAATATTGGAATGAACTGGATGAGCGAAAGCTCAGTAGGAATTATATCTCAAGAACAAGCAATTGGTTTAAGTAATTACATTTTCACATGTAAATGCAGGTAAGACTAAGCATGTAGAGCTAACTGAGTAAGTGAAACAAAACTAGCATGAGATTAACAACGGTATGCAAAACTTCCAAACGAGTCTTAAACAAGTGATATTCAAGAGAGAATTTATAGATTATTGGCTATTTCACGCAAGTACTTGCCCATTCCGGGCCACGCTAGTCGAGTCACGCAAGTCAAGTCAAGCACGCAAGTAATATCAAGTAACGTCACGAAAAGAGAGAGTGAGTGTGGAATGACAAAGATCAAACTAGTCATGCACTTCGGTGCAATGTCAGACACCATGATCAATATAACTCCCATGGGCACAAGTACTTTCGGGTGGTGCTCTCAGGACCAGATCGGGCCCTATATGCACAGCTTTTAAAGATAGATCTAGTCATCCACTATAGTTCATAGCCAATAAGGAGTTTCAAGAACAAGCTTTTAGAGAATGATAAGGTAAGATTTATGGAATTCAAGGGCAAGGCTCTTGAGTAGGGACAGAGTTGCGATAAAATCCACGCTAAAGCATAGAAAAATCATGACATGTCGATAAACTAGGTGGAGATTGGCACCTAGGTAGGTAGCCATGATAACTTTGAAATAGATGACTAACAAGATAGTCACCATCCAATGGACATGAGACAAGCTGAAGAATTGGTACCTAACAATTGGATACGCAATTCAATATGTCGCCTAGTGGAATGATCACTCATTCCACCGGCTAAGAGAATTCTCTCATGGGCCAAGAATAACACCATGAAAGAGCCAGGTTACCATGTTTCTCCAGAGTGACGTGGCATTAAAAAGGGTACAATATCTTTAAGGTACAACCAGCTCAGTCGGCCTTGAGAGAATCCAGGGCTACGAGGAGACTTACGGAGGTCCGAATGACTAACTTACCAGTCCGAAGGAACGGAATGTCCAACGGAGGGCTCGTATGTCACCGAGAGTTGAGGTGTATAACGTGAACCAATCATGAAACATGGACTCCATCTACGGACATGAGATGAGAGTGCCAAAAGACCCGCGGTATGGGTCAAAACCGGATAAAATCTGTGAGAACATAAATTTGAGTCCGTTCAAGAGGGCGTCAATTCATATCTTAATTTTTATTTAATCTAATTTTAGAAAATAGCATCTCTTTAAAAGGACGGATACTATTTTTAGAACTAATTACAGGATAATTAAGGGAAATTTACAAGGATCATGAATATATATATATTGTAATTTTTTTACCAACTTTGATCATAAGATATGAATTTTTCTCGGATTTAAACATGATATATAGTTTTTAATTTAATCATGATGAATAATAGTATTTTTCAAATAAAAGAAATTGTCGGAACTAAATATAAGATAATTAAGAGAAAAATCTAAGGATTCCAAAATATATATATAATAATTTTATTTTACATAGTGTCAAAGATATTATTTTTTTAAAGATACAAGTAAAAGATATCCTTATACTTAATGTTATATATATATATATACATATATATATATATATATATATATATATATATATATATATATAATGATTTAACGACATGGCAAGTGGTCGTTAAAAGAATTCAACGACACTCATGTTGTCGTCATTCAAATAGTGAATAGTGTCAACTCTTTAAACCTCCCGTTCTCGAGCGTACATACGTCGGAATCGCACAATCCATATACCGAAATGAAGGGCTCGAAAAACTCTACCTAACCTGATGTTCAAAAATATTTTTACTTGAGAGTAGGGCTATCTTGAGTTAGGAGGACCGAAAAAAGGAGGTACCACCTTCACTACTTCGGTTTCCACCCCAATAACACGCCCATAAAATTTCATGACCAAAGGACGCTCTGGCGCCCACGAAAAGGCCACGAAAGTAAAAAGCTTATAACTACTGTGATACAGTAACAATCCTGATTTGCCGTGTTAACTATATAATTCATTTATTTCATAAGTTTAATTATTAACTAATTAATACACCATAACAATATGTGGAAATTTAAAAAAAAGCGTGGAGATTCTAACAATATAAAATTTGTGAATTTTAGGTACGTGATTACATGGTTAAAAATTCCTGTTAGCATGTTGTCTTTATTAATTAATCAATATAACCATGCAAATCACCAGGGGAAACATAAACCATGAGAATCTGTTTATTTAACTAAGCATGCTGTTAATAGTTTTCATCTGGGGAGAGAAGACCTACATGCATGATCTTAACGCTAGTTAACTTGTTTGGGCTACGTAACTTGAGAAAACCTACCTTTGAGGTTATTTACGAGGTACATGAAAGCCGGGGATGAAGAGGAAGAGGCTTTAGCTATGCAACAGTGGGACGTAGGAAGGAGAGGATCCACTTCTTCACGTTCACATGCAAAGAAAGGTTCCACAACTCCTTTGTGTTGCAGGTAGCAGGAGACAAGATGCCTTATTCACGTTGTAGGCCATAGCAGGAGGTAGCAAAGATGGAGAGGACGTCGACTTCACGTAGCAGCAAGGCGTCTTCGAACGGTAGCAGCATCAATAGGGTTTTGCTGGTTCGAGAGTGGTGTGTTATATAGGTGGAGAGGATCTCTAGAAGGCTCTAAAGGTTCCTCCGTGCGTTACTTCATTTGGTTAATTCACCTGCCATTTTCACAGCTGCTTTCCCAGTTTTTACATGAAACCCTAAGTCTATTTCCCCCCATGCAAAGCCACATTCGAGGCATTTCCTTGGTTGGCCTTTGAGGTTTGGCCCTTTTCATATGGGTGGTTTATTGTATGTGGGCTTGGTTTTGAGTGGTTAACCTTGCCATGGCCCATGCAGGTCGAGCCATGTTTAACGTACGTGAGTTGTGGCCCATGAATATATAGAAGGTTGGTAATGGTTTGGGGCTTGGCCTTTAATCTTCATGGGTTTGGCCATCAAAAGCAAGGTTCTAAAATCACACCATGCATTACTTTGTTATGTTAATCACCTGCCATTTCGACCGTCGCCTGCTATATTTTTCATGTAAAACCCTAAAAACTTCCCCCCTTATGTAAGTGTTCTATAGTTTATGGGTTGGGCTATTGAACGTGGGTTGGTTGAGTAATAAGAGGCCTTAATACCTTTCCATGTTGGCCCATTGTGTATATAGGTGTTTTGAAGTTTTGTGGGTATTTATATATACTCCATGGGTTGGCTTTGGTCAACACCCTTATATACGTGAACCCTATGAATATTTGTTAGGTCCAGTTAACTAATTAAGTTTCTTATATTCATGGCTTATATTTTAAGCCCTTGTTAAGATATGTATATATATACATATATATGGGTTGTATTGTTGAGGCTTCTTTACACGTGCACATAAATATATAGGTGTGTAGACCTATCTAAGGTGTATGGGTCTGAGTTGTGTTTAGCATTAAGAGGGTCCTTGTATTGTAAATGACGTTGGCACATATTTGGTTGGCTTCTCTCACGGGTATGGGTTTAAGGTTAACCTGTGAGGCCCCTTTCAATAGTGTATGTGGTTATTTAGCATTCATGTATCTTGATATATATCTATAACAAAACCCATTTGTTATTTACTAAACCTCCTATACGCGGCTTATATCTATTAATAGTTTTGCATATATTATATATGTATATATGAGGCCCATTAGCCTTAAGCTAATTTCATATGCAAGGCCCATACGGCTATCGGGTTTTCCATTGGTGTTTTATATTTCATTTAATTTGGTGTGACTATAATAAAACTAGTATATCCAGGGCTCAATAACTTAGGGTCAAGGCTCGTGTATTCTATAAATACATATCTTTCCTGAGAGGGTCAAATGAGACCTATACGGTATGCTCTAATACCAATTGTAAGGTGCAAGGCCCGGATACAGAGGGGGGGTGAATGAATCCCCTTCTAAAAATTTTCCCGAATTAAAAACTTACTGTAACAATCAGAGATGCGGAATTAAAAATAGTCAAGCTCTCCAGTAACAATAATTAAGAATCCAAGGTGATTCTCTCAAGACCAGATTCAAATGCTCGGTGAGCAAACTGAAAACTTGCCAGGTGAGAAATATATATCGAGTCCAGGCATACATCTTGCGAATCAACATTGTAATCAAACCACGATGGACAAAAGATTTTTTAGGTGGTTCGGTCCTCCAGACCTACGTCCACCCCACACTCAAACCAGAGTGTGGATTCCCGCTGATACACAGCTTAAACCGCTGGGCATCACAGCTTGCCTATAACCGCTGAGCATCACAGCTTGCTTCCGCTGGGCAATACAACTTAGCCATCTGCAGCCTAACAGCTTGACCTGCTGGGCAATACAGCTAAGCCAACCCGAGGAATCCTCCTCTGAAACTGCTAAGCGACACCGCTTACTCTGCTGACTAACAGCTTGAAATAAGGTTCAAAAGAAGACAAAAGACGAGAAAACACAGCAAATGAAAGCTGTAAATGATAGCAACACAGATGTGGCTCCTATGGAGCTGACTGGATTGGATTTGATCTAGATTCCAGTAGGGACAGATCTTCTGGTCTTCTTTTCTTCTCCTCGAACTCTCTCTTCACTCTCTCTATCTTTCTTTCTCTTCTTCTATCTTGATCTCACGAGCTTTCTCTCTTTTCACTTCTGCTCTTGTCATCTCTGCAACTCTTCTTCTTTTCTCTCTGCTCTGCTACTTCTCTCAGATGATTCCAGTCTTTTCCTTTTTTGCTGGAATTAGCCTTCTTGTTCACAGGAGGAATGTCTTTTATATTTGTTTTTGTCTGTGACCCACGAGCACTCGCCCTAGGAGTGTGGAGAGAACATTCCCACCAGGAAGCTTCAGGAATGTCTTGGCCACGTGTCAGAAACTAGACACTGTAGCTTCCATGTGGCAGTCATCTGTCAGGGACGATCTGCCTTGGATCACGTGCCCTTCTTAACAATCACGAGCAGTTGACTTGTCAGTGTGTCTGGACATATAAATGTCAAATAAGTGTAGAGATTGTATAGACTTGCTGAGACATCAAGGCAACCATGCATAGACTTAATATGTCATAAGTGCACATATGCACAGACTTGCCCATTCCGGGCCATGCTAGTCGAGTCACGCAAGTCAAGTCACGCACGCAAGTAATATCAAGTAACGTCACGAAAAGAGAGAGTGAGTGTGGAATGACAAAGATCAAACTAGTCATGCACTTCGGTGCAATGCCGGACACCATGATCAATATAACTCCCATGGACACAAGTACTTTTGGGTGGCGCTCCCAGGACCAGATCGGGCCCTATATGCACAGCTTTTAAAGATAGATCTAGTCATCCACTATAGTTCATAGCCAATAAAGAGTTTCAAGAACAAGCTTTTAGTGAATGATAAGATAAGATTTATGGAATTCAAGGGCAAGGCTCTTGAGTAGGGACAGAGTTGCGATAAAATCCACGCTAAAGCATAGAAAAACCATGACATGTCGATAAACTGGGTGGAGATTGGCACCTAGGTAGGTAGCCATGATAACTTTGAAATATATGACTAACAAGATAGTCACCATCCAATGGACATGAGACAAGCTGAAGAATTGGTACCTAACAATTGGATACCCAATTCAATATGTCGCCTAGTGGAATGATCACTCATTCCACCGGCTAAGAGAATTCTCTCATGGGCCAAGAATAACACCATGAAAGAGCCGGGTTACCACGTTTCTCCATAGTGACGTGGCATTAAAAAGGGTACAAGATGTTTAAGGTATAACCAGCTCAGTCGGCCTTGAGAGAATCCAGGGCTACGAGGAGACTTACGGAGGTCCGAATGACTAACTTGCCAGTCTGAAGGAACGGAATGTCCAACGGAGGGCTCGTATGTCACCGAGAGTTGAGGTGTATAACGTGACCCAATCATGAAATATGGACTCCATCTACGGACATGAGATGAGAGTGCCAAAAGACCCGCTGTATGGGTCAAAACCGGATAAAATCTGTGAGAACATAAATTCACGTCCGTTCAAGAGGGCGTCAATTCATATCTTAATTTTTATTTAATCTAATTTTAGAAAATAGCATCTCTTTAAAAGGACGGATACTATTTTTAGAACTAATTACATGATAATTAAGGGAAATTTACAAGGATCATGAATATATATATATTGTAATTTTTTTACCAACTTTGATAATAAGATATGAATTTTTCTAGGATTTAAACATGATATATAGTTTTTAATTTAATCATGATGAATAATAATATTTTTCAAATAAAAGAAATTGTCGGAACTAAATATATGATAATTAAGAGAAAAATCTAAGGATTCAAAAATATATATATAATAATTTTATTTTACATAGTTTCAAAGATATTAATTTTTTAAAGATGCAAGTAAAAGATATCCTTATACTTAACGTTATATATATTAATATATATATATATATATATATATATATATATATATATATATATATATATAATGATTTAACGACATGGCAAGTGGTCGTTAAAAGAATTCAACGACACTCATGTTGTCGTCATTCAAATAGTGAATAGTGTCAACTCATTAAACCTCCCGTTCTCGAGCGTACATACGTCGGAATCGCACAATCCATATACCAAAATGAAGGGCTCGAAAAACTCTACCTAACCAGATGTTCAAAAATATTTTTACTTGAGAGTAGGGCTATCTTGAGTTAGGAGGATCGAAAAAAGGAGGTACCACCTTAACTACCTCGGTCTCCACCCCATCTAACACGCCCATAAAATTTCATGACCAAAGGACGCTCTGGCGCCCACGAAAAGGCCACGAAAGTAAAAAGCTTATAACTACTGTGATACAGTAACAATCTTGATTCGCCGTGTTAACTATATAATTCATTTATTTCATAAGTTTAATTATTAACTAATTAATAAACCATAACAATATGTGGAAATTTTGAAAAAAAAGCGTGGAGATTCTAACAATATAAAATTTGTGAATTTTAGGTACGTGATTACATGGTTAAAAATTCATGTTAGCATGTTGTCTTTATTAATTAATCAATATAACCATGCAAATCACCAGGGGAAACATAAACCATGAGAATCTGTTTATTTAACTAAGCATGCTGTTAATAGTTTTCATCTGGGGAGAGAAGACCTACATGCATGATCTTAAGGCTAGTTTACTTGTTTGGGCTACGTAACATGAGAAAGCCTACCTTTGAGGTGATTTACGAGATACAGAAATGCCGGGGATGAAGAGGAAGAGGCTTTAGCTATGCAACAGTGGGACGTAGGAAGGAGAGGATCCACTTCTTCACGTTCACATGCAAAGAAAGGTTCCACAACTCCCTTGTGTTGCAGGTAGCAGGAGACAAGATGCCTTCTTCACGTTGTAGGCCACAGCAGGAGGTAGCAAAGATGGAGAGGACGTCGACTTCACGTAGCAGCAAGGGGTCTTCAAACGGTAGCAGCATCAATAGGGTTTTGCAGGTTCGAGAGTGGGGTGTTATATAGGTGGAGAGGATCTCTAGAAGGCTCTAAAGGTTCCTCCGTGTGTTGCTTCATTTGGTTAATTAACCTGCCATTTTCACAGCCGCTTTCCCAGTTTTTACATGAAACCCTAAGTCTATTTCCCCCCATGCAAAGCCACATTCGAGGCCTTTCCTGGGTTGGCCTTTGAAGTTTGGCCCTTTTCATATGGGTGGTTTATTGTATGTGGGCTTGGTTTTGAGTGGTTAACCTTGCCATGGCCCATGCAGGTTGAGCCATGTTTAACGTACGTGAGTTGTGGCCCATGAATATATAGAAGGTTGGTAATGGTTTGGGGCTTGGCCTTTAATCTTCATGGGTTTGGCCATCGAAAGCAAGGTTCTAAAATCACACCATGCATTACTTTGTTATGTTAATCACCTGCCATTTCTACCGCCGCCTGCTATATTTTTCATGTAAAACCCTAAAAACTTCCCCCCTTATGTAAGTGTTCGATAATTTATGGGTTGGGCTATTGAACGTGGGTTGGTTGAGTAATAAGAGGCCTTAATACCTTTCCATGTTGGCCCATTGTGTATATAGGTGTTTTGAAGTTTTGTGGGTATTTATATATTCTCCATGGGTGGCTTTGGTCAACACCCTTATATACGTGAACCCTATGAATATTTGTTAGGTCCAGTTAACTAATTAAGTTTCTTATATTCATGGCTTATATTTTAAGCCCTTGTTAAGATATGTATATATATACATATATATGGGTTGTATTGTTAAGGCTTCGTTACACGTGCAATATATAGGTGTGTAGACCTATCTAAGGTGTATGTGTCTGAGTTGTGTTTAGCATTAAGAGGGTCCTTGTATTGTAAATGACGTTGGCACATATTTGGTTGGCTTCTCTCACGGGTATGGGTTTAAGGTTAACATGTGAGGCCCCTTTCAATAGTGTATGTGGTTATTTATCATTCATGTATCTTGATATATATCTATAACAAAACCCATTTGTTATTTACTAAACCTCCTATACGCGGCTTATATCTATTAATAGTTTTGCATATTTTATATATGTATATATGAGGCCCATTAGCCTTAAGCTAATTTCATATGCAAGGCCCATACGGCTATCGAATTTTCCATTGGTGTTTTATATTTCATTTAATTTGGTGTGACTATAATAAAACTCGTATATCCAGAGCTCAATAACTTAGGGTCAAGGCTCGTGTATTCTATAAATACATATCTTTACTGAGAGGGTCAAATGAGACCTAGACGGTATGCTCTGATACCAACTGTAAGGTGCAAGGCCCGGATACAGAGGGGGGGTGAATGAATCCCCTTCTAAAAATTTTCCGAATTAAAAACTTACTGTAACAATCAGAGATGCGGAATTAAAAATAGTCAAGCTCTCCAGTAACAATAATTAAGAATCCAAGGTGATTCTCTCAAGACCAGATTCAAATGCTCGGTGAGCAAACTGAAAACTCGCCAGATGAGAAATAGAGATCGAGCCTAGGCATACATCTAGCGAATCAATAATGTAATCAAACCACGATGGACAGAAGATTTTTTAGGTGGTTCGGTCCTCCAGACCTACGTCCACCCCACACTCAAACCAGAGTGTGGATTCCCGCTGATACACAGCTTAAACCGCTGGGCATCACAGCTTGCCTACAACCGCTAAGCATCACAGCTTGCTTCCGCTGGGCAATACAGCTTAGCCATCCACTGCCTAACAGCTTGACCCGCTGGGCAATACACCTAAGCCAACCCGAGGAATCCTCCTCTGAAACCGCTAAGCGACACAGCTTGCTCTGCTGACTAACAGCTTGAAATAAGGTTCAAAAGAAGATAAAAGATGAGAAAACACAGCAAATGAAAGCTGTAAATGATAGCAACACAGATGTGGCTCCTATGGAGCTGACTGGATTGGATTTGATCCAGATTCCAGTTGGGACAGATCTTCTGATCTTCTTTTCTTCTCATCAAACTCACTCTTCACTCTCTCTATCTTTCTTTCTCTTCTTCTATCTTGATCTCACGAGCTTTCTCTCTTTTCACTTCTGCTCTTGTCATCTCTGCAACTCTTCTTCTTTTCTCTTGCTCTGCTACTTCTCTCAGATGATTCCAGTCTTTTCCTTTTTTGCTGGAATTAGCCTTCTTGTTCACAGGAGGAATGTCTTTTATATTTGTTTTTGTCTGTGACCCACGAGCACTCGCCCTAGGAGTGTGGAGAGAACATTCCCACCAGGAAGCTTCAGGAATGTCTTGGCCACGTGTCAGAATCTAGACACTATAGCTTCCATGTGGCAGTCATCTGTCAGGGACGATCTGCCTTGGGTCATGTGCCCTTCTTAACAATCACGAGCAGTTGACCTGTCAGTGTGTCAGGACATATAAATGTCAGATAAGTGTGGAGATTGTATAGACTTGCTGAGACATCAAGGGAACCATGCATAGACTTAATATGTCATAAGTGCACATATGCACGGACTCAGTGTTCACACAGGGGACAAGTGCTCAGACTTGTTTCAAGTGCAGCGCTCAAAGATGCACATGCTACGAATGCCGAGAGCAGTCTTGCACAGACTTTGCACGTGCAAGAATCAAAAGTTGCACAGACTTTGCTATGCAGTATGCGAGAGAAGCACAAACAACCCAAAGTAATGTGCACGGACTTTATGTGCTCGGTGCAAGAGTCAAGAGATGCACAGACTACGTGTGTGCAAAAGCACTGAATGACCGACTTGGTGTGTGCACAATACACACACTGCA
The DNA here is from genome assembly GCA_022559845.1 of Amorphophallus konjac. Classification (NCBI taxonomy): domain Eukaryota; kingdom Viridiplantae; phylum Streptophyta; class Magnoliopsida; order Alismatales; family Araceae; genus Amorphophallus; species Amorphophallus konjac. The sequence continues at coordinate 414,805,233 of CM040121.1, read as the reverse complement.
CTGTCGTAAAATGCCAAGTCCTATCTAGCACAAACTTTGTACGTGCGAGGGAAAAAGATTGCACATACTCCGTTATGCATCAAATGATATATGCTCAGACTTATTATGCAGCATGCACGCACTTGCACAGACTTAATCGTGCCGTGAACAACCTTGCTTAGACTTAGTCCGTGCGGAAGATAAATGTTGCACAGACTTAGTGCACGGAGCAAAAGTTGCACTGACTTGATTGCATGCAACGAGAAATTTTGCACCGACTTTCTGTTCAAGCCATGCACCAACTTGCAGACCCAAATGTTCTAAGTCTGCACCGACTCTAATGCACGAATGCACCTTGCACCAAGTTCAAGCTTGCACATGCTAAGAATGCATTGACTCTAAACTCCACAGCTCAGTCCTGCACCAACCTAATCATGATGCTAGCCTAACACAAGGACTGCACCGACCTTGCATGAATGGAGTGCACAAACTTAAATTATGCGAGCTAAGCATTGCACCGACCAAGACCAAGGCAGCGTGCACTAACTAGGACGCACAGACCAGGATGCACATGAACAATAACATGCACACATTTTATTGTACAGCAGGACTGGCATATATGCACAAACCATAGCCTTAGATAATGACTTAACCACTAAAGTGCACTAACTTAACCAATGCATGTGTGCATAGACATTAATATCATCAGGATGCCAGATACAAACCATCATCAGATTCAATATATGTATCACACTCAATGTGACTTATAGTGTTGCTAACATCAAAACCATCATCAAATTGAAACCATCATCATAACCACAGGGGCACAACAATCTCCCCCTTTTTGATGATGGCAACACCTTGAGTCACACTGACTCAAACTATTCTCCCCCTTTGACTTCATCAAAAAGAAAATAGGTTGAGAGAGTGAATGAGCAGGAATGAATGAAATGCAATAAACTCTGCCCCGTTGACAACAGGAAAGCACCAGAGATCTATTCTGCCCCCAAAATATGAAACCTCCCCTTGAAGATATGAGTGGAATCATAGATCACAAGGACAATGAGAAGCAGAAAATGTAGTCAAAATAGCTTGAAACGTTTTATTGCTTGTGATATCAAGACACAGGGTGTACCTACAGGGATGAACTCTGGTTATCCAATGAATCAATCTGGAATCCACCCCCATAAGAATTCTAAAGTTCAGAAGGCTGCAAGTGAACCTCACATTTGTATGGTCAGAAAAATGCATGTGGAGGGCCCACGGAACCAGAACCGGTTACAAGAATATTTCATTAGGGATACAGAATCAAGATGGAAGATTCCAACAGTGTGGAGAATTAGACCGACAAATGAGACCGGTGATGTAAACTCAGTAAGGATAGCCAGAGATAGAGTGATATCACTGGAAGAGTACCACGAGATTTTTCAAGAATCATTTAGCAGAGATTGAGCAGGATATGATAGTCACAGAGCAGGAAGTGACCAACAGGTGGATGATCAAGTTGTCAGAGGCGAACCTGATCAGAAGAAATTACTATATAGTAGGTACCACAATTATAAGTCTATGTAAGGATATACTCTCCTATCATAAGAGGTTATGAATTAACCTACATTATCCACCTGGTTTAAGCATGATGTAAGCTGAATCTGTCAAATTAAATTCATTACTCATATCTGAAACTAAGTTTTAATAAAGATTAACCAACTGGTCAAGCAATGCTCCAGTTCAATCATCTTCCAACTTACTCAAATGCTCTCAATGACACCTTTGAGTGTTACATATGGTAGTATTGAGATTAACCACCTTTACTAGAATGTGAGGTTGACTGAATTTGCAAGATATTTACTATTGATCAGCACATTATCTTTCTTGAGCAATTTTAGTTAATCAACACATTTTTACATAAGGCACAACACGTCTTAGGTGAAGTGACCCAGTTACTTAGTGTGATAACTGACATTGTCTCTCAATTTTGAGACCAGAGTTAGCAATAGATGTGTCTTTTTACAAGAGGAGACACTTTAATTAGAGGCCAGAATACCCAATTACTCAACACAACCGTGCCATTACTCTATCAGATTTTCAATTATTTTTCCACCAGAGATGACTATGGCACTTCATGACTTAGGTTTACTCTATTTCTTTGATAGACAACCTAGTTTCTCAGTAACCAAGGTCATTGCTCTGATAATTATTTTTCTTCTTAGACAACCTTTTTCAACATGATGTTTAAAAACAATACTAGCTCAATGTATCTCTACCAAAGTAGCCTTGATCTCATATTTTCAGAATTTAGATGAAAGAGTCTAGATATTTTATGACATGGGTGGTTAAGAATTATTAAAACTTATGATTCAGATACTTTCAAACATTCAAATTCAAATTCGAGAATACATTAGACTTATACTAATCTGAGTCAGTGGACATTCTTCACTCTGTATGATAGGAGTTTCTTCTAAGGTTTCAGACATATAAACAGGGTACACAACTTAGATTTCTCAAATCAGTCCAATCAATGCAATTGAACAACTTATCCACACCAGAGCACAGAATTCTGATATGGAAGAATTTGAACAGATTTTCAAAGAATTTCAGCAGATGATTAATCAAGGGAGAAGAACTCTATGATATTCACAGCATGGAACCAAACCAGTCAGACCAGCTTGAAGGAATGTGAGTGAGTGGGAAAAGCTGGCCGTCCAAATAACAGCAACCAAGAAGAAAGCATCAAAGTTATGCATATCAAAATATGGTAGCTGAGTCTGGAGTACAGACAGATCAGCTTGTCATGTAATGATAATTAAGAATTCGAGTGAAGTACACATAAGCAAAAGTGTAATTCAAATGTTTGGACATGAAGAGTAAGGATTGAAAAGGATTAATAGGTCAATAATGCTCCCCCTGTCTAGATGCAATGGGTTATTTCTTTTTAGATTTTTCAATTTAGATTATATGCAATGCATCACACTGTACATATGCACTATGCAACAAAACTGGTTATGAGTAGCATGAACATCATGTGAGAGCAATAAAATTTTCAAAATATTTCAATTAAGCACAGACAGATTAATATGATAGGCAAACATCTAAAGCAAACAATTTCAGATAACAGAATTTAAGACAGGTTTTCAGAACTGACCTGAATAGTGCAATCCTCGGGGTTTCATTCTTGAGTGCCTTGGATTATTAACCCCTTTATTCATCAACCTCCAAGGCACACCTGTAAAAATTGATTTATTTTGATCCAACAGGAACCCAAGCAGCCTTGGGTCCTGTATTACTCCCAACAAGTGTTCTAAATAGTTTCTTAGCTAGATGATCATCAAATTTCATCAGAGAACAGTCATCCAATGAATGTCCAAGTTTTCCACGGTATCTACATGTACCAACATAGTTCTTGACCTTATTATGCACATCAACATAAGAATGAACTCTATGTGCATGAGCATGAAAATTTCTGTTGTTTACATGAACATTTTGTCTCTTATTTTTATTTAGCCAGTAATTTACAAATTTATGACCTGGCTTTCGACAATTGAAACATGAAAAGCTCATTCCTTTAAGGTTCCTATCAGGCTCATGTCTTTTTACAGGAAATTTAGTAGATTTGGATTTTATTGAATTTCCCTGAGTATGCCAACAGTCCTCGACTGTATGGCCAAGCTTCCCATACTCAAAGCACCTAATGTGCTTACTACTGGAGCCAACTTTACCCCAATGAGACCCTGACCAGCATTCAATAGCCTTGTGACCATGTAACACCCGAGATTTTAAAATAGAAATGTACAAAAAAAAATTATATATATATAACTATTGAACTCATATTCTAATTCTTTGTGATTAACCATTTAAACCATTTAATTAAAGATTCAAAAAGTAATAGATACTTTAGAAGATGCCAAATTATATTTTAGGAAATGCCAATTTATATTTTCAATCACTTAGGAAACTAATAATACATCTTATTACACTATTCTAAAGGAATAGGAAATAGGTTATATAGATAGGGTTTTAAAGGATAAACATCAATTTTACAAGATGTTAAATCATATTTTCATAATTTAGAAAATTGTATACTTCAAATTTTACATTACATCACTGTCCTGAAGAAATAAGGGTATATAGATGAGGTGTTAAAGGATAAACATAATTTAGGAAGTGAGAAAGGGTATATAGACAATTTTAGTTGGTGTAGAGTGAATAGAAAAGTCTTCGTTCAAAATTACGACCGTTATTAAGCCGTTACTCACGAAATAACGACATGTAAGTGTTGACATGTTTGTTTTACTCCTCATTGGCTTAAAAGATGTCTTCTCTCCCCTTCTACTAAATCGATGTATAAAATAAATGGGAACAGTAGAAGGAGAACAAAAGAGTGTAAATAATTGTGATCGCCACCAAGGTGCCTAATGTGATTGACACACCGTACCTTGGAAAGAGAGAGACACTCGCCATATGAGCAGCGCTGGGAGGATGTACGGCTCAGGAGGAACCGCCTATAAGGGTGTGCGGCCGCACGATAGGCCGTCTAAGGGCGCTGCAGAGGATGCGGGATAAGGAACTTCTGGCAGATGAACGGCTCTGACTCGACCGCAAGACGAAGAAGAATGGCCCAGGTAACACCGCACGTCTCTGTGAACGACTGGTTAGGAACCACACAAGGCCACCATGCCAGAAGTTGCAAAAGGGTCCAACCTCCACCCTTTCAGGCCGGCCAGAAAGGATGGGCCTCGTGTTAGTGAGTTGCTAACCTGCGAAACAGAGTGTAAACACAAAGAAAAACCCAATATTAGAACTATAGAGTGTAGTAAATGCTAACATGAAAGGAAATAGACGTAACTAAGTGAAGTGGGAGATACCTGGGGAGTTTTAAACCCCTGGGGCGTCAAAAACATGGGAGTGTGTGTGTGAATGATAGTGCAAGCAATGAAAATGTGGGAGAATGGATGTGTAGAAACAAACATGCAATGAGAAGAAAATGAGACTATCTAGAATGCAAGAGGACTCAAAATGGAAGTTACTCCCTAGACCGGAGGCCTATATGGACGTAGAAGGCCTCCCTCCCTGGTCGTAGGTCGCTCAAGGATTCGGCAGGGCTTCATCGTCGACCAAAATCTCCCCCCTTTTCAAAGGTAGCCTTTAGGGTCTATTTATAGAGCACCTAAAGTTCTAGCTCGAAATTAGGGTTTAGAAGCATTTTCAGGTCGAGATTATCAAATAAAAATCGTAGATAATCAAATTATCTCTTATCTAGTCAAAACGGTACTCAAAATGGTTCAGCATCCGCAGAGAAAATGACGGGAGAAGTTAGGGATAAAACCACGGATAGAGAGAGAAAATCTGTTGAAATTCAGGAATCGAACGGATGATCAGTCTTACGATAGACCGTTCAACGGGATGTGCGGCCATGTCCTGGCCGTCCAACCCTGTCGGTGGAAATTCAAATAAATCATAAATATTATCCAACTATCCATCGAACTGACCGGAATCTTCGCCGTTGGACTCTCATAGATGAACGGCTAATAGCAGACCTTTCATCTACAAGGGCGGCCAGGAGGTAACCGCTCAACCCTGTCGGTGAAAAATCAAAATAGACAAGATAATTAGATAATTAGATGAAAACCAGCGACGTTAGGACTCTGGAGAGATAGACAGCTCAGATGCTACCGCTCAATGGTCTTATGCGGCTATGTCCAAGCCGTATATATGTCTGTCGGTGATAATTCAAAAAATCAGCTAAATGTCCCATAAATATATGAACGGCCCAGTATCAACCGCACAAATTGTTATACGGCTGGAGGTTGATCGCACATGTACATGGGCGCTTGGAATTCATAGAAAAGCTCGATTAACTGAAACCAGGGCCCATTAAGCCCTGAATCAACTCGGACCTAACCAGGGAGGGAGGCTACCCATAAATAAGTCCAAAACGTGCCTGAACACAGGCCCAACGAGCGATGGACAACTCGAGGCATCAACAAATGGGAGTGAGAGGAAAGACTCAACTCATTGGCAGAAAACGGGTGTCAACAGATGCCCCTCCTTAACGTCCTCTTTGCAGGGGAGCGAGCAGAGGTGAAGCGAAAGTGACATGGGGCATGGAGATGAAGCGAAAATGCAGCGGAGTGGACCGGAAAGTGGGCGTTAAGGTAAAATGACACCCGTTTTTACCAACAAGCGACAGGAATCTTCCGAAAAACTCTGAACCAAATGCAAGGAATGATAAAATTAAAAGCGACACCAGTCTGGAGGAACTAAACTAAACGAAATGAAACAAATCGATAAGACCAACCTCATGGGGGACATAATCCCGCGGTCCAATGAGGAGGTCAAAAGCAGGCAGCAAAAGTAAAGGAAACATGCTAAAGCTCTAGACGGGGACCTCTTAATTAACCAAACCAAGCGAATTGACCAAAGAGAACCTTCCAACTCATTGTGGAATTAGTTCCTCTTACTCAAACACTTAACGCACAGCTAACCATCGCTGGTGGGACATTCTTCAGGCAAACCATGGGTCATGAAAGCTCAAAAGGATGCGTATGATGAATGCCGGGCTAAAATAAAAGAAATCGTTAAAACAAATGTAAAGAAAGATTAAAATATAAAATACTCGAGAATAATACTGCTAAGTTGGAAAAATCAGAGTCAAGATACCATCCGCAACCACAACGTGCAGGATAGAACCATCCTGCCCAGGCTTTCCCAACCTAACGGCCTATCCGAAGATTAAACGCGTGAACCCGGATCATCATCATTTTTGTTAAAGAGGAACATCAGATCTTGGAACACGCGAGCAACGAACTGGTTCTCGAGATAATATAGCATAGTACCATATAATAATGCAATAAGGGTGATAGGGTTAGAAGGCCATACCTGACTTACCTGAGCAGGTGAAACGGCAAGTTTTTGGATTTCCTTTTTTTGGATTTTTATAGATTTTTATGAATAAGACAAATGAGTATAAACATAGCAGAGATAACACAATGATTAACTGAACGACAAACAACATGACATAACATGACGATCAACATAACATAACAAAGGCAAACGAGCACATATGCAAGGCATAAACAAATAATACGTATGCACGAACACAGCATGACAAGACACCAATGCGGCGGGACAACACACGGTTGGGACAAGGACATGACGGACGATCACACGGTTGGGACAACACATTGAACATAGAGGGACGACTATCAACATGTGCAAGTCAACTAACAACATGTGGTGAGGAACAAAACAACAAGTGTGGGATGATACGGTGGGGCGATACGGTGGGACATAAACACGTGACAAGGACACGACGGGACAAAAGACATGAATAAATACGCACTTCAATCAAAACCCAAGATCAGAATGAAGCAGAACCACCAGGTTCATAATCGTGAGGCAAAGCCCTCTCATAGAAATATGATTATTGCAAACAAAAGCTGGGAAGGACATGAGCTTCATAACAGATCGAGAGTGTGGATCGAAGAAGGAAAGAACAGATCAAAGATGTGGACAGGAGGTAGAGCACAAAGATATAGTAAGGAATGCCTGAGTACTTACAACCTGCACACTTAGCAAACGGATTACGTATCTGTCCTTAAAACAAATGCAAAAGCATGAAAAAGACACATTTTTTTTGGATTTTTGTGATCTTTTTTTTATTTGTTTAGATTTTCAATAGTATTTTATTTTTCTGGATTTTTTTTGAAGTATTTGATTTTTTAGGTTTTTGAAATATTTGATTTTTTTTAAAAAATTTAATTGTGACATAGCAATCCGCAGCACCTAAAGACGGGCTCAAACTACTGGTCAGGGATCGTCGTTCCTACCCCTTTCATTAAAGGCTTCCCTTATGCAGGGCGTGCATGTGAGGGTGGCTTACCACAACCAACCGCTTTTAAAGAACGGTGCCCCTACTAAGGCCATACCCGAGATACAACCCAGCCTAAGAGGGAGAAGCAGAAGAAAAATTGGAGACAAACTTCGTGCAGGATGGGAGATATCAAGGCTCGAGCTCCTTCCAGGGCACTACCCCTCAAAGAGATAGCCTGTTGCGCTGGGGCTTTGTGTCTTTGATTTTTAGACCCATATTTATCAGGCACGCATGCGACCGGGCTCATGACGTCCCGCGGGGAACTGTACTGTCACTCTTGTCATGCCTTTGATTCATAATTTTGCATTGATTCATTTTCTCATTTTGGTAGCCCTTATTGGCCAGATATAGCATGAAACCTCACCTTTGAGGGTCAAGACTACCCCTATTTGAGACCTCTCCCGTATTAGGGAGCACCAAGGTTGGTCATCTCATCCATCCATCTCTTGCCCCTGCACTTGGCCGAGTAGAGAAGAGAAAAGGCCTTCGTGCATACCCAAAGTATGGCCAAAGCAGAAACGGTGTGCCTTAGAGGAGTCGGCTATGGCTTACCGTGTAGTGTGTGAAAAATCCGTACTCATAGGTCACCCTCAACAATCGAGGAAAGAAACTAGACTCCCAGCGCGGAGCTATCACCAGCCTAAGGATGCTACAGAAGCTAACTTTTTATTTGACACAAAGTTAAGATCTAATAAAAACTCTTAAAGCCACTTAATCATGTTAAGGAATCATGTGCATAAACAATAGAAATAATGGAAATGAAAGCACGTTTTTTGCACAAAATAAAGATACCTTTGCAGATCCATGGCATGGAAACCAGCATCCTGAAGCAATTTCGATCATCGAGCTTTGAGGAGCGCGAGTAGCTTTGCATTCCTTGCTTGCCAAGATAAAGGATGAAAGGAGAGCAAAGGATTGGATTCCTCGACACAGAGGAGTGGCAGACATCATACTGGACGAAGAAGGGATAAAAAGGAAGAGAGACGAGGGCTAAAACTCCCTCGTTAAGGCACAGAGGCCCTGATAACAAGGAACCGAATACGGAATAAATAAGGATTAACTGAGATCAAGGCGGGCTAAAGCCTCGAAAACAGCACGAAAAAGGGTAATGACCCCGAAAGGGTGAGAAGGAAAGAATAAAAAGATGATGAAAAGATAGCTGTGAAGATAAGGAATAAGGAGAATGATCATCCGACGTAGTCGGAGAAGAAGAGTAGCGATCACCCGCCAGAGGCGGGGAAGAAAATGCATGAACACCCGACAAGGTCGGGGAAAAGAAATGGAAACCACCCGATAATGTCGGGGAAGGATCAGAAAAACCACCCGACAAGGTTGGGGAACAAGCACAAGGAATCCCCAACAGGGTCGGGGTAAAGAGATGAGAAGTGAAATCCGGACATATCTGGGGAGGAAAGCTAGAAGATGCCCCTGGATCAAGGGAAGAGAAGGATATAGGCCGAGGCCTAAAATGGTGAGAATAGGATAAGATGGTTAAAATAAGGTCAGGTGGCAGAAGGTACACCACCCGAGGATAGGAACTGAGCAGAAGAAATGATGAGTGAAATGAAGAAGAAGGAAGAGAAGCGGACCCCCGAATGCACAATTGACGGCCCTTGAACTTATGCCGCCGCCTTTTCTTGGCCGAAATCTTCTTGAAACGACTCCACCTGGCGCGGACTCAGGCCTTCGGGCTTCTTAATCTGCAATACTTTCACAGATAACGGGCCCACCTGGCAGACGGCCTGGCCCGGCTGTGAACATGCAACTTCATCGGGGCGACTGCCCCTAGACACCCGGTGCTAGCAATATGCGGACATTCTTGAGCAAGTGACTCCTTAGAATGATGAATATCAGAAAACCATGGAGTTTTGTCTCTTGGGACCGGCACATGGAGCTTTGGCATCTTCACTCGACAGTTGGGCATGAAGCATAACTCCCTTGCTAGAAGCGGAGGACCGAACTGAGGGAGGACGATGCGCGGCGTTGGCATGGCCTCCTCACCAATAAACCGAGGGAGATTGCATAGGATGTGTAGAATGCCCCTGGTCAATCTCGAGGACACGGCCAATTTCCCCTTGAACACTGAATTCATTAGACTTCTGACGGCCGTGTAGGTTAGCACCATCCGGGCGGAAAACTCTTCTGGGCCAGTGAATTGAATAGCAATCAAGCGAGAGGTGATAACAACATCAACAGTGAATTCTCCAGCGAGCAAAGAGATTGCCACCGGCCTCGCTTTTGAAGAAACTGGCACCAATGGACAGGAACTTTTCTTGAAAACTGTCTTCATAGCAAGTGCAGGCTCATTGTCCCTAGAATAGCCAGGGACCAGGACTCAGACCTGCATGCGACAAATGAAATCATGAAGCCTATAATGCACAGTCAAAACCTGGTTCGGCTCTTTTTTTCCCTGGGGACTAGACCCGAGGGGCACCAAGAGGGAGGTTAGAAGGAGGAGGTTTGAAGGGCGAGGGTGGCGATGGTGCAAGTGATGGGGAAATACTAATGATGATGGGCATGGGTGGAGGTAAAGGAAAAAGTGGAGGTATGGGTTTAGGGTCGGCGCGCTCGGGCTCAGAGGATGATGGCGAAAGGGGGAGTGGAAGAGGCGACGGCAGTGGTGGCGAAGGTGATAAAGGTGGCAAAGGGGGTGATGTTGTTGATGGAGATGGTGAAGGTGAAGGGGAAGGAGATGAAGGTAGGGGTTGGGAAGAAGAAAGAGAGGAAGGTAGTGGCATAATGGGGGAAGTGGCAAGTGGTGGCGCTCTTCGGCGTATCTTTACAACACGTTGAGAGGCATTGGGGACAGGTGTGGTGGTGGAAACGGAGGATGAAAGAGAAGTTGCCCGAGCGGAGGCTGGAGTAGGTAAAGGTGGTGGAGGAGATGGGATAGAGGAAGAAGTGCGTAACGGAGCAGGTATCTTATCAACTGAAGAAACACCAGGGTGCCCCTGGTCTTGAAGTGGAGACGGTTACCTAGGCGGCGCTTGCTGCTGCCGCTGCTGTTTACTGCTGAGATCTAAAATAACTTGGCGTATGAAAGCCCAATCAATCATCTTCTTATCTTCCAAGTTGTGAACAAGTTCCCGGAACTTGGAACAATTCTCGACCACATGCCCCTGTTGACGATGGAATTCACAAAAATGGAGTAAGTTCTCGACCATGGGTCGGCAAGGCATAACCGGAGGGAGCTGCAACGCATGGGTGGCCATCAAAACCCTGAAAACATCTGTAAGAGATTCCGGCAACGGAGTTTGAGAAGCCCGCTTCGGGCAAGGCGGATGCCGAGGGGTGTGAGAAGGTAGTGGGGATGGTAGCGGAGGTTGCGTACGTAAGGGGGATTGCGTAGGCGAAGGCGGAGGGCTAGAATGATGTGGCGACATGGAGGGAGTGGGAATGTAATGGACGACATCTACCCGCTCTGGGTGTAGTGTTTCCTTGACCAGAAGTAGAGCGGTGTAGGGAGATAAAATAGCGGAGGGCTGACTCGTGAAGGGTTGGTATGCGGTGGAGCACATGGAGGCATAGGGGTGTGTGGGAGTGGAAGGCCAACTTGTGGAGGGATATGTAGTGGAGGGTTGACCCATGGTGGATGGGGAAGAGAAGGGGTATGTGGAAGGCGAAGGTGGAGGAGACTCGTGGTCAAAGAAAACTAGGAGTTGTCGGCTAATGAAGCGGGCTCGACTGTAAAGCTGTTGCCAGGATGTGATATCGTTCAGCGCTAAGATACATCTAAGCTCGGGCATTGCGTTAGAAATAACCATCTTGATCTGCTCGCCCTCCGGAATATGCCCCGGGACTTGCGCGGCTAGGCGACGCCAGCGGTCGGTAAGCATGGAGAATTCCTCGTCGGGCGTCATCTTCTCTTGGGCCAGATCAACCAAAGAATGTCTGGGCCCAACCTGGTCCTGGTACTGCTGAATAAATCTTCCTTGGATGGCCTGAAAATTCATCATCTGCTCTTGCAGCAATGTGAAGAACCAATCCTTGGCCGAGCCCTCTAAAGATAGGCCAAACAAATAGGCCATCAAGCGTTGATCATGCTGGAACTGGGCCGACTCATATAAGAACTCCTTCAAATGCACGTAGGGGTCACCGACTACACCATAGCGATGATAAGCCGGAATCTATTGACGTGGTGGAAGATGAAGACCTTGGAATGCAAAAGAGATATCCAAAGAAGTTTGAGGACTGATTTGTCGTTGCAATTCATCAAGCTGGCGTTGGGCCTGAGCGATCATCTCCTCGGTAGGAAGAGTCCGAGAAGGATATGGGCCAGCTTGAGCAAGAGATGATGAATTTAGACCAGGATAATGTTGATGGGCCGGATAAGGGGATCCGGCCTGAGAAGAAGGAAAGCCCATTCCAGGAATGGAGGAATGCATGGGCCTGGACGGATTATGTACGTGGGAATGAGGATTGATTGGGCCAACAGTAGCACGGGCGGGATAAGAAGGCCCGTTAAAAGAATAGGGTCCAATAGAGGAATAAGGAGATGGGCCCGCACAGGAAGAGGAATCCACACGGGGGTAAGAAGATGGAGAGGTGCAGGAATAATGTACAGGAGAGAAGTGCTCCATGGGGAGAATGGAGACTTTGCACAGTGGATCTCAAATGAATACAAGGAGGGAAATGACCCCAAGACAAATGCAACTAAATGGGGACACACAAAGATGAACTAGACCTAATGAGCCTAATCTGACAAAGAGATGTAAATGATGACACTGTAACATGTAATGGAGGGGAGAGATGAGAAAAGAACCCACCAATTAACCACCCAAGTTGTAAATGATGCACGAAGATTTTATAAGTTCCTCTTTAGGACCTTAGTGGATTAATTAAAATGTGAATTCACTCAACCACAAGGTACCTAAATAGGGTGGGGGACGGGAAATTGTTAGACTCTAAGGGACTCTCTCTCTCATGAATGCAGACCCTAGACTGGGGGGTGGTACGGTACAACCTGCCCGGCGTCCGTGTGGGAATCCACGGCTCACGGGGACTTACGGAGGCCCTCGGCAAGGTCCCCTAGTCGGCTCCAAGGAGTATGGAGATGAGAGGAAACTCTACCTCGGTAGGAACACAACTAAATATGAATGAAATGCATGAATCCTATGTGCACCGGAGTGCATGCAAAATTCTAACCAAGAAACTAGCAAGCAATGAACTAGCAAATGTAAGAAAATGAGATGAACACAACCATGGAATGATATAAAAACAACAGGGGGAGGTCAAACAGCACCAACGTATATGCATATAATGATATAATTCAATGATAAAACTGTAGCACGGGGTGCACTGTAGCAGAGAAAGACGGTCTGATGAAGACCGCTCAGGGAGCAAGGATGGCCTGTGAACGACCGTTCAAACCAGGGAGTAACGACAAAGTAATCAGAAAAATCAGACAATGATATAATGAAAGTAGGTAGAAATCAGAAGCGTTCCAGGATGGGCGGTCTACTGACAGCCGCGTGATCAGTAGAACGGACCTTCACCGACCGTGCAACAGCAACCAAACCAACAGTCAGAAGACAGAGGAGTACCTGTGCCAGCAAAATGGACGGCCAATAATCGACCGTGTAATACTTGAATGGATGACATTGGACCGCTTATCGCAGCAGGCTTTGCAGATGATATGGTGCTGTTCACAGAGAAGAGCGGTGGACTTCCAGCCGTTGAAGAGATGGACGGCTCCTGGAGATCCGCACATGCTCCGGAGGGCAGAGACCGCGCCCAGACCAACCTGAAATCACTTCGAAAAGAGGACTAACACAGCAAAAGAAAAGGTCAACAAATCACTAACATGATGGGCACTAGGTGTCCCACCATGATCGCCAAAAAATGGGATGTTGACATGTTTGTTTTACTCCTCATTGGCTTAAAACATGTCTTCTCTCCCCTTCTACTAAATCGATGTATAAAATAAATGGGAACAGTAGAAGGAGAACAGAAGAGTGTAAATAACTGTGATCGCCACCAAGGTGCCTAATGTGATTGACACACCATACCTTGGAAAGAGGGAGACACTCGCCTTATGAGCAGCGCTGGGAGGATGTACGGCTCAGGAGGAACCGCCTGTAAGGATCTGCGGCCGCACGATAGGCCGTCTAAGGGCACTGCAGAGTGTAGATTGTGATAAATCCACACATGAAGAAGAAATTTAAATATGAGAAAGCATAATAAAAATAAGGGGGAGATGATATAATAATAAGGAAAAGAAGCACGTGGTGCTACTAAGGAGGGTGATCGCCAGAGGGGTTACCTCAAGAAGAAACAAAGAAGATCGCGAATACCTGGTGGAAAATAGAACGCGGGATGGATTGTGAATTCCACCTCCTCCTTCAACCGGCCGGCCGATGAAGGGGGTTTTCCTTTATTGATTACCTTGCAAAAGAGACAAAACACGCAAGCAGTGGATCAGCCAAGTGCACGTAGTATCAATCCCAAAGATGATATGAAGATGAGAAAAGAACAAAACATGCGCACCTTATTTTGTTTTAAAACCCCTAAAGAAATAGGGAAGGAGGAGATATGATGCTAATGCAAAGTAAACTGTGCGACAGAGATGATATGAATATGATGATGCAACAAAGCAAACGGAAGACAGAAAAAGATAGAAAGAAGGCCCCTGCTGTTCCTGTAAAACAGTAAAGGGGAAACCGTAGTAGGAAGAAGGGGAAGCAGCAAGGAAGCAGAGCCCTTTCTAAACGATCGCACAGGAGGAAGATGAAGCTCTGTAACTCCCGAACTCGTAAACCTCTGATCGTAACCTGTGAACTCTCTGACCTGTCCACCTCTGTCTAGATCGACCAGAGCATCCTTTTATAGGATTTCAATCGAAGATAAGCTCAAATTTGGGAAGATAAGGATAGGTAATGATCAAAGAAGGCAGGACTCTAACTCCAATTCGAGCAAGGAGACCATTGGAGGCAGGGAACTACTCAGGAAAGGCATACTCAAACACGACACCGAAGGATAAAACACGACCTTCAGAAGGGCGTCAAATCACAAATTGACGACCTACATCAAGACGCTACTCAAAACACGACCACAATCAAGGGCGTCACTTCTTGGATTTAATTTTGGCAATAAAACTTACTTCATTTGAAAATTATGAGAACACGCCTGAGATGAAGGTGTTAATTGAAACCACGCCCTGAGGAAGGACGTTAATCAATAATTTGAACTTATTTTGAATTTATTTTGAAACCGGATAATACCAGGAATTGACGCCCTGACATTTGGTCGTCCTTTCTTTGAACACGCCCCATGTTAGGTCGCTATATAAAACACGCCCTTCCTCAGGTCGTGAATCACAAAAAATGCAAGAACAAACCAAAAAAAACACAAAAAATAGAAAAACTTCATATTATGAATATATCGAAGTTCACTTTGGGACGTCAACATAGTGACATGAGATTTGATCAACATAGCGTCAATTTTGGCGTGTCTACAGCTGCCCCGCCTTGGCGTCTGCTTTGCAGGGGAGTGAGACGAAATGGAGTGAGAGTGCAACAAACGGAATGAAGTGGAGCGAACTGATAAGTAGATGCCAAGGTGTGATGTGACACGCCTCAGACACTAAGCATTGGAAATCTTTCCGAGATTCTGAGTGAAACAACTCCGGGTGATTCCAAGAAAGTATCAATTTGCTGGATAAAAGAGATTAAACTAAGCAAAAAAAACGTGCACATAGCACGATAAGGAGACACCATTGGAGAGCGGTTACCAGCCAACGTGGACGTGCTACAACCAAGGTGGATTTGCAGAAAAAAATAAAGGGAATTGAGATGGAAACCCAGCAAAGGGACATTTTCAAGTAATCAGCCTGAGCGGCTTCAAAGAGAATAAAGTACTCAATTTGGAATGGAATATCTCATGTCAACTCAATTAAGAGCGAGTGACCTTCATTACTACCATAATATGAAGATTTTCAGCATGAAATTCAAAGTCCTACATGATGCATGCTGGGCTAAAAGAAAATATAAAACAAACTAAAAGATAGAAAATAATCAAGGATAATATTGTTAAGCCATCTAGATTTGGTCAAGAATCCAGATCTCTAAGCTGACACTAGGCCGAAGCCCGTTTGTCCGCGCATCAACTCAGAAAAGTGGAACCATCGTCCCAGACCTTTAATGACTCAACGGCCTATCCGTGTGATCAAGACTCTCCTGGAATTATCACCGTTTTTGATGAAGGGGAACTCAAATTCCAGGTTCATCAGAACCACAAGGTCCTTGATATGCTATAATAGCGTAGATACCATATAGTAATAATGCTTACAAGAACAACATGATGTTACCTCCACATTAATTCGGACATCTCGAAACCTACAATCTTCTGCACTCAAAAGTTCATTAGTTCTCTCAAAATTTCAATATAAATAATCCTCAATTCAAAGTATAACATGATCATAAGTGCTTAATAAGATAAAATCCTAACGAAATAATAGCACTTAAGTTCATCAAAGCATGTAAGGAAGGAAATTCATAAGTTCACAAATTCACGCCTGCACCAAACGTCGTCAAAACATGGAAGGCGCCTTATAAAGAGGGTGTCAAAATGATAAACACGCCTTTCACTGAGGCGTTAAATGCACCAAAGGTTCAAGAAGAAAACGACCCTGGAAAGGGCGTTACACAAAACACGACCTCAATCAGGTCGTCAACTCAACAATTGACGCCCTAACAGAAGGCGTTAATTAAGCACGAACTTCCATTTCCGATTCGCAAACTAAACCCAGTCCTAATGGCAATCAACTTGCTAACTCCGAACGGCCTCGAGACTTCCCAAACTTCTATAAAGGGAAGGCAATTCCTCAAATCAATCAAAGCAACCTTCGGAGCTCGGTTCTGCTGCCCGTTCTTCTGTCTATTCTTCTGCAGGCATCGCAATCGTCAAAACTTCTTCTGCAAATCGAAGATGGAGAGGGCGATTAAGAGGTCCAAGTCCCCCACTCCCAGGTTGACCGATATTAACGGGCATATTAGCAGTAGAATTTCCATGAACCAGGTAGAGAGAAAATCCTTCTGTTCTTGTCTTCTTTTGTCTTTACTGAAACATTGTATTCTCTTCTGTATGCATATTCATTCTTCTTTCTGAATTGTTCTTCCTTTCTTTCTTCCACAGGACTTCCCAAATGTCCCAGGAGCAAGGAGATTCACAAAAATCAAGTGGCTCCCTCTCATACTCTCCAAATTTTCTTCAGATATGAGAGTCTATTTAACAAGATGGCATCTTCTGGGTCTAGTCACCCATGCCAAACATTATGATCAGATTCATCTTGACTGGGCAGCTATAGGGGCTCTTGTAGAGATATGGCATCCTTCCACCCATACCTTTCTCTTCTCTACTTTTGAAGCCACGATCCTATTAGAAGAATTGGAGATAATCTTAGGCTTAAAGAGAACGAAGCAAGGAGATGAGGAAAAGGTGGCCATCATGCCAAAACCAATTGCCTCTCATGAGCTATTAACAAGCTTGATATCTAGCCCCAACCTAGTGAATCAAATCAAGGCCACTAAAGGAATCAATCTTCTAAAGCTCGCCTCATGGGTGTACAAGAGAGCGGATCAAGCTAAAGAAGATGAAGAGATAGAGCGGGTAGCAAAGGCTTTCGTGGTGTGCTTAGCAGGAGCAATCTTATTCCCATCCACGGAGGACTTTCTAGAAGAGGCACAGTTAAGCGCCGTAGTGAGTCTATGGGAAGGAGATAGAGTGGGACCGGCTATTCTAGCCTATCTCTATAGCGGGCTTACCTCGGCGGCGATGGGAAGGCCCCTCTATGGATGCATGCTAGCACTCTCTAGTTGGGTAGATTTCCACTTCAAGTTCGATCCATGTGATGAAGCCCAACAATCCTCGAGAATCTTCTCAAAAAGCCCACTCTCTTATATGACCGGTTCACTTGGGATAAGCAATAGAGTGACGAATCGGATTCCCCAAATCAAGAAGAGAGCGGGATGGAGAGAGCACCTCAAAGTAATGCCAAAGAATCTCTTCACTTGTGCCCCGGGAATACTCAAGACTCAAGAGCTCCGTGCAAGATTTTCTCCCGGGACGGACCTTCGTCTCATAGGTGCTTCAGAATTCATTTTGTACAATTCATATCGGTGCCTCCTTCAACTCGGGCTCCCACGGCGAGTATTCGAGGACCCATCACACCTCTCTCCTATCAAGAGACGGGACCTTGGTAGCAATGAAGATGGAGAAGAATGCACAACTATTCAAGCTTTGTGGAAAATCAACAAGGCTCATCAACCTGTAGAAAGCTTGAATGAAGACAGAGATGAATGGAAATCTTATGTAATAGCCCTGAGAAAAATGAGGCCCAAAATGACTCATTAAGCATTGTAATCTTTTCCTTCCAATAATTTCCTTTATTGAGCTATCTTACTGCGTTTCTGATCAACTCTTCCAACGTTCTGATTCTGTTGCAAATAACGCCTCAAGCAACGCCGTGAATTCATAAAAGGACGCCTTCACCACATGTCGTCTTCAACATTCCAGTTCACAAATTTGACGCCTTCACCAATGGGCGTTAACTGAAAAATATCCTAAGGCAAGGCGTTAATACGATTCATATTCCAAAATATATTCGTTGAGATTCCAAAAGTAACGCCTTCAGGACAGCCATGTTTCATATAAATAACGCCTCAATCGTAGTCGTTACTCAAAAACAGTAATGATTATTCCCATCAAATCAATCAATTGCCATTAAATACGTCTGACGACGGTTATCATTCCCCATGCAAACAAAAATAACGCCTTAAGAAATGTCGTCAATTATTAAGAAACGCCTTTATGTCAGTCGTTGATTCCACAAGACGCGGCCTTCTTTAAGTCGTTAATTATTTTTGACCGTTCGACTTAACTTTCCCTCCTTTCTTCTTCTTCCTCCGTCCATTTCCCCTCTTTCTCTCTTTCTTCTGCAACCCTAACCGAGAACCCCCTCCCCCAATCTCTCTCATTCTCTCTCTCTATCTCTCTCCCTTCTACACCCTAGCCCTAAGCTATGGCCGGCGGAGGCTTGAAGAGGCAGAGGGTGGCGGCTCCTGAGGTGGTGGACTTGGGCGAGGATGCCCATGCCGAGGAGGAAGCTCCTCCGGTGATGGCCGAAGGAGATCCTCCGGCGGCGGAGCACGGTGACGAAGTCGGAGGAGAACGCGAAGGTGACGGTGAAGACAGAGAAGACGGAGAAGACGAGGAAGAAGGTGAAGGAAATGAAGAGGGAGGAGAGGAAGGTGGGGAAGAAGAAGAGGACGGAGGTGATGACGAACCACCGCGCACGGCGGCGGCCCTCCCCCGTGCCGGCCAACTCCGGTGACCCAGGCAGCCACGCCCTCAACCGGCAGAGCCAAAGCACAAGAAGGTAGGCCCCCCAAACCCTATTCCCATTTTTTTATTTTATTTTTATTATATTTGTAATTTCCATAGCTCTCGGGGTATAAACCCTGCAACCTAGAAAGAAGACGCCCTCAGGGGCGTCACATTTTAAAAAGACACGCCCAACCCAAGGGCGTTAATTAAATTATTTCCTTGAAAAATAATTAACCCCATGAGAGCACGCCCTAAAGCATGTCGCCCATTTAAATTCATATCATGCTGTTAATTTCCATTAATTCCATGCTTTAAATTATTTTCCATGAATTATTCGTATGCTGTCATTTTTATTTTCTGAAAACTTGAAAACAACGCCCCCCACTAGGGCGTTAATTCAACAACAGACGACCAAACCAGAGGTCATCCATTCATTAATTCCTGATTAAATTAACGGACCCATCTGGAAAACGCCCCACTCAAGGGCGTGACTTGAAATATTTTTAAGAATTTCAGATATTAACCATAGAATTACGCCCAACCTAGAGGCGTTTCTTAGATAACAGCGACCTAGGATAGGTCGCAAATTCAAAGCACACTTAGAACCACGCCCTCCTCAGGGGCGCTAATTCAACGAACCACGACCTGAGGATGGTCGTTAATTAAAATCAAACACCAATATAATCCAAGGCAATCAAAATGAGATTCAGCATGAATAATCAATATAATTAAGTGAAAATTCTTTTCTTTACATGCAGGGATTGATGAGGACGTGGATCTCCTGGGTTATGGTCCGGGCAGCATACTACGGCCTCCCCGAGTTTCAGAGAGCGAGGGTAGATGCTATGGGGTTTGGGGCCTTCCGTAGCATAGAGCCAGTTAGGCCAGACCTACCACTTATCCAGGTTCTACGGGAGAGATGGGACAGGACTAGCCGGGCATTCTTGATGCCATGGGGGCACATGATTCCCACCCTAGAGGATGTGGCTAGGATCACCGGGTTAAGGGTAGACGGTGAGGCTGTGAGCGGGATCACCTACCCTGACTACACTGAGTTTGCCCAGAGGCTGCTAGGGCTGGAGATGGTCTACGAGACACCCAGCGAGTGTAGGACTATCTTCCGCACCGACCTTACTACAGTGATGGGCTTAGGGAATGCTAGGCACAGGTCCGGGGAGACCTTAGAGCAGTTCTCTCAGAGGTTGATAGACGGGGCTAGGGCAGTCTACTGCCAGGACCCAGCCGACAGAGAGAGAGCAGACCGAGACTTGAGGAGGTTCCTACTACTGCTGCTCGGGAGGCTATTGCTCGGGACAAAGGGCGACGTCATCAACTGCCGATTCCTAGGGATACTCGAGGACCTGGAGGCAGTTGGCAGCTATGCCTGGGGAGCGGCGTTGCTGGCGCACATGATGGCCGACTTGTCCACCGGGACAGGTCGAGAGACGACCGTCAGTGGCTTCTCACCTTTTCTTCAGGTATGCATTTTTCATTTTTATTTTCTTTTATTTTTATCATGCTGGTGAATGCTTCACTAATATGATGCATGGATGCAGGTTTGGAGCCATCTATACATGCCGATGGGGCGCGGTGACCCACGGCCTGGAGGTGAGGGAGCTTTCCCTCTAGCACGGCGCTGGCTGCCGATTGTGTTTGGAGCCCCACTCGGCTACGAGTTGTGGGTGCTACGGAGAGAGTTCCGCGACTTCCCTCCCTCGCTGGTATGAATGAATGTTATGCATCTTTCTTTTGCATTTATTTTGAATTTATTATGATGATGATGAAATGATGACATGTATGCTTATGAATGCAGGTTCAGTGGAGACCCTACGAGGGGATGACGGACGAGGGCCAGCCGTGGGTCGTAGCGGGCCGTCCTCGTTTTGAGCGTGAGCTTTGGGTTCACTGCCTGAGCGAGATCGAGCCGTTACGGCTTAGGTTGGTGATGAGGACACTGGGCCTCCACCAGGAGTGGGTAGAGGTAGGCGAGCCGCGGGGCATCGAGAAGAAGATGCGCGGTCGTATGAAGGTGACCGACTGGAGGGTGCGGTTCGAGGAGCAGTACGCCGACTGGCAGCGAGGCGGGACCAGAGTCACCTCCCGGGCGACTGACAGCTCCGAGTACCTCCGGCGCTACTGGGAGGTTTACGCCGGCCGACCCCAGATGAGGGTCTTAGGGGTATGTATGAATGCAATTATTTCTAAATTAAATGCAAATGCTTTCTATCATGTGACTAATATGTAATGAATGCAGGATGCGCGGGACATAGCGGCGATGGATGCCCAGGCCCACCTACACAGCCTGGAGGACCAGCTGGCCGCCACACGGGCTGACCTAGAGACCCTGGTGAGTGTTTAAATTATTCCTATATGCATGTGTATATCTTTTTTGTTGAGTTATTGATGATTAGCCACTGACGATCTCAATGAATGCAGCGTGCCCAGCAGGGAGCAGTGAGGAGAGACCCAGGAGAGGCCTCCAGCTCGAGAGGGCCCAGTGCAGAGGTGACTGCACTGGCAGGGCAGCTAGCCGGAGCGATCGCACGAGCCGAGGCAGCAGAGCGCGATCTCGCTTCACGGGTAAATTCCAAAACACAGATCCATTCAAATATTGATTATATAATTGTGCACTGATGAAAATCCATTTTACAGACTGAGGAGTTTCGAGCCGCTCTTACCTGCGTTGATGAGGGCTTCCGTGCGACGAGCACACAGGTGAGTGGTTTAATCATGTATTGCTTGTATTGCTAGATTACTGAATCATTGCATTTAATTGTGGAATTGATGATTTGTTTACCTGTTTGCAGACGACTCAGCTTTAGGCGGTACGTACCGAGTTGGCGATCCGTGATCAGTGGATCTCAGATCTAGAGAGGTCCCTGAGGCGACGAGAGGAGCTACCTCAGGACGTGGCCGAGCTGCGGGTGGCTCTTGAGCTGGAGCGACGGGAGCGTGCCCGGGAGCGCGAGGAGCGTGCTCGTGAGCGGGAGGAGTGTGCTCGTGAGCGGGAGGAGTACCAGGCGGAGCGTGCTCGGTACCAGGAGCAGGTAGCAGCACGCGAGCGAGAGCTGGCAGACTCGAGGACCCAGTTGATCCTTTCTCAGGAGCGGCTACGAGTGTCTGAGGAGCGTCTCCAGCGAGGGCGCGAGCGAGCACGAGCTGCGGGATACTCCTTCACCAGCTCCACTTTTGTGGCGGGCTCTTCCCTCCGAGAGAGGAGCGAGGCAGGGGGTCAGGTTCGGGTTCCAGCTTCTTCACGGGGGCCCATGCCTCCTCCACCAGCGCCAGCTCGGTACGGCGAGGAGGAGGTTGAGAGTAGGAGAGAGGAGGGTGGAGGCGAGAGCTGAGCGACTTACTTGTACTCCTCCACCCTCACACTTGTACATGATAGACATTCATGATGTATATATATATAAGATTGAGATTTCTTTGTTACCTGAGCACTTTGTGTAGTTGTGGCCTTGTGTTTGTGTACTTTCCTCTTTCCACGTTCTTCGTGTTTGCTTTACTGTGCCCTGTACCTGCAACTGTAATCCATACCTTGAACAAACAGGTTAATTCATCTGTTCGACTTGGCCCCTTGCCCAATAAGCAAGGGGTAGCAATATTTTGACCTTAATGAGGGGTCAAGGGGCCAAGCCTTTAATCAAATAAGGCAAAATAAAATAGCTGATAGCGGGGGGATGCCTCATGCAAAGCACGCATATGCAAACCATAAATAAAAGATGCCCATGCAAAAGAATGCAAGCATACATCGTGAAGAAATTCATTTTTTCCTTTCCTTTTTTCACTCATTTATATTTTTTTTGTTATTTTTCCTGAAAAACGCGCCTTAGAGTAGGTCGTGGTTCGCATAAAGACGCCCTAGAAGATGGTGTGAATTTGAAAAGAAAATCTGATTTTTGAAAAAGTAACGACCTGCTCAGAGACGTTATTCTGAAAGAGACGACCTAATCTAGGACATTAATTCTATAAAAAGCACCTTAGCCGAAGGCGTTAATTGAATTATTCTGTGAAAAAGGTTGTCAAGGCTATCAAGACCACGGGTCCTACACGGTCACCATCTAAAATCCATTAACCTTTCTTGAGTAATTAAAAGGGAGTGGACGTGGTCATAGTTGACTTGTATTCGAGATTTCGCACAGTGCAATTTCTTTAGTCCGTCTTGACCATCCTGCCAGTTCGTGACTTACCACATAGAAAGGATGGAAGAAAATATAAGGGAAGCCCATAAGGGATTCTGAGATGCTCAAGGCAAAGTTACCTCCCCTACCCTATGCCTGTTGGGGTTCGGTCTTTGGCGTAGGAAAATTTTGTTACCTTTTTGCCTCTTTTATATTGCACGCATACGCCCAAGGTTTTCCTTGCGGGGACTTTGCCCTCTTGACATGCTTTTCTTTTCACAACTTGACTTTCACTTCGGAATTGATTTGCATTGATGAATAAAAACCTAATTGTACTTGGGCTTTTATGGCATTTGCTCCCTTTTGGGCCCTGACTTCCACCTACTAGGGCGGCGGATAGGCTTGGCGTGTCTACCTCGAGGTCTCCCTTCCTCCCTTATGGGCCGAAGAAGAAAAGAACGGGTATTGTCTTTCACTTTTAGTCAGGTTTTTGACTTTCCATCGGATTTTGCACTGCTTGAGTTCAAGAATAAAGCGTGTAGTGTGTGCGGGAGTCAACCCCCTTTTAAGTTAGCAAAACTGGTGAGTGAATTCTGAACTTTGACCTTTCGGACCTTGATCCTTCGTGTGCCATGGCACCAATTTTGATCTCTTCTATTTTTTTTGTTTGCTTTTTGGAATTTCTATTTTTTTTAGTTTTTGGAAATATTTCACTTTGTTTTGGATTTTTGAAACAACATATTATTATTTTGTTTTTGGATTTTGAAAAATTCTCCATATATATATATATTTTTTAGATTTTTGAATCAAGGGTAGTATTTCTTAAGATACAAACCATTCCAAGGGTGAGTTAACTCTTCTCCTTCAGCATTAATCAATTTATAAGCATTGCCTGGAAAAGCGTCTTTTATTACAAACGGTCCTTCCCAATTGGGTTGGAGTTTTGAGCGAGGGCCACCCGGCTTTACGAAAATCCTCTTAATTACCATCTCGCCGATTTTGAATTTTCTCTCAATTACTTTCTTTTGATAAAAACGCGAGAGCCTGTTTTGATAAACACGCGCATGCTCAGCGGCGACCAGACGCTTCTCATCTAGGAGTTCCAATTGTGCGAGGAGTGAATCACGACGTTCATCAATAGAAAATTCTTTATCCAATTGTACTCGTAGAGAGGGAATGAGAATCTCATAAGGGACTACCGCCTCCATTCCATAAGTAAGGGCGAAAGGGGTTTGCCCAGTGGTGGTTCGAATGGAAGTTCGGTAGGCCCAGAGAGCTTCAACTAGCTTGTCTGGCCAGTCCGAAAATTTATTAGCCTCACACGTCTTTTTGACAATTTTTATCAAAGGTTTGTTAGTTGCCTCTGCTTGGCCATTGCCCTGCGGATAATAGGGAGAAGAATGATACAATGCAATGTTATACCTGTTGCAGAGATCCTTGATTTTTTGAGAGATAAATTGAGGTCCATTGTCGGTGACGATGATGCTTGGGATGCCGAACCTCGTGATGATGTTCTTCATTATAAACTTGCAGACGGTTGACGCTTTGATCTCCACGTAAGCTTCTGCTTCCGCCTACTTGGTGAAGTACTCCGTTGCCGTGAGGATGAATGATTTTTGCTTGGTCAGGAGGTTCGAATCACCAAGAGGTCCAATGATATCAAAAGCCCACATGGAGAAAGGCCATGGGGAGGACGTAGGATGGAGTGAAGAAGCAGGAGAATGAATCTTGTCGGCGTGCAGTTGACACTTAACACACCTTCGAACATAGATGGAACAATCCTCTTCTAGAGTTGGCCAATAGAAACCTAGCCTAAGGATCTTCTTAGCTAGCATCTGGCTATTCACATGACCACCACACACTCCAGAATGCGCCTCTTCCACAACTTTCCATGATTCATCATCGTCGAGGCATCTTAATAAAACACCGGTGAGCCCTCTCCTATAGAGCACACCTCCAATCAAAACATAACGATGAGCCACTCTTCTAATTGCTTTCTTTTCTTCTACAGTGGCTTCCTCGGGATAGGACTGATCATTGCAATATCTGGCAATCTCATAATACCAAGGCTTCTCTTCGTCAGCCAATTCTTCTTCCCAGTCTAAAAGCATGACCTCTTTGCCTTTAAGGGATTCCTTTTGCTTAATCTTTTCAAGCACCTTATCCCTGATATCGAGGAATGCACGATCCTTAATAGCTGGCGTGTCACGCTGATGAATTAGAGGAACATGAAAATCACGCTCAGGAGGGAAGACTAAAGCAGAGGCCAAAGAAGCAAGGGCGTCAGCCAAGATATTTTGGCTACGAGGAACATGGACGAAGATCAATTTGGTGAAGAGTTTGGCATAAGCTGAAGCAAGTTCCTGGTAGGGTTTGAGCTTAGGATTGATAGTGCGGCATTTGACCAACACCTGGCGCAGAATGAGCTGACTGTCACCCACAATCCTCAAATGGGTGACACCATACCGATGAGCGGTTTGAAGACCGGCCAAAAGAGCTTCATACTCAGCTATATTATTGGTGGCGGGAAAAGTGAGCCGAGCAGCAAATGGGATGGTGACCCCTTCTGGTGTTAAAAGAACCATGCCGATCCCTCTTCCTTGGGAATTTAGAGCTCCATCAAAATGTAATGTCCACATAGGATCGTGGGGTTGATTAATGGACATTAGTTCTTCATATGGAAACTCCGAATTGACAGGATCAAAACGCGGTAGAGGGTGGTGAGCAAGATGTTCGGCAATGGTGTAACCTTTGATAGCTTTCTGTTGAATGTAAGTGATATCAAACTGAGAGAGGAAGCTTTGCCAGCGTGCTAATCGATCAGTGAGGATAGATTTTTCAAGGAGGAATTTAATCAGATTCATGCGAGCAATGAGGTGAACCTCGTGAGCTAGGAAATAGTGCTTTAACTTCTGGACTACCCAGACTAAAGCAGCGCAAGTTTTCTCTATGGCTGAATACCTCTGTTCACAGGGGTTAAGAAGTTTAGACAAATAGTATGCTGCCCTCTCCTTACCTTCTTCGTCCACTTGAGCCAAGACAGCACCTACGGAGTCATCCAGGACAGAAACATAGAGAATAAGTGGTTTGCCTGGAATCGGCGGCCTCAGGACAGGAGGATTGGCCAAATAATCCTTCAATCCGTCAAAGGCTACCTGACACTTGTCATCCCAATTAAACTTGCCTCCCGGCTTAGTAAGCTCGTAAAACGGCCTACATCTTTGTGAATGCTGGGAGACGAAGCGGCGAATGAATTGCAACCTCCCGATTAATCCTTGAACTTCCTTCAAATTCTTGGGAAGAGGCATATCTCTAATGGCCTTTGCCTTGTTGGGATCAACTTCAATTCCCCTCTTGCTAACAATGAAACCAAGCAACTTCCCTGAAGAAACGCCAAACACGCACTTCTTGGGGTTCATCTTCAATTGATACTCTCACGATCTTTGCAAGACCTTAGCTAGAACCCCAGGATGTTCAATCCTTGTCCTTGATTTCACAACCAGGTCATCCACATACACCTCGATATAGATATGAATCATGTCGTGAAAAATCGCCATCATAGCCCTCTGATAGGTGGCTCCAGCATTCTTAAGTCCAAAAGGCATGACCATATAACAATAAGTACCCCATGGTGTAGTGAATGATGTCTTCTCTTGATCTTCTTCAGCCAGACGAATTTGATTGTAACCTGAGAAGCCATCCATGAAAGAGAGAGTCTCAAATCCTGCCGTGTTATCAATCAGAACATCGATATGAGGGAGGGGGAAGTCATCCTTGGGACATGCACGGTTGAGATCCTGGAAGTCTATACAAATCCGAACTTTTCCATCTTTCTTCATAACCGGGACGATGTTAGCCACCCAATTAGGGTAGAGGACAACTTTAACAAATCTAGCCTTATGGAGCTTGTCGACCTCTTCTTTCATCTTTAAGGCCATATTAGGGTGGAAACGCCTCAACCGTTGCTTGACCGGCACAGACCCTGGCTTAAGTGTAAGGCGATGTTCAACGAGCGCAGGGTCTAAACCAGGCATATCTTCATAACTCCATGCGAACGTGTCCTTGTATTCTTGCAGGACCAAAATGAGCGCCTCCTCTTCGGAGGGCGGTAAATTCTTGCTTATGAGGACAATCCTAGGGTCTTCCTCGGTACCCAAATTAATTTCTTTGGTAGGCTCTTCTACGGAGGCTGACGGTTCGTCAAATCGTCTTATGCCACTAGCAAAAGCATCAGCCTCATCCTCATATTCTTCATCACTTTCATCCCCCTCTTCAATAGGGTCTTCGTCATTCATAATTTCATAGACACCCAAACCCTCATAAGAAACAACAGCATCCTCATATTCCAGCTCTGGCAGGATGATTGGATTCTCTATAAATTCAGGAAGGGCTAAACAAGCCTGGCATCTGATAGCTAACTCCAACAGAAACCTATGAGGAATCTGCTTACCCTTGGATTTCTTATAAGAATCTACCCCATGAATTTTATTAGAAGAAGAAGAACAACTAGCTTGACTAGAAGAAGAAAAAGAAGGAGGTGAAAAAGTGGATACAGGAAGTAATACAGAGGAAGTCCCCTCACCAGAGGGGGAGAAAAGATTTAGCAATGAATCTTGAAGGAGCGGCCCCTGGGTCGGGACGCACTCAAAAGAGAAATAGGAGGTCTCCTCAACAGAAATGGAGGATTGGAAATTTGGGAATTTGGCATTTTTTTTCTTTTTTATTTTTTTCTTCATTTTTATTTGTTGTTTCAAGAAGAAAGCAGTGTGAAGGGAGGATAGCAGGAGGAGTGGAAATTGCCAGATCAGAGAAGGATTGAATCAGTGATGGCCCGCGAGGGGGCGTGATGGAGAGTTTAGAAAATCGCTCGAGGAGCGAAGAAGCAATTGTGAGAGAAATTTGGATTGAATCTGGAGACAAATTGATTATAATCGGACGTGGTCTTGGCACGTGACCAAACCAATGAGAATATAGAGAAGCAAGCACCGATGGATGCATGGAAGTGAGAGAAAAGAGGCCGGCCCACAGCCTATCCACAGTGAATCCTTCTTCAAACGGAACATCTGGCTCTCCAGTATCAGTGTAGTCACTCAGCAGCTGCCTCTTATCTGTAATTGCAGCTGGCATCTCAATCAATTCATGAATAAGTGGCGGCCATTCCGGGTCAGTCGACATGAAGAGGTGGCTCAAAGAAATAGTAATATCCTGCATATCGAACCACCTGTACCAGTCACATTCTGGATCATCCATTTTTCTTCTTTTGTCAGGCCTTAAGGACTCCAGGGCTTTGTATGTGGCCAACGGGGCAATATGACGAGCAAACTGTCTAGCATGAACATCTTGACAGTCTAATATGGAAGTGATTATTGTAGTTTGCTCACTATTCTGAAAGCCACCTGCGATAAAATGTGTCTTCAATGTCCAAGTGAGCGGTTGGCGATCTGTTTTTAATGTGGATGTCATAAATGCCCATGGTTCATCTTTGTTTTTGAGGTTTAACAGGCCTAATCCTGCCTTGACAATTGGCACCCAGACCTTTGCCATTTTGATACCCCATTTTCATTAAGATGTTCTAGCCAGAGGTGTTCATCATTGTTTTCTTCTTTTTCCCCTTGGGAGGCAGGGGTGTCATAGCAACCGTTGTGACTTTTTCTGGCATTGGTCGTGGACAAGGGACGTCCAGCACAGATAATAGTGGCTTGTTGGCCGGCCACATGGATGGAACTGATGAAGCCACATGAATATCCTCCTCTGGCAGAATCGGCATACTGGTAACTTTAATAATGCGGCCCTTGTGTGGGAATTTAAGGCATTAGTGATTTGTGGAGGGCACCGCATCGAGTTGCTGAATGTAGGGGCGTCCCAGAATGCCATTAAATGTCGGATCCATATCCAGAATATGGAAATCTGCTGTGATGGCGGCAGGACCCAAACTTACTTTTAACGTAATCATGCCTAGAGGAGGTTTCTTCGTGTTATCATATGCAGTGACTGTGATAGTAGACGGCCGAATTTGGCTTTCCGGAATGCCACACAACTTCAAGGTGCTAGGTGGCAAGACATTGATGGATGCCCTAGTGTCCACCAGACATTGCATAACAGCCACCTTATTAATGTCAACTGTGATGCATAGAGCGTACTTTCTTGCTGGGAGTGGCGCCAGTTCATGTTCATGGAAAGTAATTGCCGGCTGACTGCTAGTGGGCGTTAAAACCGTGACTATCTGCTCAACTGGAATGTCCTCATTAACCATCACCTTTTGCAGATATTCTTTCAAAGGTAGCTGATGAGTGGCGGACCTTTTAATTAGTTCCAGGATTGAAATCCTTGCTGGTGTTCGGTCCAAGTGCCTTAGCAACTCATACTGAGTCCCTGGCACTGACTCTTGTTCTTGTTCTTGTTCTTGCTCTTGCGGCCCCTGTGCGGGCTCTAGCTCTCTCTGTGGAAAAATACGGTGGAACATCCGTCTACTGCGGAGCGGCGCCACGCCTTGACGTGCCTCTGTCGGGACAAGTGTGGGAGGGGGATTAGAAGAAGAAGAAGGTGTGTTGGTGTTAAGAAGTGGTGGAGTGGGAGTTCCCGCAGAGGGAATCCCTGTAGAGGGTGCTGGTGCCCTGGTAGGAGGCGTAGAGGTAGAAAGGGATACCCGAATGCGGGGGGAATTGGTGGGGGGTGGAATGAGAAGGGTTCTGGGTATAAAAGGTGGCGGAACCGATGGTGGGGGGATCCTTGCCGGTGAAGGAGTAGTGGTGGCCGGTGCAGTGGGCGTTGGTGATGGGCGGATGAGGAGTGGCCTAGATGGCAATGGTGAAGGGTTGGTGGTGGATGGGTTTTGTTGTGGCGTAGGCTGTAGAGGTGGTAAGCGTGTAAGAAGGAGGCGAACCGGCGAGGTTGGAGAATTGGCGGTAGGAGGTGAATTAATGGGCCGCAGAAGAGATCGGCCCACTTGAGGGGTAGGAGAAGAAGAAGGGGTGCGCAAGAGGTGCGGAGGTTGATTTTGATTATGATAAAGTGCCCCGATAGAGGCGTTTTCTTCATGCCATCCCTGCCCTCTCTCCACCTCATAGAGAGACGTGACAGGGTTTACGTGCTGGTTTGGCGGGTGCTCCGGCAGTGGATTGTGGACAATCCCCATATCGTGCTGAGGCGCTGGAGCTTGTTGTTGCTGCTGTGGGGCTGGTTGCTGTGGCTGCTGAGCTTGTTGCTGCCGAGGAGACCTTCTTTCTTTCATGGTGGCGATGAATTGTCTCATCTCATCCCAATTGATGTCACCTTGGTCATTTAGGTCATAAATGTAATCTCTGAAGTGGAAGCAACGATCAAGGTTATGACCAGGTGCACGATGGAAAGCGCAGTAACGGGATGTGTCAACATTAGCGGGCCACGCTGTTCTTTCCTTTGGTAATATAAGCAAATTGGCGGCCATTAAGGCATTGAAAATATCCGGGAGACTTTCTGGTAATGGAGGGTAGTGGTCCCTTTTGGGGCCAAGTGGTGGTCTCCGTTGTTGTTGTTGGCCATAATTGGTAGGTGGTGGTACCTGGTGGTATTGTTGCGGAGCTGGAGGGTTAGCGCGGGGCGCTTGGTTTGGTGGTGAAGCAAAGGAATGTTGGGGTGCAAATTGGCGTTGTGGGGTGGAGTTGAAATGGGGGCTTTGTGGTGGAGGAAGGTTAGGACGTGGGTTAGCTTGATGGGGGTGGCCAACTACACCAACCTGCTCATTTGCAATAGTGCCCTCCGTCGTGGGCCCGCTGTTGTTGACAGTTGTGGTTTTCTTGAATAGCCGTGACTTCGGCTCAAACATGCCCATAATGGGCGAATCCTTCATCTGCGTCTGGATATAACGAGCTCTCTCATAGAGCTCCTCCATGGTGGTTAACCGGTTCATGGCCAGTATGTGCCGGAACTGAGGAGTGGCATTGGAAATTATCATCTTGACTTGTTCCGGTTCAGACAGTGTATCTTTCAACTTTTCAGCCATAGACCGCCATCTATCAGCAAACATTATGAAGTCCTCCTCGGGCTTCATCTTTTCCGCGACCAGATCTGTGAGCGAAAGGGATGGTCCGACTCGGTCTCTGTATTTTTGTAAGAACTTCCTTTGAACAATATCGAAGTCGCCGGCATCAGCGGAATCCAGTGAATAAAACCATTCAAGGGCTGGCCCCTCCAGAGATCTCCTGAATAAATAGGTCAAAGAGGCCTTGTTGTCTTACCAGAAGGAGGTCTCGTACCTGAAGTCCTTCAAATGAATAAAAGGATTACCAGTCCCATTATATCGCCGGAAGTTCGGCATTTCAGATGGTGGTAAGTGGAAGACGGGCAATGTAGGGAGCGAAATTTTCGGGGTATTCTTAGCCGTGGTGACCTTCTTTAGTTGCTCCTCCATGCTGGCCAATTTCTGGAGTAATAGCATATTAGTGTCGGACTCGACTGAGGCCGGATTTTGAATAAAAGAATGTGGTATAGGTGTCCGCAGAATTCGGGGAGGTTGGAACTGAGGCCTAACTGCTGAATAGCTCGCCTGTTGGGCCGGCATGGCCGCACCGGGCGTTGGTGGACGAGAGGGGGGTTTGTGCAAGACCGCCTAGTCATTGGTGAGGTGATGGCCACTCTCGGCCGGAGGGGGATTGGAGGATGAAGAGGGAACAAACTTCCCTTTCAAAGCGGCCTGAATAGCCTGCCGCTGGGAATCGTCTAACTGAGATAAAGCATTAATTAAATCCGTGACATTGAGGGATGGAGAAGAATTCCCCGAGGTGTTGGAGGGTAAAGTTTGGGAAGAGGGCACAACCTCTTGAGGAGTGGTATCAACCACATGGATTTGAGGATGATGGGACTGAGAAGGAGGGTAATTTCCCTCATAATAGATGGAATCCTGGGGGGGGTCTCATATTGACCAAAAACATTCTCATCCTCATCATCATAAGAATACCCGTAGCCTGCCATGTTGATGATTTTTCCTGAACGGAGTTTCATGTTTAAGAGGAGAGACAACTTTATAAAGGCAGTATCAAGCAAACAACCACTCAATCTGAACAAGTCTAAACAAATCAATCCAAGCAAGTGTATGCAACCAAGTTGAGATGAACGCAAGATTTTAGTGTTATGCTTGAGATTAGAGTGGATTAAATTGTTGAATAGTTCACTTCTGTTTGCAATGTGAAACCTAGTTGATCCAAGTGTAACCTCCGGGTCAACTAGATTCTTTCTCTCTCCTCACTAACGATATGTTCTCTATACTCCGGGTACTTCAAGGGTACAACCAGCCCGGCGTCCGTGAGGGAATCCACGGGTGCGGGGACTTACGGAGGTCTTGGAAAAGGGATTTCCGGTCCAAAGAGACGGAATGCTCAATGGAGGGTCGTCCCGATTCCAAGAGAGGTGTGTGGAATCCTAGTGTAGAGAGAGGAGGTCTCTCAACCAAATGCCACAATATGCAAAATAAGATGATAAGATCACAGCAATATAGGCAAGCAATGTAATAACCAAACAAACTATCACAGACACCAACAGGAAGCAGGCTTCTGTAAAACGCAGGAAAGAGACGACCTGGGGCAGGTCGCTATCAACCAAAGCAACGACAGGGTCACTGTCGTGAATCACTGCGAGAGGCCATGAGCCAGCAGTGAGAAACAAAAAAATGCCTCTGGTTGAGGCGCGAAATATGAAAAGGATGCCTCTGAGTGAGGGCGTCAAATCTGAAAAAGCGCCTTGAGGTGAGGCGCTATGCAATAAAAGAATGCCCTAGGGCAGGGCGTGAATTCACAGGTAGCGTGATAAAAGTAGTAAAATGATGAAAGACGTCTTGACAGAAGACGTAACACAGTAATAAAACGCCCTGGATGAAGGCGTTAAAAGAAAAGGCGCCTCTGTTTGAGGCGTGAATTCAGGAAATATGCAATCACAAACTGGATGATCCCGGGGAGTGTGCAGGGTGCACAAGGGAGGGTGCCCGTGGGGCACAAAAGGAGGGGTACCGAGGGTACCGAGGGGAAAGGGCACCGTGGGTGCCGAAAGGGAAAGGGCACACGTGGGTGCCAATAGGAAAGGGCACACGTGGGTGCCAATAGGAGATGGTAATCAAAAGAAAAATAGTGGATGTCCCACCGTGATCGCCAATTTGTAGATCGTGATAAATCCACACATGAAGAAGAAATTTAAATATGGGAAAGCATAACAAAAATAAGGGGGAGATGATATAATAATAAGGAAAAGAAGCACGTGGTGCTACTAAGGAGGGTGATCGCCAGAGGGGTTACCTCAAGAAGAAACAAAGAAGATCGCGAATACCTGGTGGAAAATAGAACGCGGGATGGATTGTGAATTCCTCCTCCTCCTTCAACCGGCCGGCCGATGAAGGGGATTTCCTTTATTGATTACCTTGCAAAAGAGACAAAACATACAAGCAGTGGATCAGCCAAGTGCACGTAGTATCAATCCCAAAGATGATATGAAGATGAGAAAAGAACAAAACATGCGCACCTTATTTTGTTTTAAAACCCCTAAAGAAATAGGGAAGGAGGAGATATGATGCTAATGCAAAGTAAACTGTGCGACAGAGATGATATGAATATGATGATGCAACAAAGCAAACGGAAGACAGAAAAAGATAGAAAGAAGGCCCCTGCTGTTCCTGTAAAATAGTAAAGGGGAAACCGTAGCAGGAAGAAGGGGAAGCAGCAAGGAAGCAGAGCCCTTTCTAAACGATCGCACAGGAGGAAGATGAAGCTCTGTAACTCCCGAACTCGTAAACCTCTGATCGTAACCTGTGAACTCTCTGACCCATCCACCTCTGTCTAGATCGACCAGAGCATCCTTTTATAGGATTTCAATCGAAGATAAGCTCAAATTTGGGAAGATAAGGATAGGCAATGATCAAAGAAGGCAGGACTCTAACTCCAATTCGAGCAAGGAGACCATTGGAGGCAGGGAACTACTCAGGAAAGGCA